>CM017557.1:1065000-1620000 GCA_007844125.1 Sinonovacula constricta | reverse complement strand
TTGGGTGGTAAACAATATGCATAGTAATGAGTTTGGTACACATGTACACAAAACAAAAGTTGACTGAGCAGAAAACATTAAAATATACATAAAGGTTTGCTATTCAAGCCTGCCTGATACACCCCAATATCTTACAAGCAATCTTTGGATGTTGAACAATATGTTGGCATTTGGTAAGCCTTTGCATTGCATTTGGGTGAACCCAATACTTAAAACCATGTATAAAAATAGTTATCCATGCCAGTCTGACACACCCCAATGTCTAACAGGCATGTCTAGCTTGGATGGTATACAGTATGCAGAATAGAAAATTTGGTACACAGCTTTTGACTGAGCTAGATACATTAAACAATGCAAAGAATTTGCTACCCATTCTGTCTGATATTTGACCTCTAAGTTAACTTGGATGTTAGACAATATGCAAAATGCATTAAACAATATATGAAAAATGGCTATCCATGCCTGTCTGATACACCCCAATATCCGACATACATGTTTAGCTTGGACAATGTGCAATAAGCGGAGTTCATATTTGGCATCCTGTACACAGCAACTAATTAAACAAGTTACATTAAACAGTGCATAAAAATTTGCTATCCATGGTTGTCTGATACACCCCAATATCTGACAAGCATGTTTAGCTAGTTGCGGTATACAATTGAGAGAAAGGTACATTATTTCTATGCCAGAGTGTAACATTTGATTTGGCAATACATGAAGGCACAATAAGCAGATGAAAAGTCGAGTATGTTAGTTTTGTCTGGTACACCCTAATACCAGACAGGTATGTAAGCTTGTATTGGTGCTTAAACCATGAACGCCATGTGTTTTATGTAATGGTGGGAGTGCGTTAATTGTATTTGATCCAATGGTGAACATTTACTTTTTCTTTGGTGTCATTTCCAAGGCTGGTACTCGAATGTATCGTCGAAAAGCATGAGACCTCCAACGGCCCATGAGCATTACTTCAGCTTCCGTGACCCCTGACAATATTGCCTGCGTGCATGCTCCAATTCTGAAACTATGTAGCTTGTAGACTGTTTTGGACAGATTACAGAATGCGAGTAGGTCATTAAAAACACTTCTGAATTGCTGTATGGTTAGTGGGTCTCCTGTTGAAGATACAAACAGGGGGCCCGGTACACGGCCACGCATTTGCGAGAAGGCCTGTAAAGCAGCTACAGGATAGAGCGGGCCATTGTTCCTAATGATTATTTCGATAGGTTTATCTGACCGCCTTGTTTTGTAGTTATAGAGGTATAGGATTAGAGTAGTGTCATGAAATTGGATATGCGAGAGTTGCACGACTTTCTTAGCAGATGTACATGTGTTTGGTAACATCTCGCCCATTCGAAAGAACCCAAAAAATGCCAGCAATATAACCGACTTGTAAAGGAACATTTGGTAACGTGACGCAGCATATAGGTGGTTTACCGCATTAACTAGCATTATAATATGGCAATGCAAAGGAGGCCTGCGAATGTCCTGGCAGACTCTAAGCTTACCGCAGCCCAGGATCATACGCCGAACAATAGGGTGGTCACATGGATCCCTAGTGTTTGCAATGGAGTGATAGAATGAAATAACAGAAAGGTGAGCACTTATGCTCAAAGGAGCTAATCCTAAATTATGGAGATGGGCCACAAAGGTCGATACGTGTTGTGGCTTAGATGGGAAAACCGTAGCTTTGGGGTATGTCTTTGTGATGAACACGATAAACTTTCGCCAGGAGTTAAGATATGCTGTCCTTGTAGAGGAGGCCAATGAGGACATATGTAAGTGTTCCTTCACCTGAGGAAGGTGAGCGGGGACATCCCCCGAGGAATTGGCACTGGAAACTTGTCTAGAAAAGGGGCTGCACGAAGAGCTTCTTCAACCTGTAAACGTGAGAGTCGATCACACATGGTATTTTGCTTTGTAGGAATATGTGAAGACTTAAAACAAAAATTGTAATTTAGAGTCTTCAGAACGATGATCCTTATCAGAGCCATCATGACAGAATCCTTGGATGTTTGATTATTAAGGCAATGTACAACAGCCATGTTATCACAAATGAATAGTATATTCTTGTTTTGCCAATTCTGACCAAATAATGACACTGCTAATGCGATGGGATACAATTCGAGGACATTAATATGATGATGCCTTACTTCAATTGGGAAAGAGCCAAATGTCCAATTTGTTTGAAGCATGCATGCATAACCTGCTGACCCAGCAGCATCTGAGAAGAGCTTTAGTGTAACTGATGATAGAAACCTGTCATTTGTTAGCAGGGTGGAGCCATTATATTGAGTAAGGAAAGAATACCATAATTGGAGATCAGCCCTACAATCTTTGTTCAGTTTGATGTAATGGTTTGGGTTACTCTTTCCACAAGTAAGGTCGTAGAGCCTACGCAGAAAACAACGGCCTGGTTTTACAACTTTACTAGCAAAGTTTAGGTGACCTAAGACAGACTGAAGCTGCAGAAGAGTAATCTTCCGGCGATTAAATGTCGTAAGCAACAGAGACTTCAGAGTCTCAACTTTGTCTATGGGAAGGCTTGCTGTTAAGTCAGTAGTGTTTACGGTAATGCCGTGCACTTCAACAACTGTTGAAGGCAAAACAGTTTCGTCTGACTTAATAGGTAAACCTATTGTGGCTGCCAACCGAAAGAATGCGTGGAGTGAGTTAAGACACTCATCTGAGGCAGGTGCGCCAACAAAAATGAAGTCATCAATTATATGTGATACCCTAAGAACACCATATCTGTATCTAAGAATCCATTGTAAAGCTCGCGAAAATGTCTCGAATATAGCAACTGAGGAAGAGGCACCCATAGGCAGAACCCTGTCAAAATAATAGTTTTTATCAAATTTAAAACCTAGTTTGTGATAATCAAGAGGTGAAATTGGGATAGTACGAAAAGCTTCTTCAATATCTGCTTTTGCTAACAATGAACCCCTCTCCGCAGAAAAAACTAAAGATGCCACATTGTCAAAATTTTCCAGAATTACCGCAGAATTATTTCGGGGAATATTTGCATTGACAGAAATTGCATGTTTTGGATTAGAAAGGTCATGAATAATGCGGAAAGAATTAGGGGTTTTCTTTGGGACTACGCCTAATGGAGACCAAATGAAATTGTTTAAGGGGGGTTTACTGTATGGTCCCTTGACTCTGCCTTTACTTACTTCAGAAGAAATTTTAGAAAATACAAGTTTTGAATGACTAGCAACGGAAGGATGATTGTTGCATAGCCTGGCAGGCATCACAACTGTAGAACCCAAGGAAAACCCCTCTCTAAAACCTTTTAGCAGTTTTGATGTTTCGTGATTATCATATTCAGCAAGGATAGGTTCAAGTGCTAACAGATCAATTGGTGTAGGTAATTACCACTGTCTGCAATCCCAACAAGTTTAATTATGTAGAATAATGCGATGCGTGAAGTGGTTAACCAGCACGTTATGTAAACAAGAACAAAGAAATCTCTGGCAATAAGCCGTAAAAGAAGCCTCTGTATGGAAAGCGACTGAAACTTATTAAAGAATGAATGTAACAATGTTATTACATAGATCCCATCAAACAAAGAAGTTAAGCAAGATTGAAAATGGAAGAAAATTAACAAAAATGGAGTGAACTTCTCTGATTTCCTTTGTTTCCTTGCGCTTTCAGAACTAGGCTGACAAAATGCGTTGTACAGAAGGATACACTGCACTAAATGTATAAAGGAAACGCTCCACCAAAACTATCCGTCCACCATAAGTAATAAGCAATGGGCGCAAACATAAATTACTTTATATTATCATATAAAGTATTGTTTCATTATTTGCTACGCTTTAAAAATAACTTAATTGCTTCATTGTTAAAATACAATTTTGATTCCGATTTCGGCACAGTCATTTACAATTCCACTGCTGAACACAGTATATTGGCAATAAGCTAGCTTAGAATTGAACAATGTATAGTCAAATAGACATTAACAGTGTACATACATGTTTATGTTGTCAAGACATTCACATAGTATTGTTTAACTCATAATCGTGAGCTTTTGTACATATACCGACCAGAAAAATTTGACTTCAGCATTAAATTAATGAAATACAACTAAAATATAAACAATCATTGTATGTATAATCTTTCCTTCTTTAAGTTAAAATAAACTTGAGTTTAACATGAAGCCGACTGACAGTTTCATTGCGGTAACTGCTGTTTTTATTTATATTTTTGTATGTTATGTCTCGTCCTTGTGTTTTTGACACTTTTAAGTTTAATATCCAAAACGGAAATAAATCTTGAAACCTTACAACTTTCAAATTTATTTGAAACCAATAGAGGTTACTTCTCAATATCTTATATTTGGTTAAACATTTGTTAATATTTGGTAAATAAGAAAAGGTTCCATTAAAATTTCCACAGATATTTAAATCTTACCGACCTCTAGATAAAGGCAAACAGGGTAAATGTAAATTTGACAAAAACAGAGACGAGACATAACACACACAAAAAAAAACTCACAGTTACCGCCTTTGAACGACCGATATGACGAAGAACAGTATATTGTATAAATTAATCAGAAAATCTTCCGACACATGACTTGCGCTTAACGAAGATAATTATCACTGGTGTGAGATATATCGGGACATAGGCACTTTTTTGTTAGAACAATTTTATTACTACGGACATTTCTGTCAGTATATGACGTATGGTACGGTAGTGTACGCAATCTAACTCTTATACGAATATTTTATGCTATTTTAAGAACTTATTGGGAGAAATATTCAAATAAATAAACTTAATTATGTCAACCCCAATGTCTGTGTAAAAGGATATTAGAATACAAGAAAGCTTTTTTAAACCAGATTGTTAAGGGCAGCAATCGGTCATTCATGCTGTCCTTCTACGGGCGTATTAAAGATACAATATCACATGGAAATAATTATAGTCAATGTGATTTGTGATACTTTACAGTGCTCCTTTTCACTAAATATATACTGATATAGAATAATCGCTTCCACAGACATATTATTGTTTATTTCCTCAGAAACGTCATTGTTTATTTTCAGACATACCATCGTTTATTTTTTCACAGACAGTTTTCTTTACATTTTCACATAAAAATCAATGTTCATTTCCAGAGACGTTGATTGCTTATTGTTACAGACAAACCATCGTTTATTTTTAACAATGTTCTGTGCTATTTATCTTACATGTACTTGTATGTCTTTGTGCAATGGTGGTTTATAATGGTAATTCTCACAGGACCTTTTCTTTTTTCCTATTGCTTAAGTATATGATGTTTAACCACGGTTATTTGAATACATGACAAGAAAATATTTATTCAGTCCGCAAGGTTCTTCTTATATAAAATTTAGTCTTTCTGTTTGGAGACCACCAACAAGTCTAGATATGGACAGTTCATCGTTTACCTTTCCTATCTTCACACTTTACTGTATCGTTTTAAACCCGTTGGTGGATGGTCGGCATAACTAACTTTGTTCCTGTAAATTATGTTCTTCGTGTCAAGACATGAGCTTGAGCAAAACATCAATCGAGTAATGCTCCGTTGTGGCCAACAGTTTTCACTTTACTGCAAATGCATGTGCCTTGTCAAATATTTGTCGCTGTTGGCCTATCCTTGTCTCCCTCCTGTCTAAAAAGTGCGGTATTGTAATCAATGGATTCAGGATTTCCGGCGGATACAATATCGGAAGACGGTAACAAATTCAGCTGGTAATTTATCGCCAGATCATCAACAGATTACGTTCATAAACACATATTTTAACATTTATCCGTAAAACTGGTATATTTTTGACATTAAGCAAACTTTATTATAAAAAATGTTAATAAATCTATAAAAGACCTTTTTTATACTGACGTTTTAATATATAATAGCGAGATGAACGCAAAAATATTCTTTCACATGAAGTGAGGTTGTTTTGTAAAGGGCTTGAAACAGACACCAGGCACTGCGTTGGATCTTTTTCTTCTTAACATATAATCGGTTAGCCCTTTTCTTCTATATTTGTGTACAAACAGTGCCCCGTATATTTTCATCAAGAGAAACTATGCAACTGATTTCTTCGTTATAATATTACCTGGCTGTAGAACTTGCATGTTATATTTTTTTTTAAACAGCCGTTGTTAACAGAGAGAGATAGAAATTCTTCCTGCGTGATTATACAAATTAAAATGTAACTTGTGTCAAAACATGTGTCATGATTATCTGTTTAGGGCACAAATACTTTGAATTAATAAATAAATGTTTAAATTGATCATATCTATGTTGTCAATTTACACTCGAAATTTACGCTGTATGGGTTTGATCATATCAATCTTTCTGGACAAAGATCAATTCAATTATTTTCCATGAAGAAAACTCCCGTAATCAATGCGAATAAGAAACCAAATGAACGAATAAGCCTGTCATGAGTATATTTTTATCTATCGCATCTATATGTCACTTGTGTAGATCATGTACCGCGTCAGATTGTTAAAAAGCCAAATGTCAAGCCTATATGACCGTAATTTGCATTTGAATATAAAACCAAAATATAAATTGCTCTTTCAACTGTAGAAGGCCCATGATTCTTAAGATACTTACAAAGGTCAAAGGTTATTTCGCACTATGTTTAAGTAAATTATAACGACTGTCTATTTATGACGGATAAGCATGTTTAATTCAAACCAAATACAAAACTGACAAAGTTATTTATCAAGTATAATACATTAACATTTTCCAGTTTAAGAAAATCTAATTTAATTAATAAACATTTATCAAAAAATCACTTAAAGATTTTTATTAACATCTTTTCCTTTTTGTGACTATTGACCATCTTGCTTATTTGGTAGTTTATATTTGACAGTAAAAGAATCTTCATCAGACTGGGGTATTAGGCAAGGTGGCTGTTGGTCCCCGTTTCTCTTTCTCATTTATATTAACGATCTTATCTCAGAACTACAAAATTCATCTTATGGATTATCAATAGGTCATATAAGTGTATGCGCACCTACAGTTGCGGATGACATGCTATCATTCTATCTCTGTCAATGAAGAGTTTACAGAATATGATAGACATTTGTTGTAATTACTCATGAAGGTGACGTTTCCAGTACAATCCTTCGAAATGTGCAGTCATTGTTTTTAATGAAACTAAGAGGTCATCATTGAAAGCTAAACGTACCTTTACCATTGGAAGTCACGTCATCAGCGAATTCCATGAATACAAACACTTGGGGGTTATTGCACAGCAAAGCTATTCTTTTGTAAACCGCACTGATTATTTGCATGCGCAACTAAGAAAAACGTTTTTCGGCATTCTTAACTGTACATCTTCTGATGTTGCTTTAAGCTCCGTCACGTGTAAGCATATATACAATCACATCGCTTTACCGAAAGCCTTGTTTGGTACTGAATGTTTGTTTAACCTGACAAACGGTGTGATTATTAATCTTCAACGTGTTCATCGTCTGTGCATAAAGACATTACAATGCATGTCAAACACGCACTGACATTGCTTTAAGCATGATTGGTTCGCTGCAACTTCACGCTGAAATTGACTAACGTAAATTAACACTTCTAGGTCAACTGTGTCGCCTGAAATCCACGTGCACCATTAAGCGGTTGTTTTTATATTGATTATTTCAATTTCGCCACATACCGTCTGTAATGGGACATAGCCCGGATATCGTCAAGAAACTAGATGTGTATTTGCTTAGGCATTATCTAGAAACCTATTTAACCACAAGCGAGGTTCCAAGCAAACTTCAATGGAAAAAAATAATAAAAACTGCAATTGGCTTAAAGTCAAATCTGATTGGTACACTAGAATAAGTGTTGACGAAATTTCAACGTTTCGATCAATTCATTGCCAATATGGTACATCTGATATCTGGTTTTATTTATCATCCAAAATATGATATGTCAACTATTGCAAGACGGTTGCTAAGTTAATCGCATACACATCTCGCTTCAATGAAACTTGTGTCCAATGCAACTTACCTTTGAGCTACATATGCATGACGGATCACGTATTACTTGATTGATACAAGTTTCATCTGTTCAGGTTTTGACTGTCACAACGTATTCAGGATGTGTTTGGACAGCCAGTCTTAGATTGTTTATATAGGCTAGACATAAATACATTTGTTAACACAGCACTTGGTGTACGTTGCCCTGCGCTGGAAATATTACTTTGCGAAAGATACGAAGCCTTCTTTGGATGTGTATCAAGTATTTTCACGTTGCATGGCTTGCATATGTTTCATCATATACATATTCCAATGTATACCGGCAATACCTCAACCTGACATGTATTTTGTATCACATATTTCTAAATGGGTTGTTTCTTTTTTCTATGTATGTGACTGGTCGTTAAAACTCTTGCTTTTCGTTTCGGCAAGATTTTCAAACACAGCCGAAGCTCTTATTACAGCTGCGTACATAAATATTACGTGTGACTTGTCTACCTAGCCATCACTTTTAATTTTTCAAGATAAGTACACTCATCTAATCATTTATTTAAATTTGTCAGGTTTAAGATAGCACTCATCACGTACTATCTTGTGTGTCGCATACTACATTATGTTACATTAAAGGTGATAATTTATACAGAGTGATCTCTATATGCAAGTAGTCTGTAAATGGTAATGCAACTGTAAATATAATAATGTCTGGATTACATATGTACGTTTGCATCTTTACACTTTTTATTTTGCCATATTTTCAATGAATGTATATTGTACAGGTAAATATCATATTTCTTTCTCTCTGTTTATTTACTTACTTATTTATTTATTTATTTTGCATTGTTTTCACTGATCTTTGTAAGTCTTCAATACTGGAGGAAATAAAGATATATATCATTTGATAGTTTATATTTGACAATATTGCCATATTTCTAAAGAATACTCTAAAACGTCGCAAGACTTGAGGATTGAGATTGTCTGTTGTCTTGACATCAAAACATGACTAAAAGTGCTTTGAAGAAGGAAATTGACATGTTACACAGATTGTATGTTTTGCTTTATTTTCAACCTACTTCCTGATATACATTTATCAGCGAATTAATGCAGCCCTCATAGCAAGTGGGCGGTCAAGATAATCAAACACTTATTCTTCATCTGCTGCTTCAATTAAAGATGATTCTCTGTATCTTAGAAAAAAAATTCACCTACGCAATACTACATCATTTTTTCTCGGTTTCTATGACGACAACACAGCCTTCATCTTTAAATCTTGCAAATAAGCTCGACCAGCAAATCGTCGTTGCTTTAATCAAGCCAGCACATATTGCTTTTCAAACCTTCATAATAAAAAAACATGTTTGATGACTAACGAGTGTTGCATGTCTGGTTAAAATGGTAATTATTTAATAAAATTATTATTAGTCTGGGTGTATAAAGGAAGTAGGTTATTTTGTCCGTGTAAACATGTTGAAATTATTTTACAACCAGATAATCTTAAAGCTGTTAAAGTAAGTACACAGAATCGTACAATTTGTAGAAAGCATTTATTAGGAATTAGATTACAGAAGAAAGAGTTTACAGACATATTGCCGTTTTCATGTTTTTTCCTTGTTGACATCTTCGCCTTAAGAATATCTTAACCTTCAACACAATAAGTTATGATGATGATGGTGAGGAGGAGGAGGAGAAGGAGGATAATGACGATGATGATAATGAGCTGTTGAAGAATTGTATGGCACACCTTAATTCCATAATTTGTTTGTGATATTCCGTCTTGAATTTAAGGTTGTTATTTTCTGGATCCTGGGGTTACACATGATCAATCACTAATGACAAGGACCACAATTCTCTCTTAAAAAATGCTAAGAATAAAATGTCTCCAAAGGATAATACGAACAGATTGACACATTAGGGAAATCAAAATCCCGTGTGGATTCCTTAAATGGCAAGGGCGAAGAAAGATTCGTTGTTTTAATTGACTTAACCTATGTTTAGGTTTAATATAATATGCCTGCATGGAAAAAAAGTGTTTAAATCCAAATCATACGTATTTTACTTAAATATCGTTTAATATCGTGTAATTTATGCTGGTAATTAAATGGTAACTGTGACTAAATGGACGTAGAGTATTGCTAGATATCTTATATCTAACTCCTATACTGCCAGTCCATGCTATTAACGTCCTTTAATAGAAACGACGCCGTTAAAAAGCACACACAACAAACTTTGTACAGATCATGGCTAACGTTACCATAATATAGTCGTATATACTGGTTAACATAATTCATGATAGAAGGGAAGACATCAACAGAAAATGTCTTTTTGTGGATTTGCCGGCAGTGAGTTGTACATCCTAAAGTCGAAACATAAAAGCAATTTTAAGTGTTTGTACATTTGCAAGTATTTGTGCTAATCATGCCACGATTAAATTGACATTATCCTTAGACCTGTTGTTGTTGCACAATTATTTAACTCGTAAAATAATATCCGTTTTTAATAATAAAATGTTCTCAAACTTCATTGCTTAATTTTGCCACCATAAGTATGAATGCCTACTTCAATCAATTTTAATGACAAATTTCTATTTTAAGACTGGTGTGTTTATACAGCATTCTCGTTAATTACAAGCACCCGTGTTCATAATTGAATAGTCAGTTGTAATTGCAACTAAAGTGAGAAGTATGAAAACATGTACGATCTGAAGACAAATGCCTCAGCAATTACTTAAAGCATCCTTTCAATAGTCTTGGCTAGACACAACAATTTCCTCGATTAACCTATCGAGTAAAGTATTGGGACTATTGTAATTCTTTAAACGGAAATGCACTGCTACCGCAAAGTTTCGCCAATTTCTGGATAAAATATATTTGATCAGAAATAACATGTAAAAACTTTTATAGACTGTTCATTTGGTTGTTGCTTTGGTGTCATGTTTCCTTCTGAAAAAGATTCATTTCTATTCCACTATTTTTAAAATAAAATAAGACGGCATTTATGTTGTATATAACAGCTGGATCAGTGAATGAAATCACAGGTTTTTTATTGGAACGTTAACACTTTCCTTGAATGACACCACCACTGTTACAATCTGCCATGTAAGGTATATACCAAGTATATAAGCATCCCAATATGTCCTTTAGCCGACTGACCGTTCCAAGGCGGTAATTATCGGTGTTATTTTCTTTTTATGTGTAGTAACGTCCCCTCATTGTCCTTGTTTGTTACTTTAACATTTACATTATATTTCTTTGTCTAGTGGTAGCTCAAAAGTAATTAGTAATTCAATTAGGACTTCCTTTCTCCGATGTATATATGTCGTCTTATTATTACTTTTCATCATAAATTATATCATACACATTTACTCTAGGCCGTGTCAGTTTGAAGGATTGTGCCCTTATAAATTACCGAATACGTTATATTTTGCACACACAAAAAACATACTTCGAAAATGTAATCCTCCTGAAACACGGTGTTCAATTTACTTGCTCAGACGTCGAGTAATTGCTACAGTTCCTGCATACTTTAGTGCGATTTGTCTGTTTGATTTGATACATTGCGTGACTCTGTCCTTCTTTCGAAATATGTAGGAGTGGAATTATTGAATTTGCAAATAAGATTGCACTTTCGCGTGTAATGTCCTCGTAAAGCATTGCTTTGTTTTCTAGTTTATTATTTCTTGTGACATGAAAGAGTATTAGAGAAACAAACATGATTATCGAACATAACTGCAGCCCTGTTCGTTATATACATTGTAAATGCAAATATTATGTGTATGTTAGAATGCTTACGTTCTTTTCGATGAGTAGCCGGAAAACTGTACAGAACATGTTGTTTTGTGATACCCTTAGAAATATTCATTTATGCAATATACGAATGGTAATGAAGTAATTCGAAGATTTGATAAGCTTTTTTTCGAAACGAATAAGTCTCATTTTTCTCTGTGTGCAATAATGTGCCTCGGTGCTTTTTATTTTTTACATCAACATGTATGTATCTTCGTCTAGATGAAGCATACATTTTAATTTCTTACGAAGCCTTTGCATATTTTTCTATTCGTCTCAAGTGTTCGTTCACTTTCACGAGACTGGTGTATTTTTATATGAATTTAAGTTATGTCTTGTTCTGTATATAAGACAACTTAAAGCACTCTTTTTTCTCTAAATGCAGATTTTTCTTTTAAATATTGTCTGCCTATATTATATCACAGACCAATTTCATTTTGTTTCATGTACCTTAAGTTCTCCAAACTGGAAATTTCTTTCGGCTGTTTAGAAATTCTCATCATCTTTTAAAATGACTTCATTATTTTTTGGCATATGACATGATTACTTGGCTGATACATAATGCGCCGGTTGGACCGTTTCCTTCATGTTTAGAAATGTGCATATTGTTTTAATGACACCATTATTTAGGTTTAATTATCACATAGTGTTTAACATCATATCTGAATATAGGTTTAAAGTTTAAGGACCCTTAATGATTTGTAGTACAAAAAAACTATTATGGACTTATTTTCAATTAGATATATATGTATATATGTATATGTATAGATATATAGATATATATATAGATATAGATATATACATACATATAGACATAGATATGTAGATAGATAGATATAGATAAAGATAGATATATAGATCGATAGATAGATAGATGGATGGATGGATAAATGGATGGATGAATGGATTGATGGATGGATGATGGATGGATTGATGTATGTACGGACGGACGGACACACAGACAGACAGACAGACAGACAGACAGACAGACAGACAGATAGATAGATAGATACATAGGTATGAAAGCTCCAGCAACCTTGTCGATTCTTTTGCCGACTGGCCGTTATAAGAAAGTAATTGTTGTTTTTCCTTTGAGTGTGTTCTCGTCTCTGTGTTTTTATCACTTTTACATATACTCTGGATGCCTTTATCTATTGTGGTTCAATCTTTACTATCTGTGATTATTCTCAACTATTTATAGGGCCTTTCCTATTTATAATAATATGCCCTGTTCTCTTTTATATTCTCCCGACGCCAATGCTTCCATTTCTGTCTCCAATGGGATGAGATATTTGCATTGAAACTTTTTATCTCTGAGAAAACCCATCATGAATTTCCGATTTGAACATATGCTGTAATCCCCACAGGACTCTGTTCTGTTTCATATTATTCTGCTTTGAACGCTGACGTCGTTGTTTATGTTTCAGTATGCTAATTACAGCATTTCCTGGTGTCACATACATAGGTTTGTTGTTCTTGACTGTATACAATATAGAGAATACAGAATTTACAACATACAAAACATAATTCAAACGATTTGATTTTTCGTGATTCGCTTGATGGGGAATTTCTTTTGTTCTGTACACTCACAATAATGTGTTTCATTATTAGGGACGCTTTAAAAATAATTTAATTGCTTCATTGTTATAATACAATTTTGATTCCGATGTTGGCACAGTCATTTATAATGCCACTGCTGAACACAGTACAATTGGCCATAAGCTAGCTTACAATTGAGCGATGTATAGTCAAATAGACTTTAACAGTGTACATACATGTTTGTGTTGTCAAGGCATTCACAAAGTATTGTTTAACTCATAATAGTGAGCTTTTGTACATATATCGACCAGCAAAATTTGACTTCAGCATTAAATTAATGAAATACAACTAAAATATAAACTATCATTGTATGTATATTTCCTTCTTTAAGTTAAAATAAACTTAAGTTTAACATGAAGCCGACTGACAGTTTCATTGCGGTAACTGCTGTTTTTATTTATATTTTTGTATGTTATGTCTCGTCCCTGTGTTTTTGACACTTTATAATTTAATATTCAAAAAGGAATTAAATCTTGAGATCTTACAAACTTCAAATTCATTTGAATCCAGTAATGGTTACTTCTTATTATCTTAATATTTGTTAAGTATTGGTTAATATTTGGTTAATAAGGAAAGGTCCTATAAAAATTTCCACAGATATTTAAATCTTACCGACCTCTAAATAAAGGCAAACAGGGTAAATGTAAATGTGACAAAAACAAAGACGAGACATAACACACAAAAAATAAAAAAAAATACATCAGTTACCGCCTTGGAACGGGCGATATGACGAAGAACAGTATATTGTATAAATTAATCAGAAAATCTTCCGACACATGACTTGCGCTTAACGAAGATACTTATCACTGGTGTGAGATATATCGGGACAAAGGCACATTTTTGTTAGAACAATTTTATTACTACGGTCATTTTGTCAGTATAAGACGTATAGTACGGTATAGTACGCAATCTAACTCTTATACGAATATTTTAAGAACTTATTGGGGGAAATGTTCAATTAATTATGTCAACACCAATGTCTGTGTAACAGGATATTAGAATACAAGAAAGCATTTTTATACCAGATTGTTAAGGGCAGCAATCGGTCATTTATGCTGTCCTTCTATGGGCTTATTGAAAGATACAATATCACATGGAAATAATTATAGTCAATGTGATTTGAAGTGATACTTTACAGTGCTCCTTTTCACTAAATATATACTGATATCGAATAATCGCTTCCACAGACATATTATTGTTTATTTCCTCAGAAACGTCATCGTTTATTTTCAGACATACCATCGTTTATTTTTTCACAGACAGTTTTCTTTACATTTTCACATAAAAATCAATGTTCATTTCCAGAGACGTTGATTGCTTATTGTTACAGACAAACCATCGTTTATTCTTAACAATGTTCTGTGCTATTTATCTTACGGTTACTTGTATGTCTTTGTGCAATGGTGGTTCATAATGGTAATTCTCACATGACCTTTTCTTTTTTCCTATGGCTTATGATTATCTTTTTTGGGCACAAATACTTTGAATAAATAGATAAATGTTTAAATCGATCCTATCAGTTTTGTCAATTTACACTCGAAATTTACGCGGTATGGGTTTGATCAGTATAAATCTTTCTGGACAAAGATCCATTCAAATAAATTCCATGAAGAAATCTCCCATAATCAATGTGAATAAGAATCTTAATTAACAAATATGCCTGTCATGAGTATATTTTCATCTATCGCATCTATATGTCACTTGTGTAGATCACGTACCGCGTCAGATTGTTAAAAAGCAAAATGTCAAGCCTATATGGCAATAATTTGCATTTGAATATAAAACCAAAATATAAATTGCTCTATCAACTGTAGAAGGCCTATTATTCTTAAAATACTTACATAGGTCAAAGGTTAGTTCGCAGCACGTTTAAGTAAATTATAACGACTGTCAATTAATGACTGATAAGCAAGTTTAATTCAAACCAAATACAAAACTGACCAAGTTATTTATCAAATATAAGAATTAACATTTTCGATTATCAAATATAACATATAAACATTTTCCGGTTTAAGAAAATCTTATTTAATGAGTAATGATTTTTTTAAAATATATTTTATTATCATCTTTTTCTTTTTGTGACTACTAACCGTCTTGCTCATTAGGCATTTTATATTTGACAGTATTGCCCCATCTCTAAAGAATACCCTTAAACGTTGCAAGACTTTAGGATTGAGATTGTCTTTTGTCTTGACATCAAAACATGACT
This sequence comes from Sinonovacula constricta, assembly GCA_007844125.1. Taxonomy (NCBI): domain Eukaryota; kingdom Metazoa; phylum Mollusca; class Bivalvia; order Cardiida; family Solecurtidae; genus Sinonovacula; species Sinonovacula constricta. The sequence goes on along the minus strand of CM017557.1, from coordinate 1,604,463 downwards.
AAAGGTGCTTTGGAGACGGAAATTGACACGTTACACAGAATGTATGTTTTGCTTTATTTTAAACCTACTTCCTGATATACATTTATCAGCGAATAAATACAGCCCTCATGACAAGTGGGCGGTCAAGATAATTTAACACCGATTCTTCACCTGCTGTATGATTTAAAGATGATTCTCTGAACTTAAGAAAGCACATACACCGAAGCATTACTACATCATTTTTCACGGTTGCTATGACGACAACACAACCTTCATCTTTAAATCTTGCAAATAAGCTCGACCAGCCAATCGTCGTTGTTTTAATCAAGCCAGCACATTTCCTCTTTAAGCCTTCATAATGATAATACATTTTCGATGACTAACGAGTGTTGAATATCTTGTTAAAATGGTAATTAATAATAAATTATTACTCAGTCTAGGTGTATAAAGGAAGTAGGCGATTTTGTCTGTGTAAACATGTTGTAATTATTTTATTACCAGATAATCTTAAAGCAGGAAAAGTAAGTACACAGAATCGTGCAATTCGTAGAAAGCATTTATTAGAAATTAGAATACAGAAGAAAGAGTTTTCAGACATATAGTGTGTGTTTCAGATTTACTTTAAAGCTTAAATAATCTGGAGCAGCTGCAGATTCCGTGTTCATCTTTTTCCCTTGTTGACATCTTCGCCTTAAGAATGACCTAACCTTCAATACAATTAGTTATGATGGTGATGATAAGGAGGAGGAGGAGGAGGAAGATGACGAGGAGAAGGAGGATAATGACGATGATGATAATGAATAACGCTGTTGCAGAATTGTATGGCACACCTTTATTCCATAATTTGTTTCTGATATTCCGTCTTGAATTTAAAGTTGTTGTTTTCTGGCTCCTGGGGTTACACATGATCAATCATTCTTGACAAGGACCACAATTCACTCTTGAAAAAAATGCTAAGAATAAAATGTCTCCAAAAGATAATACGAACAGATTGACACATTAGGGAAATCAAAATCACATGTGGATTCCTTTAGTGGCAATGGCGAAGGAAATATTCGTTGCTTTAATTGACTTAACCTATGTTTAGGTTTAATATAATATGCCTGCATGGAAAAATGTGTTTAAATCCAAACCATATGTATTTTACTTTAATATCGTTTAATATCGTTTAATATATTCTGGTAAAAAATGGCAACAGTGACTAAATGGACGTAGAGTATTGTTAGATAACTTATATCTAACTCCGTTACTGTCAGTCCATGTTATTAACGTCCTTTAATAGAAACGATGCCGTTAAAAAGCACACACAGCAAACTTTGTACAGATCATGGCTAACGTTACCATAATATAGTCGTATATATGGTTAACATAATTCATGATAGAAGGAAAGACATCAACAGAAAATGTCTCATTGTAGATTTTCCGGCTGTGAGTTATACATGCAAAGTCGAAACATAAAAGCAATTTAAGTGTTAGTCATATTTGCAAGTATTTTTGCTAATCATGCAGAGGTTAAATTGGCATTATTCTTTCACCTGTTTTTGTTGCTCAACTATTTAACTCGTAAAATAAGTTCCGTTTGTAATAATAAAATGTTCCTAAATTTCATTGGTTAGTTTTGCGCCATAAGTATAAATCCCTCCTTCAATCAATTTTAATGACAAACTTCTATTTTAAGAAAAAAAAATATACAGCATTCTCGTTATTTACAAGCACCCCTGTTCATAATTGAATCGTCAGTTGTCATTACAACTAAAAGTTATCTGTTTGAACAAAGTTATTTCTTCATTTTGTAAAAAGTATGAAAACGTGTACTGTCTTAAGACAAATTCTCCAGCAATTACTTAAAGCATCCTTTCAATAGTCTTGTCTAGACACAATAATTTCCTCGATAAATCTTTCGAGTATAATATTGGGACTATTGTAATTGTCTTTAAACGGAAATGCACTGCTACCGCAAAGGTTTGCTTATTTCTGGTTAAAATATATTTGATCAGAAATAACATATAAAAACTTTTAGAGATTGTTGATTTGGTTGTTGCTTTGGTGTCATGTTTCCTTCTGAGAAAGATTCATTTTTATTCCACTATTTTTAAATTAAATATGACGGCATTTATGTTGCATATAACAACTGGATCAGTGAATAAATTCACAGGTATTTAATTGGAAAGTTAACACTATCCTTTAATGACACCACCGCTGTTAGAATCCGCCATGTAAGGTATATATGGTAATATTGTACTCTAGATTTTTATTCGTTTACTTTTTATTGTTTACCTTCAACATTTGACTACTATGCCAATTGCATATTTGTTAATCTGTAATGATTAATTGTGTAATTGATACATGAATTATTGTATTATGGTTTTTGTAATGTGTGATTTTTAAGTAATCTCTGCTTGTCACGGTGATCAACAATTTGCAAAGAAAATGTTATTCAATTTTCATAAAGAATAATGTTTCATTGCACGTCTTAATAATTAAGTATTTTATTATTACATGGTTCCCACGATCTTATAGAGCTTGTCACGGTGATCAACAATTTGCAGAGATGCAAAGTGTCATTTGAAAATATTATTGAATTTTCATCAAGAATAATGTTTCCATGCACGTGTTAGTGATTAAGTTTTTTATTATAACATGGTTTCCACGATCTTATAGAGCTCAGCAGACCAAAGGAATGAAGTCTTAAGTAACCTCCCTTATCCGAAAAGAAACTACACTATTGGTTAGATAGTGGAAATACTCCACCAAATTTGTACATATATCAAAAAGTATTTACACCTACTCAATTTATATTATCTCTCTTACTATTATAAATGTGTGTCACGTGAAAACTTGTAATAAGTATGATATTGGTAATATTGCAGAAAATATTTTATTTCCTCTGTATTAAATTTGTATAATAACTAAAAACCTATATGTATACATTTTAGTGCCATCCTCCATCCACCTGTTAACATATCTTTACCTAATTACACTGACGTCATATTTCACTTACTTTTTCTGTTTATGTATGTTGACAAGAAGCTGTAAAGTTTACGTCAATGAAAACATATGTTCTGTTCTTTTCTGTTCTTAAAAATGACATTGACCGAAGAAGTTCTGAGAGTAGACGTCCCTGTTTAATAATTAAAAGTGTACATACAAAGTCTCAAATGTTTTTATTTATATTTTAACCCTGAAAACTCGGGCTAGATACTCAACGAGGAATGGATTGTGAGGGCAATAATAATTTGAGGTAGCTGTACAATGTTTATTGTTCGTGTGAATCGCTTAAGTACTCAGTGCTGAGCATCATACCTTCGTTTATTAAGATGAAAAGAAACAGTTGACTCAAATAATATTGACTCGAAATAATATTACCTGTTTTCAAGTTAAGACTTTTGCGATGGATAAGAACGTGTGTGCCAATTCGGTTACTACTATTAATTAACATATATATGCATGATGTTTGTACATAATTAACATAATTTACATAATTTAAATAATTTATTTAGTTTGATGTAATGGTGATGAGGATTGAATGTAAATTATACTTATGTAATATTATAATGTTCTGTCAGCTTAGCAAAGACATTGCACGGTTTACAAAATACACCGTATCTTTGCCATGTCACTTTTGAATCAGTTTTCTGTTTAATAATAGGACATTCATGTCATAAATGTATATATAATACAATATTATTATTTACAGTGTTCTTGGAAGAATGAATGCTTCTGTGTTTGGTTTGGATATGCTTTCTTAGTTTCAAACTTTTTGATGCCGTTAAATAGAATCAATAATCATATCGACGTTGTTGTTTGTTTGTTCCAGAAACTGCCAGACTGAAAATGTCTTCTGAAACCAAAGCGAACTGGTTGACAAATGGAGTCATTCCAAGCTGTGTAGTACTTTTGTAACCGTAGCAACGGTATATGCATTGTACCGAATAATTTTATGTCGTGAAAGTAGACGGAGAACACCCACTCACACCCTCGCATCTCAGGAAGTGCTAGGTTACAGTTCTGTAAACACATTTCAGCATAATATTATTATTATTATTATCATCATTATTATTATTATAACTATTATTATTATCATGATCATTATTATTATTATTATTATTATTATTATTATTATTATTATTATAACATTTATTATTTTATGTTCCACATTTTTCACAAACAACCGTATATGATTTATTGCTTGAGTTGCTTGAAAGGATCCCACGAAATGTTGTTTATTGATGTCCACCATCTAAGTGACACTTAAAGCAAGACACACCACTAGTCATTGCAAACATGCATTCACTATTTGAGTCACGTTTTACAGATGGCATTTTTTAAACTAAGAAGACACCAGGACACCACAGACAGTTGAAGTCGCGTTATAATTTGTTTTGGCTAAACAGCTTTCGCATCGATGTATATTCTAAGCAGAAATTTCTATCGTGTTTAATTATAAATAAGTCAGAACAATTAGAACTAGTGAATACTATTTGCACGGTCGAACAATAGACCCTTCTCCCAATCGACTGATTTTTAACGGGTCACATAACCCGCAAGATTCAGAACGAGGCCATATGTGACAGAATGAGAGATTTACGGGCGTTTCGGTAAATGGCCGGTTTCTGGTAAATTGATTTTATATATTTAATGTTCTGGACGTTTCTGTAAATTGGTGACTAAATCGTATTTGCGTAATGTCATACACTAATTTACAGTGAACGCGTGTCCCGCAGTATACACAGGTAGGTGCACGGACGTCGATTAAGCTTCGGTGGCATAGCTATCGCCGTAAAGTCCGTATAAACATGGACGTCACCTTTCCTGTTTATTTGGTCCAAAAAAGATTACAGCAAAAGTGAAAATGTTCAGCAACAAAAACTTTGTATTAATCCACCTTTAAACCTTAAAGACACGTTCCTGCTAAAGAAAAAATGCCTTCCTAGCAAGTTGATGACCTAGCTATATAAGGAAGAATATGTCATTATTCACATTACACTGAGTAAGTGGTTTTGCATGAAATTAAGTAAACGACTTAACAAAACAAACTGCTGATAGTATTTGTTTAATAAGTAATTCAAGTTTATATTGTAGATTATTTGTTTATGTGTTTTCCGCATCGAGTAGAAATGCTGTAGCTGTATACTTTGAACTTGTGTGATTTATTCAACGGCAAAACGTTTAATTTTATACTCGCGTAAACCTATATCACTACCTATGCGCCCATTGGTAAACGTATATCACTACCTGTATATCCACTGCTATTTGCTGTTTTAATAATTAACTATAGATTTTACAACATTATGAGTAAATATGTTTGAACAGGGGTCATATGTTTCTTTTACTCTGCATTGCCCATAAAACATTATGTGCATATATATTTTTAAGTCGAATATGCTTAAACTGATAATCAAAAACTACACAATTGTTATTTGTGGTGTCTTGTGTTATAAAACGAGTACTGTACGTAGTCCGGTCCTTGTTAAGGCAGCCTTGGTTAGTGTTATGGATATAACCGTTGGGAGGCCGGGTGGGTCGGTTAGAAATACGAACCTAACAGCTGATCCCCGTACCTTGCACTTTGTCAGCGGAGGTTTATGACCCAAACCCCTACTGAGCAGTTAACACACATTTTATGTGGAGTTCTTAGGACGTAAAGGAGAAAAGCGATATTTCTTTTGCTAATTTATTATTTTGTCCGATTAAACTAAATAAAAAAGTTGTATTTTGTAACTAAGTTGAAAAGAAAAGGTGCGTGGGCGAAGCATGCACTTGCCAACTCGCCTAAGTAATAATTATTAAGTGAATATGCATTGATAATCGTTAACTTAGTGCGTGCTTTAAATTATGACTAGAATACATGAGGTTTACTTTACATATTGTATTTTAAATGTTGTGTATATTTGAACAAAGGATGTTTAGTTGTTGTTTTTTTGCTTTCGATCGAAACATTTCAAGCTTCGAATATTGCGTGTAAAATGGTTCATAAAAGTATACAACTGGTACTCAATTAAAGGTTATTGAATGGCCATTATGGTCATGTGTCAATCATCCATCTGACACATTATGAGCCATCAGACACCTTGCAAATTAGCACTTATGAACACTTATAAATTTTAATGAGACTCTAAAAATATACTTTTTTCAATTAGTTATAGCAATATTCAAAGAATATCAAAACTTTCTAAAGCTTATATACATATCACTACTTGTCAAACACATGTTGGTCTAAAGTTTATATTATTTGGTTTAATTTATTATGTTTATGATGTTTTTATTTATTTTCGTCATAATTTGATTATTCAATCTTAATGCATAACTTGGTTAGATGTCTGCTTATAACTACCATAACATTGAAGAATAATTTTTGTATCGTCCCTTAAGTGGGGGTTATCATAGACTTTGCCGCTGGTAATTGTATTAACATAGTACATGTAGTATCCGTCTACATGTCGGTATGATATCCCGCCTTGAATTGTAAGTTAATCATCGAAAGCTCATTTGCAATTATCAATATCATTCCAACAGGTCATGGATATGAGCTCGTTTTACTCTAGAACAAAATCTAAAGTGTTTCTAGAAATAACGAGAATCTATAAATATATAATACAATTCCGAATCTGGAGTGTTTCTTTGTGAAATGATTGTGTTTTTCCTTTTCTGACTATTTTACAAAACAATGCACGAAAACTCGCATTATCATTAACCTTTATTTATTAATTCCATAAACCTATTATTTATTATACTGACTTTGTGTTTTACTTTAAGAAATCAAACGGTTGTGACGCTTATTGTTTTAAACTTTATGCGATAAGAACACGTTGCTTTTTATATTCCATTCATAACACGGTTTTTATTAAAGAAATACAATATGTTTCAAAAGTATTATGCCGATAATATTGACGATGTACAACTTTGGGAAGTACTTTTACACGAGCTGATCGTTTATTACAAGGATATTCTCAGAGACACATGTTTGATGAACAGGTTTGTGGAGTTATTTATAACCATAACGTCGAAATCTTAAACTGTAAAAGCTAGTACATTCTGGAGACTAACGTCACTACAATTATGTATAATATGAACAATCCTTTTATTCTGGCTAGACTTAATAATTTGAAGGAAATAGTCGAACAATTTGGTAATTTTATAAGTATAAATGTATGAAAGAATAGTGCACTTTTACATGCAGTTGAAAGATGTATAAATGCCCTAAAGGTATTTAAAGTAAAAACATTTGAAGAACAATTATAAGGAAATTAAGAAATTTAAGCCTGCAAAGTTTTTAAAGTGTAAAGTAAGTCATCATTGTCATGTTTTGATGTTTAAAGGGACAATGTAGAGTATTTGTTGGAAATGCAATGCTCACGTTGTTTTTATTGTCTCTAATGCATTTCATCTAAAGGTTTAATTTTCTATTTTCATCAGGTTTGTAATATATGACAAGCCATGCGATATTTACGATCTTTATGATTTAAGATGTATATGAAAGGCATGCAACAGTTAATATAAATAGTAAATTGCAAAATGTTTTAGGGAACAACATGTCATATAAACCCTCTTACGGGTTTGGTAGGTCATTACTGGTGTATTATACAACTGTCAAAACAATACTGAAGTGAGATGTAAAAATTATTTAGTTAGGAAAATTCTGTGCGACTTGTCAAATTGACTGATTCGATCATTGAACTTTGAAGTATGTAGGCGTTACAATACTCAATACGTAACTAAGATCGAGGCTACGCCTGCTTTGCCCTTACAACACTTTAATGTATATACTATACTAGGCATGCGTCAATGAGGCAAGTATGAATAAAACATATCAAATCTTCTAAGTCCATGTTAACTTTAATAACAAATGTGCTGTCACAGAAAATAGACGTTATCTTTATTAATTTTTGATAGATGAAGTTAAAATATTTAGAAACACAACTTTAATAATAAAGCAAACCAATTTAACGGTTATTTTAAATAGAAACCTTCAATATTTCGCCACTCAAAAATAAGTTGTTGTTATTTCTTTGACCATTTCTGATCATATATTATATGTGCTGAAGTATCATTTAGGTTTGTAGGGGCTTTATATCCAAAACAAACCTGAAGGTTTACTGTATGCTAGCATAAATTGTCAGCACTATTTTTTTAAATACTATGGCGATATTTAAACGCGTTTTGAAAATTCGCGCTTTACTTTTGATCATAAATATGCTTAACATAGCTTTTTGTCTCTTCATCCTTACGTTAAAGGAAAACACTGAAAATTACTCGTTACATGACCAAATGATTGTCCTTTATTTACGTAACGATTAACATTTCCAAACTATCAAACTAATGAATGTCAGTAACTCTGTAAGTGTTACAAACTTAACTCTACATGTATTAATTTCAATAACTGTTAATCAGAGGTCATAAAAAAGCTATACTTATATTAGTGGCCACAGGTGTAATACATACTACATGTTTCAAGCAGAGACCACGATCAACATGATTTAAAACTATATTAACAATAAAGGAGCATGGTTGCTTTTGTTTAAGAGAACAAAAGACTGTCACCTAGATTTACAATTTAAATGATGCAATTATACCGATGTTTATAAACTTTTCTGATATCAGAACAGAAAGTTGATTCTTATGGCACATTCTCCGTGGATTCCACTTTTTTTTTAATATGTCCCTATTTAAAGTTTTACGTTCATGAGCAGATAACAATATTAAAGAGCAAGTTTCTCAAAGAATGTAAACAGAAAAGGCAAGAACTTGCGAGGTTCTTCCTGTTTTCTATATGTAAGATCTTTAAATATAGACAGTTGTACAATGCATGTCAGACTGTTTTGTATCATTGCGATGGCTTCAACAAACCATTTCCCATTATTTTCACTAACAGTCGCACCCACCAGACTCGTTATTTTTATCCAGTGAACTCATTAAACCTACACACGCATGCATCTGCCTCAAAATAAAAGAGCCAGTCTGGAGCCAGGTTTTTAAGTAGGTGTCTTATGTTTCAGGAGAAATACGTTTTTACGCATTTTATATTTAACTTAACTGCCCTTGAAATTTAACTTTCCACTTGATACAGAGTTAGAGCTGCCTGCAGAACATGCCATGAACACCTGTCATGGTACCACACCCAGTTTCCTTATCCTGACACTGGACTAAATATTCGTGAAACTTCCTTTATATTTGTTTTAACGTAAGCAATGGAGCTTACCATCTTAACGACTTCCGATTGCCGCGGCTATGGATCAAACCCGGCTCTTCCACACCTGGAGCCGACGCTCTGTCGACTGCGGGACCAGGTCAAGTAAACAATAACAGCTCTTTAATACCCATAAATGGGAATTTATATAACAAAAAGAACTCTTCTAAGTAGAAGGTGCAGAAAGATAAAGGGTAATAACATTTGAATGAGAACAGATTATCATATAATGTTGCCAAATCTTTTCAATATTTTGTGTTAATTCTTAACTAAAACCACTTCTTGCAAGTAAGAATGTGTTTCTCTGTCAGTTCACAGTCAGTTTACTAGATCAATATAAACATATCGTTGAAACGCTTTCAAAGTATAGAACTATTTTTAAAGTATGTTCTCATTACTAATTATAAAAATTAGGCCTACCGCTTATAATGTATTTATTTAAGTGGTTTACTTTAAATGTTGTATAAACTGATTCCCTGTGTATGTTTTCTCCTGATGGTTTTAAAATAGATTCATTATACACGTATCTGCATAGTTATTTTGATATTGTTTAGCATTGACAAACTCAGTCATTGACCATGTTTTTGTCTTGTTTAAAATATTCACATGACACATTTTAGAGCATGGTATTATGTATGGAATAAAAGAAAACCTGTGTTTAAGATTTCAAGTAACAAGATATTAATCTTCATCAGATATCAGCTAAAAAACTGCATAGTATGTGTGTGCTCTTGTCAGTGCGTTTTTATTCATTCAAGAAAAGCAAAATATTTCACTTTGGAGGGACACGTGCTTAATGTGCTTAATGTGCATGACGGCCAACTGAGTGCTTAAACCAGTTTATCAGGCATGGTGCGCCATTTATAAAATTGGAAAAGAGTGAGCTTTTGCTTGAGTAAATATGCTAGTTTGCCATGTATAATAGTACAAATTCGTGTGTGCAGTCGCTGTGAATTATTGAGTTTGTGTGCCATTTAGATTGCTGCAAAATAGAGTATTCTTTTGCGTGACTTGTGATAATGCTTAGATTTTCATTTTGTGTTTACAATCTCGTTCAGTAAGATAATAAAATAACACAGCAGATTAAATGAGAAACTAGTTATGACTGTTTGTTAGCATGTATTTCGTTGTTTAAAAACGATGTATGAGCATACGCTAATGAACATCTTTAACTGACAAATGTTACTTAAGATTTCAATTAACGAGAGCAGTATAAAATGTTTTATGACTGACGAAAAAATTATTGACTAACAGGTACTTTATGTCAATATTTAATGAATATATTTAATGAATATATCTATACACAAACTTCTTGATTCAGGCCAAATCTCGGAAGGTAAGCCAAGTATCCCTCTAAATCCCATTTATACAAACATGTTCCTACAGACAATTGCAAGCAGGAGATTCCGTGTAATAGCAATCACCTGACAAATATGTATAGTCGACAAAACCTTATTATTGTACTTTTAATGATGTTGATTATCATAAGCATAGTTGACATCAACAATGTACTTATTTTAAAACCTTACAAGTATTGCATAAATTATAGTTATATAATTGTTATTCCGGGGTGTCTTATAAAAGGTGAGATTAAAAAAGAATCATACAACTTCAATTGTGCTTGTGGTCTTATTGGACGTTCAATCTTTGAATATTCGTGTGCAATTTTATAGGATTCTTTTTTTTAAATTATTATATTAACTACAGCATATATTACATTTCATATATTAATAAGAATATATGACAAAGTCCTATGAGCATTGCAACATATATCAAACTCTGAAAAGGGCACAGGACAAAGGTATTTCACGTGCAAGCCAAGTGAAAAGTAAAAACACATTTTTTATGATTCTAAAATAGCAAACCCGACAGTAGGAAATGTTTAGTAAATGTTTTTGTTGTCAGTTACCAACGCGTCATATTTTGCATTAAAACATGTATACTCTTTAAACATGGTAGTAAATCTTTTTCATAGAACCATCCTGTAATTGCTACAATTATTGCTTACTATAGCGCGATTTTTCTGCATGACTAGATATTTTGCAGTACTATAACCTCAGCTCGAAGTTAGAGTAATCGACTCTGCAAATAAGATTGCCCTTTTGCGTGTAATGTCCTCGTAAAGCCTTGCTTTGTTAGCTGGTTCATTATAGTGTGTGACAAGAAAGAATACTAGAGGAATAAAACACATGATTGTCGAACACAACGGAAGCCGTATTTGATAATGCAAATGTTCCGTGTCGGTCGGAATTCAATGTGTTGTTTATGATGAGTAGACGGTCAGTTGTTTATAAAATATTGTTTTGTGACACAATAATATGTCTCCATTTATGCAATATAATGAAGATTAAATAATTAGATTTTTCGCTTTGCTGATACTGAACTGAATATATGGTTCTCGTCTGTCTTCTTTTGTCTTTTTTTCGATAAACGAGCATTTGTATACATATGTCTTATGATACCACCAATTTTTTATTGTTTATTATTATTATGAAATCAAATTATATATATGTATATGATGCAGTTTGTTATATTCTCAGCTTCTTGTTTCTTGGTTTAAACAAAGCTCTTTTTATTACGTTTGACATATTTTATTTTGTTTGGTTTGGATTGTTTTATAAAAGTTGATGGTTCGCTTCGTGTCATTTTATCCGTATGACGTCATTAAATTGTTCTTATTATACGTCATCGCTTGGGCTATTTTATTTTAAACTCTCTTTTGGAACTTTTAGATTGCAGTGGCTTTTACATGTATCTATTGTACATATTGTATACATGTCGATTGTTTTTATATTACTAGTTATTTTGTCTGTATAAAAGTTCCTTTCTCAGTTTTAAATCCCGATGCAGGTGCCTACTATTCTTGTCTGTCATGGGATATTTTTATTTACACTTGTTTGTTTGATAGAAAAAAAAACCTTCCGGAAATGCGAGGTTGTAGTGCTCCACAGAACAGGCTCAAGCACTACAGTCGGTTCGACTGAACGTTCCAATGTGGTAACTGCTGTCTTTTTTCCTTTTGTGTGTATGTCTCGTCTCTATGTATGTTTGTGTTCTTGCTGTTGTTTTGTCACTTTTACATTCATTTTGTTTGCATTTTTGTAGTGGTAGTTCAAATTTAAATGTCTGTGGTAATACTTATAGGACCTTTTCTTATTTTCCTATCATACTGGATTTTGCACATCAAGTGTTGCTTCACGTTCAAAAGCAGAGTATGTAATTCTGTCATCCCGATATTGTCGACAGTTATTATATAACATATCTCTTACAAAAATACGCTTTGTTTTATGTACTAAAGTTCTTCAAAATGGACTTTTCATGTGTAAGACTGGTTTTCTGTCCCGCTTCCTTTTACTGTTTTCCTCTGTGTTTGGAATTGTTTATCAAATATTAAAATGACATTATTACTTTTTGACAATAAGGATGAATCACATGGACAGTTTTACATCATATTGACTGTCAGTTTAAATTGTCAAAACAATTTAAGTTGTCGAAGAGTTTATTCGACCAACGCCAATGTTTTATTTGTTGTTGGGGTGCGTACTTTTATTTCTGGAAAAATTGGAAGATAGTTAATTGGAAGATTGGAACTAAAACGGTTTAAAATTTGACGTTTTGACATTTCTAAGGTGGTAAATGCTGTTTCTAAATCAGTGTTACGCCTGGTTTCAGTGTTAACTTGCATGATAATTGCCAGTTCATATTTAAATGTATGCTGTAATTCACACTGGTCCCTGTTATATTTCGAATTATTCGATTTACACACAGACATCATTTGTTAATTTACCAACATGCATTTTAAGTGTTTCTCATGCTGCTACAAAAAGTTATGCTTTATTAAATAGAGAATAACAATAAGTCAAACATTACGATATTTTGTCATTTGTTTGGCTGGGTGTTCGTTGTATACACTCACTCTATCTATTTACTTTTGTTTTGGCAATTTAAAAAATATGTTATATGTTTAGTCTTTATTAATCGCTATCGCAACATCAATGGTACATAACAAACATAAAACAGAAAAATAAGATTTAGTTTAATTAAATTTCTAGTATGAACTCAGTATGAGCAAACAACACGTTGTCAATTTTTAGCATACACTTACATTTTATAAAAGCAACGTACATATATAATCTGAATAAAAAGACAACCAAACACATGGTGACATACATGGTGATATGAACTTGTTTGTGATGTCAAGACGTTTATATAGTGAGGCACAGCGCATACTATTGATGAAAGTAGTATGTAAATCTCGACAAGCAAACTTAGACTTCAGCAATAAATTGGAATACAACTAAAATGTTAAAGAACAAAGCGGTCATATCGTTTCATGTTAAGCTCCATTTAGTTAAGATAAACTTGGGATTAAACTTCTGTCAAAAAATGATCACCGCATTTCATTGTGTACATCTGTCTTTGTTCCTTTGAAAGAAGAACCATCCGTCAGATATGTTAATAAACCTCAACCAGAACGCCCTCTCCACTGATGATAAACATACATATCATATCCAGAAGGAATTCAATTGTTAGTTCTTTAAATCGTGTTGCTATGTTATTCGAAGTCTTGTGCTTTTCCAATTGTGCTATATGTTGCAATGCTCAGCATAGACTTCATATTTTCTTGTCAACAATTGTTATTTATATAACACCACACTTATGGTCAACAGAGCGACAGCTTTTAATGTTGAAGGGGTTTCCATATTGATATCTGTCTAGGACCACATACGCAAAGCTAGCCAGCTTTTTTAAAACCTTCTGGTACTTTTTTATAAATAAGCCTTATTATATAAAGTATATCACGAAGAGTTATTATAGTAAACATGATATTAACTGAAACAATTACAGTGTCTTTTTCACAGACATAGAGGATCTATACTTTCATTTGTCCTGGACTAGTTTTATATTTTTTTAAATTAAATGACAAGGAGTGTCTTTTAAGAAATTTTATCAACACTTAATATAGGTATGAGACGATCTGTATTATGATGGCGTTAATGACGTCATCAATCACAACCAGTATAACACTAGAGTAATAAAACATTATATGTTCAGACATTTCATTATTCATTTCCACAGAAATGTATTTGCTTACTTTCAAACCTACTGTTTGTTTTTCACAGACATATTTCTTTTCATTTTGACATAAATGGCAATATTAATTTTCAAAGACATCTAACATACTTATTTTTCGCTGACATATCATAGTTTATTTTCACAAAGCCCTCTGTTATTTATTTCCAAAATAACAACTCTGAGCTACTGTGAAATGTTTATATAATGTAACGCTTCCCCATATTGTAAAGTCGTCCCTGTATTGTCATTTTTTCATTTACAGGTATGTCTATGTCTAGAGGTAATTCAATTTCAATTTTTGTGGTAAATCTCTTAGGATTTTTTTCTTTTTTTCTATTACCTTAGAATATGATGTTTTTTATTTAAATAAGTCACGAAAATATTAATTCCGCGTCAGACTGTCCTTTTGCATAATTTTCTTTTCTCTTTCTTACTGAATATCTTCTCAAGCTCAATTATAGACGTTTGACATTTATTCTTTCTACCATACACTTAATTGTAACATTTGACACAGCTACGTATATAGGTGGATGGTCTGTAACTATTATTTTGTCTCTGTAATGAGAAAATATGACAACGTCCTACGGGTATTGCCGCATATCTTAACATTTGGAAAGGTATAAAACAAAGGCATTCACGTATCAGGCAAATGTAAAAGTAACAACAAAACGGTGACGAGAAATAACATACAAAAGGGCCGAACCAGACCACCTTGAAATGTTCAACCGGCAAACATGCCGTCTTGTGTATTTACATCGGTTTTACAGAGCTCCTACATCGTACTGCCCCTGAGAGGTTTCTCACATGCATGGGGAGATATAAAACAGGTCTAATTGATACAAAACTGCCCAGGTGATGACATATACCTAGACCCAAGATATGACGTCATTAAAAAATGGAGATGAAATAAGAAACACATCATGTCCGCGTTGTATTTGGGTGAGACAGTGAATGATTAACAAACATATCTTATCCAGAAGAAATTCAATTTTTAGTTCTTAAAATCTTTTTGCGATGTTATTCGGCGTCAAATAAACTTTAATTGTAATTATACTGTTCTTTCAGAAAGTGCGAGGTTAGAGCTCGGTAAAGCCTGGTTAAGCACCCCAGTCTGCCCCTTTTGCCGAATGACCCTTCAAAAAATCTGTGGGGTTTGCTCTTTTTAATTAATGACTCATCACATGTTTGTTCTTACTGTAACATTTGGATTGGATGTGAATACCTTTGTCCTGTTCTTTTCGAATTTTTGTAAATGTTGCGATGCTCAGCATGGACTTCATACTTTCTTGTCAACAATTGTTATTTATATAACACCACACTTATGGTCAACAAAGCGGCAGTTTTTAATGTTGAAGGGGTTTGTATATTGATAGATGTCTGGGACCAACTACGCAAAGCTAGCCATTTTTTTTTCTAAAAAGCCTTCTGGTACTTTTTATAAATAAGCCTTATTATATACAGTATATCACGAAGAGTTATTATAGTAAAGATGATATTAAATTGTATTGTAAACCTACTTGCTGGTATGCAAACAATTTAATGTAACCCTCATAGCAAGTGGACATTCAATCTTTATGTGTTGTTTGAAAAGAAGATGATTCTTTGAGAGTAAGAAAACACCACACCTACGTTATACTAAATCAGTCTTCCTCAGTTGCTATGGTTACAACATAACTTCCATCATTACATGTTGCAAATAGGCTCGACCAACAGACACACTTTTCTTGTAATCTAACCAGCTCCTTTGTTTTCCCCATGCAGATATCGGCGTCATAGTGCTAACACCTGTTTGATGAACACCGAGTGCTGGTAAAATTAAAATTCTGATTAAAATGGTAATTATTTCGTCTAGCTATATAACATCATACATTAATACTTTGAGGTCTGTGTATATTAAGGCAGTCGGTAGATTTGGATTACTTTTTAAAAATATGGTCTTAATGTAGAAAAATACAGTAAGTAGACAGGAACATGCAGTTTGTGGAACCTGTTCATTAGAAAAGAGAAAAAAGTGTTTACATATTTTATATTTCAGACATACTTAAAAGTGACGATGATGATAATGATGATGATGATGATGTTCATCATCTTTATTCATTATGCTATTGCTGGATTATATGGCATACCTTAACACCTTAATTTGTTTTCGATATTCCGTCTTGAATTTTAAGTTGTTATTCCCCGGCTCATGGAGTTACACATGATTAATCACTCAAATTTACACATAAGGGAATTAAAACTTCTGTGTGGATTTCTCTGGGAGCATTGGCGGAGAAAACATTTCTTGTTACTGACTTCATTCCTAGCTTAATTATAATATAACTTCCCTGTCCTGAAAAAAAGTTGTTTAAACCCTCATCTTTATCCAAAATATATTTTAATATATGCTAATGCTGAGTGTGATAACTGGGGCTGAAAAGATATAAAGCAATGCTAGATAACTAAATCAGTACAGCCAATCAGACCGTTGTTACAGTGTGATTACTGGATGATTACTGATTACTGTGTGATTACTGTGTGATAACTGGGGCTGAAAAGATATAAAGCAATGCTAGATAACTAAATCAGTACAGCCAATCAGACCGTTGTTACAGTGTGATTACTGGGTGATTACTGATTACTGTGTGATTACTGTGTGATAACTGGGGCTGAAAAGATATAAAGCAATGCTAGATAACTAAATCAGTACAGCCAATCAGACCGTTGTTACAGTGTGATTACTGGGTGATTACTGATTACTGTGTGATTACTGTGTGATAACTGGGGCTGAAAAGATATAAAGCAATGCTAGATAACTAAATCAGTACAGCCAATCAGACCGTTGTTACAGTGACTTACTTTAAAATGTGTGTCGTTCAAAAAGTACACACAACAAATCTTGCTCGCAATAAATTCGTACAAAACAATGGCTATGGTTACCATAAACACGTGTTAGTGCGGTGAAAGTAATACAAAAAGTACAGACAACAAATCTTACTCGCAATATATTCGTACTAAGCATTGCTATGGTTACCATAAACACGTGTTAGTGCGGTGAAAGTAATACAAAAAGTACAGACAACAAATCTTACTCGCAATAGATTTACACAGAACATGGCATAAACACTCATATATACGTAGAAAATAATTCATGATATTAGTTAAGACTGCGCAACAGCTATAAAAACTGTAATTTTCGACTTTGCTGGCTGCGAGTTGTAAATCCATATTTGAAATATAATAGCAAATTATAAAGTGTTGTACTTTTTAAAAAAAAATGGGGCTAATCAATAAGCAATTATGACCAAACCTTATGAAAATTGGCATAAGACTTTGAACTGTAGCTGAAGCTCTAACATTTGGCCTTCTTAAAAATAGAAATCAAAGAATAATCGAAGAAATCTTCCTCCACCTTCAGCTCCCAACATTCAGGATCTGGATGGACCTCTCGTCAGACTTTTGCCTACTTCTCTCCTTCTCGCACAAAGTTAGTGAAGTGAGAGCTTGCCTGGTGAAATCATGACTAATCCCTGTTCATCTTTAAGATGTATGACAACTCTTCTAAGACTTCGTCATGACCTCCTTATGACAAAGAACTTGGACAGCATAGAGCATTCTCATTAATTACAAGTACATATGTCGATAGTTATATTATAAGTATGTACTAAAGAGTCAATTGTCTTTACCACTCAAATATTTACGTTTAAACTTAATTTACTTTGCCATATTTCGTTTCAATTGATAGAGCTGCTCGGAAGACAAATGTCCCAGCAATTATTAAAAAAACTATCCGTTTTTACAGTCTTGGATAGACAGAATAACTTAATGGAAAAATCTGACAAAAAGTTGATACTTTGGAAACAAAAATGCACTATAACATCATTTTTCAACTGTTTAAGAAGCGACCGTTAATTTGGTTGTTGATTTAGTGTCATGTTTGATCATGTTAACATGATATAAGTATAAGTTCTACTTTGTCGAATAAAAGATGACGTCCGTTATGTCAACATTATTTTAAATTCACTAGGTGCTTTATGGAAAAGTTAACAATATCCTTTAATGACACCACCCCTGTTGCTGCAATAGTGTCAGGTCGGCAGTGTGAGGTCAAATTAGAATATGATCCACACCTGGTCTGTTATATAGTATGTTATTTGTTGTAGCTAATATGTTAATATTGTGTCTAAATTGTTCGACTTCTATGCCAAAGTAAATTTGTTTATAAATAATGCTTGATTGTGTTATTTAGAGACGAGTTATTGTATTTAATAAGGTTCTAGTAATGTTTGCTTTAGTAACATTAAAGGTGTTTATAAGGGATATCTACTCTTTACGAATGTTTTTATTTTAAAAGTCATATGCTGTAGGGAAACAATGTCTCCCTTGAAAAATATATGTAATTATCTTAAAGAATAATTAATTTTCTATTAATTATTGATTGCATTTTGAAGTGATAAGCTTTAGTATACATATATGACTCCCACGATCTTATAGAGCGTTGCAGAACTAAAGTCGATAGAGAAGAGTCTGCTAGCGGACGTCCCTGTGTATTAATTTCACTATAAGAGAATCTTTATAATAGAGAGTAATAATTGTAAGAAAATGATATGTGTCTCAACACTTAGTAGTCAATGTGATTAATATATTCTACACTATAGTGGAAATGTAACATTGTCAGGATAACGAAGAAGTCTACAAAAGTAATCATACAGACATAAACAACTTTCCTTTTGGGGGGTTTTCATATATTTATCCTTGGGAAAACGAAAGCTGTTTAAATATACAAGCAAAATTTATATACAGACAAAGGGGATCTGACACGAATAAGAATATATATAACAAAGTCATTTGAGCATTGCAACATATACCAATGTTTGAAAAGGCACGTGACACAGGTATTCACATTCAAACCAAACGTAAAGGTAAGAAAGAATCATAAGTAATTTAACAAAAAGGGCAAACCCGACAGTTATCGACTTGGAACGGTCAGTCGGCAATATGGAAAGACTGAGGTGCCTAGGTCATTTAATACAAACATTTATTAAACGAGTTCAGGAAAGATGATAGTAAGCCTGTCTTCTTTATATCAGAAGTTTAGATGTTTTGTGATAAACAATTTTTCCGGAGACATAAATAATGATAGTGATAAGTTACTTGAGCATGTTTTAAACAAACATAGCTGTTTTGACATTGCAACATGCTTCTAAATTTTGCCATATAACTATAAATGACGAAACTTTTCTCTTTTACAACTCGACATTCATGCCATAAAACCATAGATAGTATGTTTCCCATATTTACACAGTTCTTTCTTTGAAGTATTACTGCATCTCCATGTGTTGTTTTTATATTTGTTCTAAATTTTAAGTACGTCCGCGCGATATTCCTGCATGGGATTGCCGTTATCAATCATCACAGACAAGGGCCATCTTTCTATCGAGAAACTCCTAAACTGAAAAATGTCTCCTTAAGGCAACGCAAATTGGTTGACAAATTGAGTCATTCGAAAGTTGAAGTACATTTTTATGGACATTGTGCCTGGTAAATATTTGTCGTCTTAGTAACCTGGAACACCCCTGTACCTCAGGAAGTGCGAGGCTAGAGTTCTGTTAACCGGTTAAGGCACCACAATCGACCCTTTTGCAGATTGGTCGTTCAAAGCAGGTAACTATTTAATGTGCTCTGTTTTATATGATGTCTCATCAAATACCTTTTTTTTTCTTGATATTAAAATTTGCTACAGAAAAAATGTACATCTTGTATTTTGTAAATTATATTTTAATTTGCGGTGCTCAACAAAGCTTGTAATATTTTCGTATTCATGATCACAACAATGGTACTGTGCAGTGTAGCGTTGGGTTAAAATCTCCTTATGCATCCTATCAAGATTGTTAAATGTGTTTTCCCTTGATGTACATCAACTTCATCTTTTAATATAAACTTTGAACAATCCTGTATTTTTGCTAAGTTGTTCTAAAATTTTCTTTAACATACTTCTATTTTCTCTTTACACAAGACAATGTGGACATTATTCGCTTACATTACGGAATTACCTTCTAAGTTTATGACTTCATTGCTAACATCTTATCGTCACATTAACTGTTTTGTTTTAAACTGATATGCATTCTTTTTCACTGTTCGTCTTTTTGCGACTTTCACGACGTGCGAATTTTACGACAACACAAACAGACGATATTGTCAAAAATGGGTTAGTGATTCCCTCTTTATCGGAGACAGATTTAGTTAAACTCAACGAATCAAAGGATAAAAAAAACACCAAAACCGCGACAAAACTGAAGCTCTTTCGAACATATCAAGCAGAAAAAGGCAACGATTCTTCCTTTGAAACCTACAAGAACGAAATTCTTAAAGACCGGGTCTTTTGTCTAGTAATATTTACTATTTAATTTGATCAACAAAAAATGGAATATTAAACGAAGAGAATTATTTTTTGCTGCATCGCTTAAAAATAATGAAAAAACGACCAGGGTTTGAGATATTTCACACACTTAACAAATACAATTATTATTTGAAAGCAAATTATACTAAAAATAAAAGCAACAAAAGGGAAAAAAGGATTAAGATTCGGTATAATATAACAAATAAAACATGGCCTTGAGGGCAATATGCAAGTTTACGGACTGGTAAGTCAGACCTCGGAAGGTATATGGCCCTCAGCTACGCTTCGGGCCATATTCCTTCCTCGGTCTGACAAACCAGTCCGTAAACTTGCATATTGCCCTCAAGGCCATGTATTATTTGTTAAATATGTTCAGACATTTCATTATTAATTTCCACAGAAATGTATTTGCTTACTTTCAAACCTACTGTTTGTTTTCACAGACATATTTCTTTTCATTCTGACATAAATGGCAATTTTAATTTTCAAAGACATCAACATACTTATTTTTCGCTGACATATCATAGTTTATTTTCACAAAGCCCTCTGTTATTTATTTCCAAAATAACAACTCTGAGCTGCTGTGAAATGTTTATATAATGTAACGCTTCCCCATATTGTAAAGTCGTCCCTGTGTTGTCATTTTTTCATTTACAGGTATGTCTATGTCTAGAGGTAATTCAATTTCAATTTTTATGGTAAATCTCTTAGGATTTTTTCTTTTATTCTATTACCTTAGAATATGATGTTTTTTATTTAAATAAGTCACGAAAATATTAATTCCGCGTCAGACTGTCCTTTTGTATAATTTTCTTTTCTCTTTCTTACTGAAGATCTTCTCAAGCTCAATTATAGACGCTTAACACTTATTCTTTCTACCATACACTTAATTGTAACATTTGACACAGCTACGTATATAGGTGGATGGTCTGTAACTATTATTTTGTCTCTGTAATGAGAAAATATGACAACGTCCTACGGGTATTGCCGCATATCTTAACATTTGGAAAGGTATAAAACAAAGGCATTCACGTATCAGGCAAATGTAAAAGTAACAACAAAACGGTGACAAGAAATAACATACAATAACGCGAACCCGACCACCTTGGAATGTTCAGTCGGCAAATAGGCTGTCTTGTGTGTTTAAATCTGTTTTACGGAGCTCCTACATCGTACTGTCTGACGGGTTTCTCACAAGCATGTGGAGATATAAAACAGGTCTAATTGAAACAAAACTGCCCAAGTGATGACATATTCCTAGAGCCAAGATATGACGTCATTAAAAAGTCGAGATGAAATAAGAAACAAATTATGTCCGCGTTGTATTTGGGTGAGATGGTGAGTAATATTTCTATAAAAAGACACACACGTCTTTATTGCAAAAGAAGTTAAATATTTGAATTAAAGACAAATAAGAAGTGTAAACGGTTGTATCATTCTGTTCGTATGTCGATGGAAGACTTTTCTTTAAGTCAAAATAACGAGAAATGCTCCGGTGTGGCCTGAAGTGTTCTCTTTATTCTCGATGCACAAGTCTTGACAACTGTAAGTCGAGGATAGCCTATCACTGTCTCCCTACTTTCCGGACAATGCTGTATTGCAATCATTGGATTCAGGTTTTCCGGCGGATACAATATCGGAAGACAGTAACGATCTCAGCCAGTAATTTATCGCCAGATCATCCATCATATTACGTGTATAGACATATCCTGAAACATTTATCCAGAAAATAGTTCATTTTTCAAACAAATCCTTATACGTTACAATTATAACTTTGTAAATAAAATTTCTTGTACAAATATCCTTCTTATTTAAATCTTAAGAATGAGCTTGAGATAAAAACAGAAATATTCATTCTTATGAGAAATGACGATATTTCATTAATCTTCTTAGACAAAGATTCATTCAAGTAAATTCCCAGACTGAAGGCATTGCGAATTAGAATCCTTAATAACCCTTAGTGAGTATATAATTAAATATATGTATGCCACTTGAGATTTATCTTTCTTTCGTCAAGATTTCTCTTTCGTCAGATTGAAAGGGACGACAAGCAGTTTATCTTACTCTATTATTATTTTTTATTATTCAAAGTTTACTTTAAAACATTAGCAAGTTTATATGCTCAATATATGCGTGTGATTGTAAAAACAATATATAAATCTCTCTATCAATAGTGAAAGGTGCATTTTCTTTTATACCAACATATGTCAAAGATTAGTCGGTAATTTGTTTATTTCAATTATAGACTGATGCCATTCCCATGACTTGTTTATGTGGCATTTTATATTTGAAAGTATTAATGTTTTCGACTTTTGCCTGTTTTGTAAACATGACTAAAACAGTGCTGGATAAGGAAACCGGATATCATGTTACATAACAAATATGTTTTGCTCTATTGTAAACCTACTTGCTGATATGCAAACAATTTAATGTAACCCTCATAGCAAGTGGACATTCAATCTTTATGTGTTGTTTGAAAAGAAGATGATTCTTTGAGAGTAAGAAAACACCACACCTACGTTATACTAAATCAGTCTTCCTCAGTTGCTATGGTTACAACATAACTTCCATCATTACATGTTGCAAATAGGCTCGACCAACAGACACACTTTTCTTGTAATCTAACCAGCTCCTTTGTTTTCCCCATGCAGATATCGGCGTCAAAGTGCTAACACCTGTTTGATGAACACCGAGTGCTGGTAAAATTAAAATTCTGATTAAAATGGTAATTATTTCGTCTAGCTATATAACATCATATATTAATACTTTGAGGTCTGTGTATATTAAGGCAGTCGGTAGATTTGGATTACTTTTTAAAAATATGGTCTTAATGTAGAAAAATACAGTAAGTAGACAGGAACATGCAGTTTGTGGAACCTGTTCATTAGAAAAGAGAAAAAAGTGTTTACATATTTTATATTTCAGACATACTTAAAAGTGACGATGATGATAATGATGATGATGATGATGATGATGATGATAATGATGATGATGATGATGATGATGTTCATCATCTTTATTCATTATGCTATTGCTGGATTATATGGCACACCTTAACACCTTAATTTGTTTTCGATATTCCGTCTTGAATTTTAAGTTGTTATTCCCCGGCTCATGGAGTTACACATGATTAATCACTCAAATTTACACATTAGGGAATTAAAACTTATGTGTGGATTTCTCTGGGAGCATTGGCGGTGAACACGTTTCTTGTAATTGACTTCATTCCTAGCTTAATTTTAATATAACTTCCCTGTCCTGAAAAAAGTTGTTTAAACCCTCATCTTTATCCAAAATATATTTTAATATATGCTAATACTGAGTGTGATAACTGGGGCTGAAAAGATATAAAGCAATGCTAGATAACTAAATCAGTACAGCCAATCAGACCGTTGTTACAGAGACTTACTTTAAAATGTGTGTCGTTCAAAAAGCACACACAACAAATCTTGCTCGCAATATATTCGTACAAAACAATGGCTATGGTTACCATAAACACGTGTTAGTGCGGTGAAAGTAATACAAAAAGTACAGACAACAAATCTTACTCGCAATATATTCGTACTAAGCATTGCTATGGTTACCATAAACACGTGTTAGTGCGGTGAAAGTAATACAAAAAGTACCTACAACAAATCTTACTCGTAATAGATTTACACAGAACATGGCATAAACACTCATATATACGTAGAAAATAATTCATGATATTAGTTAAGACTGCGCAACAGCTATAAAAACTGTTATTTTCTACTTTGCTAGCTGCGAGTTGTAAATCCATATTTGAAATATAATAGCAAATTATAAAGTGTTGTACTTTTGCAGGTTTTGGAGGGGATAATCAATAAGCAAGCATGACCAAACATTATAAAAATTGGCATTAGACTTTGAACTGTAGCTGAAGCTCTAACATTTGGCCTTCTTAAAAATGGAAATCAAAGAATTATCGAACAAAACTTCCTCCACCTTCAGCTCCCAACATTCAGGATGTGTGATGGACCTGTCGTCAGACTTTTGCCCACTTCTCTCCTTCTCACACAGCTTGCCTGGTGAAATCGTCTCCCCGTTCTTCTTAAAGATGTATGACAACTCTTCTAAGACTCCGTCATGACCTCCTTATGACAAAGAGCTTGAACAGCATAGGGCATTCTCGTTAATTACAAGTACATATGTCTATAAATATGTAGTAAGTAAATATTAAGGAGTCAATTGTCTTTACTACTCAAATATTTATGTTTAAACATAATTTACTTTGTCATATTTCGTTTAAACTGTTAGAGCTGCTCGGAAGACGAATGCCCCAGCAATTATTAAAAAATAAAAACTAGTCCGTTTTTACAGTCTTGGATAGACAGAATAACTTAATGGAAAAATGTGACAAAAAGTTGATACTTTTGTAACAAAAATGCACTATAACATTATTTTTAACTGTTTAAGAATCGTCTCTATCAGAAGAAAAAAATATACTAACTGTAAGCAACTGTTAATTTAGGTTGTTGGTTTAGTGTCATGGTTGATAAATCTGAACATGATATAAGTATAAGTTCTACTTTGTCGAATAAAAGATGACGTCCGCCATGTCAACATCATTTTATAATTCACCAGGTACTTTATGGGAAAGTTAACGATATCCTTTAAAGACACCGCCCTTGTTGCTGCAATAGTGTCACGGGGTCGGGAGTGTGAGGTCAAACTAGAATATGATCCACTTCTGGTCTGTTATATAATATTTTATTTGTAACAGCTAATATGTTAATATGTGTGTCTAAATTGTTCGACTATTATGCTAAAGTATTATGTTATTTAAAGTTATTGTATTTAATTAAGGTTCTAGTAATGTTTGCTTTACTTTACATTATATGTGCTTATAAGAGATATCTACTCTTTACGAATGTTTTTATTTTAAAAGTCATATGCTGTAGGGAAACAATGTCTCCCTTGAAAAAAATATGTAATTATCTTAAAGAATAATTAATTTTCTATTAATTATTGATTGCATTTGGAAGTGTTTAGCTTAAGTATACATATATGACTCTCACGATCTTATAGTGCGTTGCAGAACTAAAGGATAAAGTCGATAGAGAAGAGTCTGCTAGCGGACGTCCCTGTGTATTAATTTCTCTATAAGAGAATTTTTATAATAGAGAGTAATAATTGTAAGAAAATGATATGTGTCTCAACACTTAGTAGTCAATGTGATTAATATATTCTACACTATAGTGGAAATGTAACATTGTCAGGATAACTAAGAAGTCTACAAAAGTAATCATACAGACATAAACAACTTTCCTTTTTGGGGGTTTTCATATATTTATCCTTGGGAAAACGAAAGCTGTTTAAATATACAAGCAAAATTTATATACAGACAAAGAGGATTTGACACGAATAAGAATATATAAAACAAAGTAATTTGAGCATTGCAACATATACCAATGTTTGAAAAGGCACGTGACACAGGTATTCACATTTAAACCAAACGTAACAGTAAGAAATGATCATAAGTAATTTAACAAAAAGGGCAAACCCGACAGTTATCGACTTGGAACGGTCAGTCGGCAATATGGACAGACTGAGGTGCCTAGGTCATTTAATACAAACATTTATTAAACGAGTTCAGGAAAGATGATAGTAAGCTTGTCTCCTTTATATCAGAAGTTTCGATGTTTTGTGATAAACAATTTTACCGGAGACATAAATAATGATAGTGATAAGTTACTTGAGCATGTTTTAACCAAACAAAGCTTTTCTCTTTTACAACTCGACATTCATGCCATAAAACCATAGATAGTATGTTTCCCATATTTACACAGTTCTTTCTTTGAAGTATTACTGCATCTCCATGTGTTGTTTTTATATTTGTTCTAAATTTCAAGTACGACCGCGCGATATTCCTGCATGGGATTGCCGTTATCAATCATCACAGACAAGGGCCATCTTTCTATCGAGAAACTCCTAGACTGAAAAATGTCTCCTTAAGGCAACGCAAATTGGTTGACAAATTGAGTCATTCGAAAGTTGAAGTACATTTTTATCCATCGCAAACGGTATGGACATTGTGCCTGGTAAATATTTGTCGTCTTAGTAACCTGGAACACCCCTGTACCTCAGGAAGTGCGAGGCTAGGGTTCTGTTAACCGGTTAAGGCACCACAATCGACCCTTTTGCAGATTGGTCGTTCAAAGCAGGTAACTGTTTCCGGTTGCAAAGTCTTTTTCTTTCATCCGGATTGTCTGCTAAAACATGGATATCTATTTTAAGCAGAAATATCTTTAATGTTTATTTATACATTTGTTAAACATTAAACAATTTGAGATATTTTTCACGATGTGAAAGGTCGACAGTGTTTTTAATTCGTACACTAAGGTATGGGTTTATGCAGCAGCATTGTAATTCCCAGAACAGGGAAGACTGTTACGCTATTAAATATTGGGAAATTTTCGGATGCCACCTAGCAATATGCTGAACTATGCCGTTTGGCTAAATGTATAGTGTGATTGTACACTTACATTAAGGTATCAACCAAAGCAAGCCGACATGAGTGCATTGTTGTTATTTATTATAAGTCATTCTAAAAGTAGTACATGCAATATGTATATACCGTTAATCATGATTTACATAATAAAATGTTTTATGATGTTTTCGAGTCTAGAAAAAAACGAACTTTCATATTCATATTTTCTTTGCTAGAATTAAACATAAAAAATGATATCAATTATTTGTGATTTTTAACAATTTTAACATATTTTGCACATTTATCTACATTTTCAAGCGATTTGTATTATAAATACTAGTCTTCAGTATTACACTAGAAAAAAAAACAATAATATGTTTGTGTTCTTTAACTAATTGAACATTATTTGTATTTAAAAGTAACACTAGACCTTGACAAATAAGTAGGTGTTTATTTATAGTTTATTGTTCTTAGAAGACTTGACATATTCATCCTAAAGATTTCCGTTTTATCCAACCAATGACTGTAAACGCAATGAGGAAAGACAACTATAAACGTCTACACGGCTGACAAAATGAAAAATGTTGTTGATTTGTTTGCTTATAAACATATCGTTTACATTAAGATCTACTTTAAATCTACGATTAAATAATACAGGTTTTCATTATGTTGCTATTTATAACATTTATGTCCCATTGGAGCGTATACAAATTAATGCTATTTTTAAACATTCATAGGTATCCACAAGTTGGGGTTTGGGGACACAATCCTTCAAACACGATTGAAGTCGAGATAACAAGACAGCTACTTCCGCATCGGCCGTTTACAAGGATAATAATTTAACACATGCTCGTTACAACAGTGAAGCCCAACGTCTATCGTGCTGTTGTACTAGAACATCCTTCTTAATTAGATCTTGCTTACAGACAGAACGTCGTTAATTTTAATTAAAGGAACTCATTGACTCATCCCCACGCAGATATCTGCTTCTGAGAAGTAAAATTTGTATAACAATGAAAGTGTTATCTTTAAAACAGCAGTTAATATATGTTTTGAACAATGGGAACCTTATTTCATGACTATATAGAAAATATTTTTATAATAGACTTTGTTGGAGGTACAGTTGTTGGTAAATCATAAACCTCGTCGGTTAACAAAAGTTCGACCTGATGTTCCGACTTAATTATCAATCACACATTTTATGTGAGTGTTTTCATTGTTGAAATTTTGTTTTGTTTGCTGAATGTTATCTTTTGACATGTCTTTAAAAGCATGAAAAAGTGAAACTATATATATGTGTGTGTGTGTGTGTGTCCGTTCATGCATGCGTGTGTGAGTGCATGTGTGTGTGCATGCGTGTGTGAGTGTGTGCGTTCGTGCGTGTGAGCGGGCTTGTTTGTGCGTCTGTGAGTTTGTGTTATCTTATGTCACAGTTACTTTTGATGACTTCTTTAACCTGCTGCTATTGTTTTCTTTTATCAAACGGTTGTAGCTATTGCAGATATTAAAGCTATGTGTCTAGAACTCCGTTATTTGTATCCTATTCATTACACGTTTTCATAAATAAGAATAGATCTTTTACGGCCGCCACACTGCACAAGTAACATTGTTGTAATCATGAATAAGAATATATAAAAATACCCGAAAGCTACCGCCTTTGGAACGGTCAGTCGGCAGTATGGACCTACTGGGGTGCTTAACCCGGTTTTAGAGAGCTCTAACCTCGCACTTCCTGATGGGTTTCTCAAATTCAAGCAAAGAAACAGAAACCGATCCATATGAAAGAAATGTCCAAGCGCTGACGTTTTGTTTGATAAGTTTTAGAAGAGATACTATTTCGATCAAAAGACCTACAAAAATGTTGAAAGTAACTGAAATTAACTGAATGAATAAAAAAAGATAGCAGAGAAGAGATAATAGTTGTAGCATCATGTTCATGTGAAGATTAGATTGAGGAGCCAAAGTCCAATTTCCATCACACAAATACACGTAACAATCCTTATAGGATGAATTAAATGACAACATAGATTACATGCACGGGGAGATTTTTTACGACCGCCACACTGCACAAGTAACGTTGTTGCGATCATGAATAAGAATATATATGACAAAGTCCTGTGAGTATTGCAACAAATACAAAAATTTGAAATGTCACAGGACCAGGGTATTCACATGCAATCCAAATTTAAAAGTTAGAACACATCTGTGATGAGTCATTTAACAAAAAGAGAAAACCGACAGTTGCCGCCTTGGGAAGGTCAGGTATAATTAAGCAATCCTTTTACTCTGGCTTGACTTAACAATTTTAAGGAATCAGTCGAAAGAAATGCTTATTTTGTAAGAGTGTATAAAGGAACGTGCATTTTTTACGTACAGGCGGCACAATTCTACAGGTGCAAAAAAAAAGTGTTGACAATTAAAACAAAACATAGATAATTAGGAAATTATAGGATACGTATGCTTGCAATTTTTAAAAGGTGTAAAATAGATATTGCATTCGCATGGAATGCCATTAAGTTTTGGTTTGAGTTTTTTTGTTTTCAATCGCTTGCGAAGGGTTCCCAATATGAATAATATAATATTTAATTATTTTTGCCAATTCCATATATTATGAGAGATCAATTGTACGTAAACTTGCTAAATTATAATGGTTCTGTTTTGATGTTAATAGACCTATGTTGTTTTTTGGAACTGCAATGTACACGTTGTTTCTGTTCTCTATAAAGCATTTCATCTAAAGCTTTCATGTTAATCTTTTTGTAATCTTTGACAAACCATGCCATTTGTTACGATCCTGTCCGTTTATGATTTATATAAATGTTATTTTTATTGATAGAGTTCCATCTTTGTCAGTATTTTACTGATATCCATCGCCGTATGGGTTTGGTTAGCAGTTAGCAAATGAGTATGAGTCAAAATGAGTCAAACCAATTCTAAAGTGGTATATAAGTAAGGCATATTGAAACTTAATGCTAGTTATGATTTTCTTTTCGATAATAGACTTGTAGTCACTTTATTCGTAACATTAACATTATGTAGTAAAAGATTGCCTGATTCAATTTTCGAACTCTGACGTATATAGGCGTGTCTTTATTCAATATGTAAATAAGACTGAGCTGTCGCTAGTATTGTCCTTATAAAACTATGGTGCTAGTACATGCTTCAATGTGACAAATATGAATATACGGCAAATATATATGCCTATCATTATAGACATTTTACATTCCTATTGTAATGTGTTTGTCGGTTAGAATATACATGTCTCAATAAAATGCAAGGCAGATAATGAACATAACACATAGCTAATAATCAATTATTAGATCTAATTACTTTTGTTAAATCTATAATAAGTACTTTTCATGTCGAATTTTACTTTTAAACGAAAGAAAAAACTATTTTTACTGTTTTGTTGACAAAATCTACAATTCAAGTGGAAAGATAGATCAACTTTATATTACAAAATTCAGCAATGTGCCCCATGTTATTTTCCGTTACAATGGCATATGCCATCGTTTACATTTATTATAGCTATCAGAAATAAACAAATACAATTCGCATGTAATGTCTCCATATACTCTAAACCAAGAGGCAAGAGGGAAAATAGGGAGTGTATATATTTCATAGTGTGCATTGCAACAGTTACTGTGTAATTATGTCAACTGTATGATGTTGTTGACTATGTTTGTGTTCTAAAGCCAAAGCATAACGTAAATTGTATTTGCATTTTTAAAGGTTATCAAAATCATCAAAAATAGTTCATTGTGGTATTTATTCTTAACTACTTATAGAATGTTCATAATGTTTCAGGTGCATCGCTCCAGGACTTACATTACCGACTTATATTGACATTATTGTGTGGTTGATTCGCAGTCTTTGTTTTGCTTTTGTCTGTTTTCGTCATTGCAATTAATGGAAATGTAGCTAGCTATAAATTGTAGCTGATGTGTCTGGCTCGAATAGTAATTTGTTCCTTTGTTGTTTTGTGTTTTAATGCATACACAAAAGAGGGGTTATTAAAAATAAAATAGTATTCTGTTTTGTTTTATTTGTATCGCTTATACAATTTTGTAAATGCATTTTATTTTCACTTGAATAGCAAGTGTTCAGTTGTTTATGCAGTTACACATGATTGCATTCATCGTTGTTCGATTATTGATACTTAGAGTTTCAATGTTCAGAAAAATAACTTTAACATTAATGCAAACTGATAAAACGATTATTTAATATTGATACCGAATATCTCTTTAGCCACACAATCCTTTCTTTAAATATTTCTGATCATATAAAAAGTTGTTAAAATAGTATTAAGTTCTTACAAGCTTTAAAATGTCCCAAAAGAATTTGATTCTGCCCTAAATTGAATTGGCTGCGATATTTATAGAAACAACCAGTATACTTATCTTAAAATGCGCTTAAACAATTCCGGCTTTGCTTTAAGGCAATAATTACATTGCAATACAATGTACAATATACAAGTTAATGATTCTAGCCTCTCGGCCAGGGGCGCCTTCTCTGTAATACGACAAGAAATAACGCTCTCATTGAGGAAACAGTACATGTTCTTGTCTCTTTATCATAATTAGTGAAGTTAAAGTCAAATACAATCAAACCTCTAGATGACATTAAATGCCTCTTTTGCAAGGTTTAGAATGTTGAATGACATCATCTTTTGCAATTTGCAATCTTCAAAATGTAAAATGACATCCTCTTTGCAAGGATTTAAATGTTAAATGACGTCCTTATTTTGCAAGGATTAAAATGTTAAATGTCAAAATGTTAAATGACATTCTTTTTTGCAAGGATGAAAATGTTTAATGACATTCTTTTTTTTGCAAGGATCAAAATGTTAAATGACGCGTTATCATGGCTATCAAACTATATGTTGGTGTGATGAAGTTGAGAAAAACTAACTAGTTAAGTTGGCCTTTACTGTAATAAAGATATAGCTAGGAAGAAGTAGTTTTAATTAATATTTTAATTTATTTGACATTAGTATGTTTGTGTTGAAGATGAATTGAATACAAAAGTGCGATGTTTCCATCCAAATATGTGGTTATCCATGCTCGCGTATAAACAGCTAAGCAGCTAAATCACTTCCTCTGCTTTAGTTCATGCTCTCCGATACAAGAATAGTGAATTTCTACAAAACAATGATTTGAAGGAAGGAAGGTCTTGAAGTAAATCAAAATGAGGCACTCCTAAACTTAATCAATCACAAGACGCTTGTTTTCTTCCATACATCAAAAGATGACATTTAGAAATGAGAAGCAATATATCATCTTTGACTTTTATTATGTAGCATGAAGGTAGAGATTATAAAGCATTATTTAGAGGTTATGGCATAATTCTTGTGTAATAGAATCTGCCTTATTTATTGTTCAGTCAAACGCGTTTTAAAAATATGCATTTTACTTTTACATATCACCGCTTTTAATTTAAGATGCTTTTGGTTTAAAAGTTTGTACTTCACTGGTTATTCCTAACAATGTGCCACTATGAAAATGACAAGGTTATTGTAGCATACCTCCGTAACACACTTCAGACGAAAATATAACAATCATTTAGTTTAGCAAGAGGAAACAACTGGTCACGTGTATTGATGAGACAGATGCTAAACATTTTGATAGGTCATCCAATAATAAATTATGAACTCGTTTATTAAACCTTCAAAAAGTTGAATCATAATACATTTTTGAAGCGTACATAGAGTATGTATATATTAACATGAATTACATATTGCTTTATGTTCTAAGTAAAAGAAACCCTTCAGTTGCCGGTGCATTTTCTTAATATAACTTTGATGGAATCTTTTGATTTACACTGTCGGAGAGCCAAGCCTTTAGTGCGAGCTTTTGGTTTAATACCCATATCTGCACATATACTGACTGACCGGCCCTAGCCTATACATGTAATCGTTTGGTAATTTTTTATCTTTATTTAACTTGTCGCCTTTGTCTCCATGTTACGTGGTAATACTATTATATTAAACATGCATTTTGTACCCAGGTATGAAAGTATGTAACCTTGTCATTAGTGCTTAAACCCACATATATTTTTGTAATATCTCCTTATTAAAGGATTATGTTTATGAACAGATAAAATGTCGTAAAAACAGGGAAGTTCGTAGAATGCAAAAATTATATAATAATACTGCACACTTAGAGATCTGTCAATCTAGCCTGTTTTCTGTAACACGCTTTAAAACGGATATGTCACGTTGGATCTCTTCTGGCGGCAAAGGATAAAACAAACGCTACCTGGGAGTCTTTTTTGTCATTTTCATTTACTCAGCTCAACTTTCTTCATTATTTTCTTGTACAGTCGCGATTACCGGTTTGTTATTTTCATCAGGTTAATTCAGTAAGCCTACACAAGCAAACATCTGCATCATAATAAAAGAACCAGTCTGGGCCCAGTTTGTAAGTCAAATGCAGGGATGGATCCAGGGTCGGGGGTGGTGGGACCTTGATTCATACCACTTACCACACAAACACTTTCTGGATCTACCCCTGGTCAGTTGGGCACAATATGAATGTTGTATTTACATTCAACTGCCAAGACTTTGGCTATTCTTTTTTATTGTACAAATTTTGGATCGTATTCATCACCGTAAGGTAACGATAAGACCTAGGGTAAGCATAGAAAATACATGTCGTTTAACACTCAGTTATTATTCACTTTACAAGAAAATACTGTTTAAAGGAGAAATGATTTAAGGTTTCACTTTTTTCAACGTTTAAAGTGTTTCACATATTTAAATTTGTATCAAAACGTGGTATGCTTATAATTATTTAATTTTATCACTGATTTCTCAGTAAGCTTCAACATCTTTAAGTGTTTGCAATGATTGTCGTTATGACATTCTTAAGTTGGTGTACGTAGTAAACTGTGGTTACACATGTACAAATAAAGGTATTTGCATCCCCCAAACATAAAGCTGTTGAACTTCCGGTGATTTTAGCACTCAATTGTGATCGTCTATAAGTGATTTAAACTTTTAAAAATGATATATCCTTTTTACATAGCGAAAGACATTTTATCTTCATGATTATTGGTGCAGAAAGACTGTTCATATGAGAGATAACCTGGCATCTTACAAACAGTTATAACACTCCATTAAGTACATATTCGGACGTGTTGCGGCTTAATGCTTTCATACATCTGGCGGTATTTTGTATGATATTCTTTCAATTGCAATTATTAATTATGCGTTACTCTGTCCAACATGTTTCTTTCTTGTCGTGATAAGCGATTGATTCTCTACAAACTAAATAAAGGGGAACAACCGTTCTGAATGTAAATTTCCTAACATGGTATTAGGACGCCCATGGGATCTCGCATTCGAAAGGTGTGAGGGTGGCGGAATTCCTCTTAACATTTGTTAGAATCATATTTCATTTTCCTTTGTAATACTGTGTTATAATTTTATTTCAACTCACATATTTAAAAAAGACCCTTTTTTGAAACTAGCGTTTATTCGGCACGGGAGTGGGGTGGTGCATCCATTGGTTATACTCTTGTGTTGTGAACAGTAAAGATTTAGGAAATTTATATCAAAATTGATGTATAATTCATTTTATAAGGATAATCTAAATATGCGTATGAATAAGGAGCGCCAGATAAGGCATTGAATTGGAGCAAAATAAATTGTTATTGTTCGTGTCAGCAGTGTTGATTTAAGAGTGTTTCATTTTGTATTTTATTTGTAATTAATAATTGAATATGTCACATTATATGCGTGTGGACTAGAAGACATTTTATTGATTGAAATATCAAATTGTTTTGCAGGCTCAAGTGAAAAGGAGTGAAACATGGTTGTAAAGTGGCTCTGGAAAATGGCAGAATAAATGAAGCTTTTGTATAAGAAACTGCTAATATACATGTATCTCTGATAAACTTGACGTACATGATCAATGTCACCAAATGAATGGTTTAAAAATTAAGAGGCACAATCAAAGCACAGACTACAGAATGCTAGAGATATACGCACATTATTGATTATTTAGTACAAACACCGGAGAGGATGTTATGTCATTTAAATGTTGGCTGGATACCCAAGAGAAGCAAGTTTAAAGAAAATATATTCCTATGCTTGTTTTCAGGTAGTTTAAGATAGCAATACTATTTTACCCTTTAATCAAACAATTGAATTCCCAATTTTGAAGAGCATGTGCATGGGGGTAAATGAGTTATACATATATCAAAGTGTAGTATTGATGCATCATTTGCGAACACACTCCCATGCAATGGATAATCAATTTTCAATTCACATAAATCTTTTACCCCTGATACGATAAGTGTAGCAACGACAGTTTGACTGCCATCTATTGATGATTAGCTGAATAGACCCAATTTAATTTGCATTAAGCAATGATGAAAACGCACCGAGTTCTACATTAATCTGATTACAAATGGCTTGGTGCAACATTTAATTGATTTCGTTATTAAACTAAGATAATAATTTAATTTCAAGCTAAAATTAAATTCAATAAAGTATTTGAATTAAGTTCATGTGTTTTATCTTTCAAGTTATTAATTTATAAACATGTTTTGGGATATTCAAAGCAAAACAAAACGTTTTCAACGAAACAGTAAGTATATAAACAACGTATATATTTGTTAACATTGGCTTATGAAAAATAAAAGAAGTTATAAATTACCTATATCATTATAAAGTATCAATTAAATTTGTAGGACAAAACCAATTGTTTTCGTTTAAATCTGTTAATGCATTCTGTCAAAAATAACAATAAAACAGAAGTCTTTGTGTTCTTATATTTCTTTATTATTTTGTTTTCTTTTTATTTTTTCTTAAATTAGTTCGTTATTAATATGTCTATTTTGGGGATTTTTTTTAATTAAACATTTACAGGAACTATGCAGTCATTAATAATAATTTGTTTGGTTTAAATATTTTCAAGTTACGTTTTCTGTGCTATTATGTCTGGAATATCAAAAAACACGAGTTGCATTTTCGAAAACAACCTGGGTACCTTTATTAATAAAATACAAAAGTAATCACCAAAATAAAACTATATAGTATGCTTGTGCTTTGTATTTAATTATAAAAAAGATAACCTGAATTTCTAGCAAGGCAATCTGTTTTGTGCAAAAAGCACCAAGTGGGTGCATATGTCGGGTTACAGGACCAAATGGGTGCATATACCGGGTTACAGGACCAAGTGGGTGCATATACCGGGTTACAGGACCAAGTGGGTGCATATACCGGGTTACAGGACCAAGTGGGTGCATTTACCGGGTAACAGGACCAAGTGTGTGCATATACCGGGTTACAGGACCAAGTGGGTGCATTTACCGGGTTACAGGACCAAGTGGGTGCATTTACCAGGTTACAGGACCAAGTGGGTGCATTTACCGGGTTACAGGACCAAGTGGGTGCATATACCGGGTTACAGGACCAAGTGGGTGCATATACCGGGTTACAGGACCAAGTGGGTGCATATACCGGGTTACAGGACCAAGTGGGTGCATATACCGGGTTACAGGACCAAGTGGGTGCATTTACCGGGTTACAGGACCAAGTGGGTGCATTTACCGGGTTACAGGACCAAGTGGGTGCTTATGTCGGGTTACAGGGCCAAGTGGGTGCATATACCGGGTTACAGGACCAAGTGGGTGCTTATGTCGGGTTACAGGACGAAGGGGGTGCATATACCGGGTTACAGGACCAAATGGGTGCATATACCGGGTTACAGGAACAAGTGGGTGCATATACCGGGTTACAGGACCAAGTGGGTGCATATACCGGGTTACAGGACCAAGTGGGTGCATTTACCGGGTTACAGGACCAAGTGGGTGCATTTACCGGGTTACAGGACCAAGTGGGTGCTTATGTCGGGTTACAGAGCCAAGTGGGTGCATTTACCGGGTTACAGGACCAAGTGGGTGAATATGTCGGGTTACAGGACCAAATGGGTGTATATACCGGGTTACAGGGCCAAGTGGGTGCATTTACCGGGTTACAGGACCAAGTGGGTGCATTTACCGGGTTACAGGACCAAGTGGGTGCATTTACCGGGTTACAGGGCCAAGTGGGTGCATTTACCGGGTTACAGGCCCAAGTGGGTGCATTTACCGGGTTACAGGACCAAGTGGGTGCATTTACCGGGTTACAGGACCAAATGGGTGCATATACCGGGTTACAGGGCCAAGTGGGTGCATTTACCGGGTTACAGGACCAAGTGGGTGCATATGTTGGGTTACAGGACCAAATGGGTGCATATACCGGGTTACAGGGCCAAGTGGATTCATTTACCGGGTTACAGGACCAAGTGGGTGCATATACCGGGTAACATGACCAAGTGGGTGCATTTACCGGGTTACAGGACCAAGTGGGTGCATTTACCTGGTTACAGGACCAAGTGGGTGCATTTACCGGGTTACAGGACCAAGTGGGTGCATTTACCTGGTTACAGGACCAAGTGGGTGCATTTACCGGGTTACAGGACCAAGTGGGTGCATATACCGGGTAACAGGACCAAATGGGTGCATATACCGGGTTACAGGACCAAGTGGGTGCATTTACCGGGTTACAGGACCAAGTGGGTGCATATACCTGGTTACAGGACCAAGTGGGTGCATATACCGGGTTACAGGACCAAGTGGGTGCATATACCGGGTTACAGGACCAAGTGGGTGCATTTACCGGGTTACAGGACCAAGTGGGTGCATTTACCGGTTACAGGACCAAGTGGGTGCTTATGTCGGGTTACAGGGCCAAGTGGGTGCATATACCGGGTTACAGGACCAAGTGGGTGCATATACCGGGTTACAGGACCAAGTGGGTGCATATACCGGGTTACAGGACCAAGTGGGTGCATATACCGGGTTACAGGACCAAGTGGGTGCATTTTCCGGGTTACAGGACCAAGTGGGTGCATTTACCGGGTTACAGGACCAAGTGGGTGCTTATGTCGGGTTACAGGGCCAAGTGGGTGCATTTACCGGGTTACAGGACCAAGTGGGTGCATATGTCGGGTTACAGGACCAAATGGGTGCATATACCGGGTTACAGGGCCAAGTGGGTGCATTTACCGGGTTACAGGACCAAGTTGGTGCATTTACCGGGTTACAGGACCAAGTGGGTGCATTTACCGGGTTACAGGCCCAAGTGGGTGCATCTACCGGGTTACAGGACCAAGTGGGTGCATTTACCGGGTTACAGGACCAAATGGGTGCATA
Source organism: Sinonovacula constricta (assembly GCA_007844125.1). Classification (NCBI taxonomy): domain Eukaryota; kingdom Metazoa; phylum Mollusca; class Bivalvia; order Cardiida; family Solecurtidae; genus Sinonovacula; species Sinonovacula constricta. The sequence goes on along the minus strand of CM017557.1, from coordinate 1,566,192 downwards.
TACCGGGTTACAGGGCCAAGTGGGTGCATTTACCGGGTTACAGGACCAAGTGGGTGCATATGTCGGGTTACAGGACCAAATGGGTGCATATACCGGGTTACAGGGCCAAGTGGGTTCATTTACCGGGTTACAGGACCAAGTGGGTGCATATGTCGGGTTACAGGACCAAATGGGTGCATATACCGGGTTACAGGACCAAGTGGGTGCATTTACCGGGTTACAGGACCAAGTGGGTGCATTTACCTGGTTACAGGACCAAGTGGGTGCATATACCGGGTTACAGGACCAAGTGGGTGCATTTACCTGGTTACATGACCAAGTGGGTGCATTTACCGGGTTACAGGACCAAGTGGGTGCATATACCGGGTTACAGGACCAAGTGGGTGCATTTACCGGGTTACAGGACCAAGTGGGTGCATTTACCGGGTTACAGGACCAAGTGGGTGCATTTACCTGGTTACAGGACCAAGTGGGTGCATTTACCGGGTTACAGGACCAAGTGGGTGCATTTACCTGGTTACAGGACCAAGTTGGTGCATTTACCGGGTTACAGGACCAAGTGGGTGCATATACCGGGTAACAGGACCAAATGGGTGCATATACCGGGTTACAGGACCAAGTGGGTGCATTTACCGGGTTACAGGACCAAGTGGGTGCATTTACCGGGTTACAGGACCAAGTGGGTGCATTTACCGGGTTACAGGACTAAGTGGGTGCATATGTCGGGTTACAGGGCCAAGTGGGTGCCTATATCCGCTTGACAGAACATTAGTCGGTCCTTGTTGCCAAATGACTGTTCCAAGGCGGTAACTGCTGAATTTGCTCTCTTTTTAAATGATTCATCACATATTTGTTCTTACTTTTACATATTACTTGCATATAAATACCTTTGTCCTGTGCTTTTTCTAATTTTGGTATATATTTTCTAAATCTTGCACATCCTAGTGGTGTCTTGAAGTCAAACAATGAAAACAGAATGCATTTAAATTTTAAAGAACAAACAACCCAAGCATAACCCGCAACTAGTTAAAGCACAAATATTTTTTCTATCTGAGCCACGCTTCACAGTTTTAAACTAAGATAACCAAGTGACCATTTTCTTTAGAGATCTGGTCATATCATTATCGAGATAACCCGCTCTGAATTTTCATTAAGAGTTATCTTTTCGCTATTTGTATTATTTATTTAACATTAGAGTTTTCTAAGTCGTGTTCTCTTGTACATGTACTACAGTAGGAGTTGACGCAGAAATAATCAATCCTTAAAAAAAATCGGATGTATTTGAGTAAGGCAAACTGGCTGAATACTCTTTTAAGAATTTTGGGTTAAAATAAATATTCCATCTCTTCAAACTTTAAAATTTTGTACAAATAAGCATCAATCTTTTTACAAACTTTGATAGTAACGAATATAAAAATACAGTTTTTGTAAACTATTTTGTGTATAACAGAGCCAGTGTAGAGACAACAACCTATGAACAGAGCAACTGTAAGTCCTATGATATTTACTTCTATAGTATTGCATTTGATCTATCTAAAGTAAGTTTGGAATGATACAAATTGAAAATATTCCATCTGTCTGAATATTTAGGCGCCAGATTTGCTAAAATGACTTCGAAGCTTTAAACGTGCCCAACTCTTGTAAAGTTAAAGTTTATTATCGGTTGGACGCTAATCTATTTAGGCAATAAATCTTAACACTTACAGTCGTATAGACGGTTGTGTAATGAATCTTATCATATTATAAATGTAAATGCTTTTATCACGTAAACCTACAAAGTATTAAGCTTTTTGTCTGATTCAATATATATTGTACATAAAAAAGGTCGGCTTTAAAATATTGTTTCGAGTTTTTCGAGTTTTGGCTCCTTGCAATCTTGTTGACTTAAAAGAAATGTGATAATACTGTCTATATATCTATTGTCAACTGACCGTTTTTCTGCACAATGTCTCAGTCCAGTGTCCGTGGCACTTTGATATATACCTGCTATGTGCATACTTTTTCTAATCCTTTTCTCAAATGTAATTTGGCCGTTTTACACATATGACTTTTTTGTACATAAGTAATTTATAAAGTCTTGATGTACTGTTAAAACGTACGCAACTTTAGACACTTTTTAGAGACTTTACAAATCATGATACGTAAGAAAACACAAGAAAATACTAAAAGGTCCTATGCGAATTACCATAGATATTAAAATGGGACTACCATTAGACAAAAGCATACATAGCAATATAAAAGTGACAAAACACTACACACAAAACTCTTAAACTGATTACAGAAATTAATTTACTACATAAGGACAGCAGTTGTAATGAACAAAATGTGTATGGTCTGTCCATTCAGATAAAACATCGGCCATTGAACAGTTAGTCTGAGAAAACAGTATTATTTCATGGGTGTTTATGGGATGACTTTGGAACTGTTGCCAGAGGCCTATGTCTTCCGCCATTCTTTTTTTTTTTCTCTGACTCTTGTTATCTTTGCGTTTTTCTTTATTTTTGTTGTTATTTCTTATCACTCTTTACCCATCTTCATTCATCCACTTTTATTTCTTCTCCCTCTCCTTTTTTATCCATGTTTATCCTTCTTTCCCCTTGATTTCAGCTTTACTTATTGCTCTTTCGGTCTTTTTCCTTGATTTCTTGTTTCCCTTATTCCTTTTACCGGATCAATTCATTTCTTTCCATTTTTCTTTCTCATTTTTTCTCATTCTCTCCATTGCCTTAAATTTGTTTCTCTTTCATTCAATATCTAATTCCTACCCTTTTCCATTTTCTCTCTTTTCTTTTCCCTTTTCATGCGTTGTCTTCTCTTTTCTTTTCCGTTATCACTGTGCATGTATTTGATTCAAGTGAACACCGTCTCAAGATAACAAAACAACTGTTGGTAGGACGACAAACCCTATAAACAAAACAATAAACCACCGTCAGAACAGATGGCGGATTGCACGAGATTCAGGGGATAGATAGAAACATACTTAAAACGCCACTCTGCGATATAAAATCGCTAAATACTAGCCGCTGATTGGCAAATGGTGTGGGCCGTGGTCTAATGTGATATTGTTTTTATTTGAAAACTCAAATTGTCTCATGTAAAACGCTAGTTTATACTGTGTGTACTTATACCTTTAATGTAGGGTTACATTATAAAAGTTTGGCTTACTGACAATGCTAATACACATTCATTTTAGATCAGAAAATTTAAATAACGTTGTTTTTTTATATTCTTTAGAAACATAGTATGTATTACCTTTGATGTAAGCATTAGCTGTTTAAATTCCTAGTGATATAATTTTCACATCCTGTGACAATCATTATCCGCAGTAACAAGGAAAATAAGGATTTAGAACACTTCGTGTTTCTGTAGCCAGATACATAAAGTATGAGGATTTTATTAAATAAAACGAGATTATTATGGAATGTTTCCTCCAGAACTTTGTAAATCACAAGACGTCATTTGTCGAAACTATTCCCGAAAATTTATTTCTGAACAAGTAGCAATGAATTATTTGTAATTATAACAGAATTGTCACAAATAATTCATTTTTCTGGTTAAGAAAAAACAGATTATTATGTGCCATGCAGATATAGTAATATTAGGATTGAGTCATTCACTGCATGATTTATTTATGTCGACAGACATGAATTATATTAGTTGTTTTCTTGCTTTTGACACTGGACTGTTTTCACCGATGTTTCCTTGCAGGAATAAAAATGACAACAACATCTAATATACTAATAGTAGACAGTCGTATAAATTACGAAGAAAGCTCCTGTGTGACCTACGTAACTCTATTTTGGAATTTCATCAAATGACTTCCGAGTCAATAAAATAATAATATATCAATTTGTCTGAATAATGCTGTAAAGAGCACTTACTAAAGCAATGTCTGAAACAGAAATTTTCGACGACATGATGAACTTGACAAATTGTAACCTATTATAACTTCATAAAACGGATAACAAGTTAAATGTACTCCAGCGACGGTAAAGCGAGTATACGATAAGAACAATGCTCTATTCTCCTGTTATCCTACTTTCGGGGTCACTGATGCTTATGTAATTCTGCTTTGAATCCGGACCACGTTTAAAATTACTTTTTTAGTTTAATTTATTTTTAAAAACGTTTTCATTCATAAATCATTTTATCATTAAAGCGGTATACAGATATTCCCGACAAACGTCTAGGATTATCGGATCAACACTCAAAAGGTTCTGGCTCCTACCTACACATGAACCAACGGGGTTAAAAATTGTAAGGGTAGTATTAAGCAAGTAAGAAAATTTATGATATCATGGTGATTATTTTAGAAGACCCTTTTCAAAGTACCAACAAAATGTTTCGGATGCTACATACAAAATAAACAACACACGTAATACATAACAAACATTATTAACATTGATAAACAGATGCTACACGATGCTATTTTCTGCGTTTTCATTCCATCAGCTAACATCTTATTGTACTGATTATACTTTTAATGTCGCTTCGTCACTGAAGATATTTATATCATATTGATATGATCGATGGGTATACCAGTATGGCGGACGTATATGGAGCGACCAGCTGGTATGTCTTTGTCTTTATTCCGTCTTTCAAGGAGATAACTAAGTCACGATATAAGAGAAAAAATTCTCATTACTTAAAAATAGTCCCTTGTTTACAGTCTCTTCTTATAGCCACTGTATATTGATATGGTACGAATGGTTTTCTCTACAAGCCGTTAAGCAGAAAGCAGTTTATTTATTCAACATGTTATACAATCTTAGATGTATGACCAAATACAATTGTTGCGTGCTGAGCCTGAATTCCGCATACAACAGCTATCTCCGATATTGCATGAATCAGGTTTGGAAATGCTATCTTGAAATATCCGTTAAATTAAAAGGCAGCCAAATATATCTTCCTGTTGCGTTAATAAACATGTTTTGTAGTTCTCACTGATGCGTAGAAGAGTCTTAGAAAGGCTGCAGTTCAGAAATGTATGTAACAAGAATGTTATGCAGGCCCATAATTATTGACGATTTGTGATGTGTTGCCATTTTCATGTCACATTATATTTACAGATATATATTCTAGTTTCTTAAAATGACCCTGAGAAACGGTAGTTAGAACTTTTCATCTTAAGCATTATGATTCATTGTATCCAGCAACCTTGAAAAAAAGTTATATCTTATTTGATAGAAAAGATGAAAATTTTATAACTGAAGAGTTATGTTGAACAATGTTTGAAGTTTAACATTTAAAATAATACATAACTACTAACAAGGAATCAACCTGCATAATTTCGGTTATAAAAAATCATAACAAAATATGTTCTGAGATTTATATCTCCTTAAAAGTTCATTATTTTACTTCAAAAACATTTATAATTGTGTAAACTGGACGGGATTAATTGGTCATTACCTAGTTTTAAATTTCAATTAAATAGTTTCTATATAGATACATGTAGAAATTATTCCCATACGACTGAGAAAGAGATTGTGCGACTATATTTGTAAAGTGACATAATTAAACAAACAGAAAGGTAACTTTGGTGAAAATAGTATATAAGTCATGGGAGCAATGTCAAGGGTCGGATATATTTGGAGCCTCTTCCTTTCACCGTACAGGGTTGGTAAAATAATGGCGGGGAGAATTAATTGCTGATAACAATTTGAAGGTATGAAAGGTCCTATGTGAATGAATACGTAGACGTATATATATATAAGATAACACGATACAGAAGAGAGAAAAAACATAGACCGCCTTGGCACGGACAGTCGACAATGTGACTGATAGCGATCATTTAGCCGGTTTATGCAGCGCTAACCTCGCTCTTTCTGGAGAATATTTTACCGAGACAAACCGTGTACATAAATATTATTCTACTACAGTGAGACATTTAAGTATGTACCTGCAATGGGAATAAATTTCCGAACAAATAAAAATACAAATAACCTTTTAAAAAACACTATGTACCAGAGATAAATGCCTCTGCAACTAAAGTCAGACAATATTACCAATTCCTATGAGTACAGCAATAAGCATTAAATTTTGAAAATGCACAGGATAAATGTATCCACATGCCTTTCACAAGTTACAAACATCTATGACTAGACATTATACAAAATTAAAAAACAACAAGCGTGACCACATTGGAACGGTAGGTCGTCAAATTGGTCGACAGGGTACATAAGCCGGTGTTAAGAGCTCAGCCTAAAATGCTCCCAAGAATGAAGAAATCAATCCTCTTCAAATAAAACCGTTTAAGAGATGATGTACAATATAGATTTCTATTGATGCCATCAAAATGCGTCGTGCCGCATATCGGTAAGCTTATTTGTTGGAGGAAAAATATTTTATTATGCCATTCTTACAAAACATACGTAAGTAGTATTTATTACGATAGGTATCAAATATATAAACATGCTTCACGAATTCGGACGGACAATCTTTCTCAAGCAATATCGTTTAAGGGCAACCAAAATCGCACTCATATTTCAATGTCTATAGCACGCCTAAATAGAAAGCACACTTAGCACAGAAAACAGACTATGTCATAAATGGTTGGGTTTAATAGAATACTATGTCATTATTCCCCTAAAGAGTTATCAATCACGGCACGAAACTATAAATGGAATACTATGTCATTATACCCCTAAAGTGTTATCAATCACGGCACGAAACTATAAATGGAATACTATGTCATTATACCCCTAAAGTGTTATCAATCAAGGCACGAAACTATAAATAGAATACTATGTCATTATACCCCTAAAGTGTTATCAATCAAGGCACGAAACTATAAATAGAATACTATGTCATTATACCCCTAAAGTGTTATCAATCAAGGCACGAAACTATAAATAGAATACTATGTCATTATACCCCTAAAGTGTTATCAATCAAGGCACGAAACTATAAATAGAATACTATGTCATTATACCCCTAAAGTGTTATCAATCAAGGCACGAAACTATAAATAGAATACTATGCCATTATACCCCTAAAGTGTTATCAATCAAGGCACGAAACTATAAATAGAATACTGTGTCGTTATACCCCTAAAGTGTTATCAATCAAGGCACGAAACTATAAATAGAATACTATGTCATTATACCCCTAAAGAGTTATCAATCAAGGCACGAAACTATAAATAGAATACTATGCCATTATACCCTTAAAGTGTTATCACTCAAGGCACGAAACTATAAATAGAATACTATGTCATTATACCCCTAAAGTGTTATCAATCAAGGCACGAAACTATAAATAGAATACTATGTCGTTATACCCCTAAAGTGTTATCAATCAAGGCACAAAGCTATAAATAGAATACTATGCCATTATACCCCTAAAGTGTTATCAATCAAAGCACGAAACTATAAATAGAATACTATGCCATTATACCCTTAAAGTGTTATCAATCAAGGCACGAAACTATAAATAGAATACTATGTCGTTATACCCCTAAAGTGTTATCAATCAAGGCACGAAACTATAAATAGAATACTATGTCATTATACCCTAAAGTGTTATCAATCAAGGCACGAAACTATAAATAGAATACTATGTATTATACCCCTAAAGTGTTATCAATCAAGGCACGAACTATAAATAGAATACTATGCCATTATACCCTAAAGTGTTATCACTCAAGGCACGAACTATAAATAGAATACTATGTCATTATACCCTTAAAGTGTTATCAATCAAGGCACGAAACTATAAAACAGAATACTATGTCATTATACCCAAACTAAATAGAATCTATGTCGTTATACCCTAAAGTGTTATCATCAAGGCACGAAACTATAAATAGAATATGTCGTTATCCCCTACAGTGTTATCAATCAAGCACGAACTATAATAGAATACTATGTCGTTATACCCTAAGTGTTATCATCAGGCACGAAACTATAATAGAATACTATGTCCTTATACCCCTAAGTGTATAATCAAGGCACGAAACTATAAATTATATCACTAATAGTGCTTATACCCTAAAGTGTTATCAATCAAGGCACGAAACTATAAATAGAATACTATGTCATTATACCCCTAAAGTGTTATCAATCAAGGCACGAAACTATAAATAGAATACTATGTCCATTATACCCTAAAGTGTTATCAATCAAGGCACGAAACTATAAATAGAATACTATGTCATTATACCCTAAAGTGTTATCAATCAAGGCACGAAACTATAAATAGAATACTATGTCGTTATACCCAAAGTGTTATCAATCAAGGCACGAAACTATAAATAGAATACTATGTATACCCCTAAAGTGTTATCAATCAAGGCACGAAACTATAAATAGAATACTATGCCATTATACCCTAAAGTGTTATCAATCAAGGCACGAAACTATAAATAGAATACTATGTCATTATACCCCTAAAGTGTTATCAATCAAGGCACGAAACATAAATAGAATACTATGCGTTATACCCCTAAATGTTATCAATCAAGGCACGAAACTATAAATAGAATACTATGTCCATTATACCCCTAAGTGTTATCAATCAAGGCACGAAACTATAAATAGAATACTATGTCGTTATACCCTAAAGTGTTATCAATCAAGGCACGAAACTATAAATAGAATACTATGTCATTATACCCTTAAAGTGTTATCAATCAAGGCACGAAACTATAAATAGAATACTATGTCATTATACTCCTAAATTGTTATCAATCAAGGCACGAAACTATAAATAGAATATTATGTCGTTATACCCCTAAAGTGTTATCAATCAAGGCACGAAACTATAAATAGAATACTGTGTTGTTATACCCCTAAAGTGTTATCAATCAAGGCTCGAAACTATAAATAGAATACTATGCCATTATACCCCTAAAGTGTTATCAATCAAGGCACGAAACTATAAATAGAATACTATGTCGTTATATCCCTAAAGTGTTATCAATCAAGGCACGAAACTATAAATAGAATACTATGTCATTATACCCCTAAAGTGTTATCAATCAAGGCACGAAACTATAAATAGAATACTATGTCGTTATACCCCTAAAGTGTTATCAATCAAGGCACGAAACTATAAATAGAATACTATGCCATTATACCCCTAAAGTGTTATCAATCAAGGCACGAAACTATAAATAGAATAATATGCCATTATACCCTTAAAGTGTTATCAATCAAGGCACGAAACTATAAATAGAATACTATGTCATTATACCCTTCAAGTGTTATCAATCAAGGCACGAAACTATAAATAGAATACTGTGTCGTTATACCCCTAAAGTGTTATCAATCAAGGCACGAAACTATAAATAGAATACTATGTCATTATACCCCTAAAGAGTTATCAATCAAGGCACGAAACTATAAATAGAATACTATGCCATTATACCCTTAAAGTGTTATCATTCAAGGCACGAAACTATAAATAGAATACTATGTCATTATACCCCTAAAGTGTTATCAATCAAGGCACGAAACTATAAATAGAATACTATGTCGTTATACCCCTAAAGTGTTATCAATCAAGGCACGAAAGCTATAAATAGAATACTATGCCATTATACCCCTAAAGTGTTATCAATCAAAGGCACGAAACTATAATGAATACTATGCTTATACCCCTAAAGTGTATCATCAAGGCACGAAACTATAAATAGAATACTATGTCGTTATACCCCTAAAGTGTTATCAATCAAGGCACGAAACTATAAATAGAATACTATGTCTTATAACCCTAAATGTTATCAATCAAGGCACGAAACTATAAATAGAATACTATGCCATTATACCCTAAATGTTTATCATCAAGGCACGAACTATAATAAATACTTTGTTAACCCTAAAGTGTTATCATCAAGCACGAACTATAAATAGAATACATGTCGTTATCCCCTAAAGTGTTATAATCAGGGAAACTATAATGATACTATGTCATTATACCCCTAAAGTGTTATCAATCAAGGCACGAAACTATAAATAGAATATATGTCATTTACCCTTCAGTGTATCAATCAAGCACGAACTATAAATAGAATATATGTATTATACCCTAAAGTGTTATCACATCAAGGCACCGGAACTATCAAATAGAAATACTATGTCCATTATACCCCTTAAAGTGTTATTCAATCAAGGCACGAAACTATAAATAGAATACTATGTCATTATACCCCTAAAGTGTTATCAATCAAGGCACGAAACTATAAATAGAATACTATGTCATTATACCCCTAAAGTGTTATCAATCAAGGCACGAAATTATAAATAGAATACTATGCCATTATACCCTTAAAGTGTTATCAATCAAGGCACGAAAATATAAATAGAATACTATATCATTATACCCTTAAAGTGTTATCAATCAAGGCACGAAACTATAAATAGAATACTATGTCGTTATTCCCAAAAAGTGTTATCAATCAAGGCACGAAACTATAGATAGAATACTATGCCATTATACCCCTAAAGTGTTATCAATCAAGGCACGAAACTATGAATAGAATACTATGCCATTATACCCTTAAAGTGTTATCAATCAAGGCACGAAACTATAAATAGAATACTATGTCATTGTACCCCTAAAGTGTTATCAATCAAGGCACGAAACTATAAATAGAATACGATGCCGTTATACCCCTAAAATGTTATCAATCAAGGCACGAAACTATAAATAGAATACTATGCCATTATACCCCTAATGTGTTATCAATCAATGCACGAAACTATAAATAGAATACTATGTCATTATCCCCCTAAAGTGTTATCAATCAAGGCACGAAACTATAAATAGAATACTATGCCATTATACCCCTAAAGTGTTATCAATCAAGGTACGAAACTATAAATAGAATACTATGTCATTATACCCTTATAGTGTTATCAATCAAGGCACGAAACTATAAATAGAATACTATGTCATTATACCCTTAAAGTGTTATCAATCAAGGCACGAAACTATAAATAGAATACTATGTCATTATACCCCTAAAGTGTTATCAATCAAGGCACGAAACTATAAATAGAATACTAGCTCGTTATACCCCTAAAGTGTTATCAATCAAGGCACGAAACCATAAATAGAATACTATGTCGTTATACCCCTAAAGTGTTAACAATCAAGGCACGAAACTATAAATAGAATAGTATGTCGTTATACCCCTAAAGTGTTATCAATCAAGGCACGAAACTATAAATAGAATACTATGTCATTATACCCCTAAAGTGTTATCAATCGAGGCACGAAACTATAAATAGAATACTATGTCGTTATACCCCTAAAGTGTTATCAATCAAGGCACGAAACTATAAATAGAATACGATGCCGTTATACCCCTAAAGTGTTATCAATCAAGGCACGAAACTATAAATAGAATACTATGCCATTATACCCCTAAAATGTTATCAATCAAGGCACGAAACTATAAATAGAATACTATGTCGTTATACCCCTAAAGTGTTATCAATCAAGGCACGAAACTATAAATAGAATACTATGTCATTATACCCCTAAAGTGTAATCAATCAAGGCACGAAACTATAAATAGAATACTTTGTCATTATACCCCTAAAGTGTTATCAATCAAGGCACGAAACTATAAATAGAATACTATGCCATTATACCCTTAAATTGTTATCAATCAAGGCACGAAATTAAAAATAGAATACTATGCCATTATACCCTTAAAGTGTTATCAATCAAGGCACGAAACTATAAATAGAATACTATGTCATTATACCCTTAAAGTGTTATCAATCAAGGCACGAAACTATAAATAGAATACTATGCCATTATACCCGAAAAGTGTTATCAATAAAGGCACGAAACTATAAATAGAACACTATATCATTATACCCCCAAAGTGTTATCAATCAAGGCACGAAACTATAAATAGAATACTATGTCATTATACCCCTAAAGTGTTATCAATCAAGACACGAAACTATAAATAGAATACTATGTCATTATACCCCTAAAGAGTTATCAATCAAGGCACGAAACTATAAATAGAATACTATGCCATTATACCCCTAAAGTGTTATCAATCATGGTACGAAACTATAAATAGAATACTATGTCGTTATACCCCTAAAGTGTTATCAATCAAGGCACGAAACTATAAATAGAATACTATGTCGTTATACCCCTAAAGTGTTATCAATCAAGGCACGAAACTATAAATAGAATACTATGTCGTTATACCCCTAAAGTGTTATCAATCAAGGCACGAAACTATAAATAGAATACTATGCCATTATACCCCTAAAGTGTTATCAATCAAGGCACGAAACTATAAATAGAATACTATGCCATTATTCCCTTAAAGTGTTATCAATCAAGGCACGAAACTATAAATAGAATACTATATCATTATACCCTTTAAGTGTTATCAATCAAGGCACGAAACTATAAATAGAATACTATGTCGTTATACCCCTAAAGTGTTATCAATCAAGGCACGAAACTATAAATAGAATACTATGCCATTATACCCCTAAAGTGTTATCAATCAAGGCACGAAACTATAAATAGAATACTATGCCATTATACCCTTAAAGTGTTATCAATCAAGGCACAAAACTATAAATAGAATACTATGTTTACCCCTAAAGTGTTATCAATCAAGGCACGAAACTATAAATAGAATACGATGCCGTTATACCCCTAAAATGTTATCAATCAAGGCACGAAACTATAAATAGAATACTATGCCATTATACCCCTAAAGTGTTATCAATCAATGCACGAAACTATAAATAGAATACTATGCCATTATACCCCTAAAGTGTTATCAATCAAGGCACGAAACTATAAATAGAATACTATGTCATTATACCCTTAAAATGTTATCAATCAAGGCACGAAACTATAAATAGAATACTATGTCATTATACTCCTAAATTGTTATCAATCAAGGCACGAAACTATAAATAGAATATTATGTCGTTATACCCCTAAAGTGTTATCAATCAAGGCACGAAACTATAAATAGAATACTGTGTCGTTATACCCCTAAAGTGTTATCAATCAAGGCTCGAAACTATAAATAGAATACTATGCCATTATACCCCTAAAATGTTATCAATCAAGGCACGAAACTATAAATAGAATACTATGTCGTTATACCCCTAAAGTGTTATCAATCAAGGCACGAAACTATAAATAGAATACTATGTCATTATACCCCTAAAGTGTTATCAATCAAGGCACGAAACTATAAATAGAATACTATGTCGTTATACCCCTAAAGTGTTATCAATCAAGGTACGAAACTATAAATAGAATACTATGCCATTATACCCCTTAAGTGTTATCAATCAAGGCACGAAACTATAAATAGAATAATATGCCATTATACCCTTAAAGTGTTATCAATCAAGGCACGAAACTATAAATAGAATACTATGTCATTATACCCTTAAAGTGTTATCAATCAAGGCACGAAACTATAAATAGAATACTATGTCATTATCCCCCTAAAGTGTTATCAATCAAGGCACGAAACTATAAATAGAATACTATGCCATTATACCCCTAAAGTGTTATCAATCAAGGTACGAAACTATAAATAGAATACTATGTAATTATACCCCTAAAGTGTTATCAATCAAGGCACGAAACTATAAATAGAATACTATGTCGTTATATCCCTAAAGTGTTATCAATCAAGGCACGAAACTATAAATAGTATACTATGCCATTATACCCTTAAAGTGTTATCAATCAAGGCACGAAACTATAAATAGAATACTATGTCGTTATACCCCTAAAGTGTTATCAATCAAGGCACGAAACTATAAATAGAATACTATGTCATTATACCCCTAAAGTGTTATCAATCAAGGCACGAAACTATAAATAGAATACTATGTCGTTATACCCCTAAAGTGTTATCAATCAAGGCACGAAACTATAAATAGAATACTATGTCGTTATACCCCTAAAGTGTTATCAATCAAGGCACGAAACTATAAATAGAATACTATGTCGTTATACCCCTAAAGTGTTATCAATCAAGGCACGAAACTATAAATAGAATACTATGTCGTTATACCCCTAAAGTGTTATCAATCAAGGCACGAAACTATAAATAGAATACTGTGTCATTATACCCCTAAAGTGTTATCAATCAAGGCACGAAACTATAAATAGAATACTATGTCGTTATACCCCTAAAGTGTTATCAATCAAGGCACGAAACTATAAATAGAATACTATGTCGTTATACCCCTAAAGTGTTATCAATCAAGGCACGAAACTATAAATAGAATACTATGTCGTTTTACCCCTAAATTGTTATCAATCAAGGCACGAAACTATAAATAGAATACGATGCCGTTATACCCCTTAAGTGTTATCAATCAAGGCACGAAACTATAAATAGAATACGATGCCGTTATACCCCTAAAGTGTTATCAATCAAGGCACGAAACTATAAAACACTTTGCATGCCTAGAGATTTAAACCTTTCTCAGGGCTGCTTTTAAACATGTTCTCAATCGATCAGTAATATGTCTAAACTGACGTACTGGGGGTAATATTTGTTTAACGAAATGTTCTATATCGACCAGCATTTCATATATATTAACTGAGGTATGGGGTTATAAGATGATGAAAAGACAATTATTATCTAAATAAAAAGGCGCATCAAAATTAAATATCTCATTAGGATAAGGACATACCTGACATACCTTTAGAGTAAATACTGAGTCCAATAAAATTAAGACCAGTATAAATGACCAATCTCTTAATAAAAGTAAACCAAGAATGTCACCAATACATTGATAGGCTTCTCAGACTCACAGTAAGAATATATGACAAAGTTATCTAAGCATTGCAGCATATACCAAACTCCGAAAAGGCACAGAACAAAGGTATTTCACATGCAAGAATAAAAATATATGACAAAGTCCTATGAGCATTGCAACATATACCAAACTCCGAAAAGGCACAGAACAAAGATATTTCACATGCAATCCAAGCGAAAAGTAAGAACAAATTTGTGATGAGTCATTAACGAAAAGAGCAAACCCGACAGTAACCGCCTTGAAACGGTCATTCGGCAATATCGATTACATAATGCTGTGATCTTTTATATTGTTTACCAAGGGTTAATTATGTGGATGGTGTTCTTTTGATTCAAATTGAATCATACCACATTCAATGGATTTAGTAGCATATAATTTACGGCTTCTATAAGTGATGCAAATAGTATAGATAGGTAAATAAGAAAAGGTCCTATCAAAATTTTCACAGATATTTAAATTTTATCTACCAGTAGACAAAGGCAAACAAGGTAAATGCTTATTTCATGCGTCTCGATTCTTTATTCTGCCACTCTTTAATTCTTTGTTTTGTAACGAAAGCATTATTCTTACTAGCAGATCTTATCATTAGATTATATCTATTTTATCTTACTTTTATTATAAATTCAGCCAAAATACTAATATTTTGTAGGCTTATCCAGTAATTGTCTTTACAGCTTCCATTTAATTTCACAGATAACATTGACAAGCGTTCGTATCAATTTTTGTTCTATTTTGTTTCAATTCACGCTTTTGGTGTCTTGTACAGGTATTATGGAAATATGTGTCATTATATTAAAGAGACAACAAGATTCAGTGGTTTGCTCATATCGACTTTCGGATTGTTCGGATGTGTCATTATATTAAAGAGACAACAAGATACAGTGGTTTGCTCATATCGACTTTCGGATTGTTCGGATTATCTGTTTTAAACATCTAAATTAGCCGACATAACTACAACTAACCGCGGGGAAACTATTTAAGGCGTTTAAATCGCAATTGGTAAAGTGAATTGAAAAATCGAAATACATAAAATTAAAATTAACCGCAACACTTTTTTATCAATACTGACATACCGGTATGCTCCTATACTGACTGCACCATCTTCCGCTGTACATGTAACATTAAAAGTTTACAGCATGTTTACATTATAAAAGTTGACAATTGATTTTTTTTCTTGTCACTTTTGACTTTTTTATTGCAAAATACATCTAATATTTCATATACTTTTACATTGCAGACAAGGAGCATAAAATTCCACTTAATAATATTTATACAATCTAGTACAAGAATTTACTTGTGTTTAGTCTCTCAATGACTCTACATAAAATTGCATGTAGAGGAGATGTTTGAAGTTAAAAAAGACGGATCTTATTATAGACAAAATATATAGTTCAGGCAAATTGTTTAGAACAAACAAACATACTTGCCTTGGATAGAGGATAATCAAAGCAACTGCATCTGCTTTTTGAAAAACATGGCAAAAACTGTTTAAAATTCATGAAGAATGTAAATTAAGAGGCATTTTCAAGAAAAAAAAGAATAAATCTTAAAACAGTGCCAATTCCTTGTGTGCTATTCTATAATCACTATAGAAACGGCAATATTAAAAGAAATTGACTGTAATCTGTGTTGTCGATGCAGCAATAATTCAGAATATTAAACATTATTTTCCCTGAATAATTTCCACTCTGGACACTTTTATTACTTTTATTTACAATTTCAATATTACCGTTTCATAGTAACCAGGGTTTTATGCAATCTTACATAAGGCATAACGATGCATGATCTAAAGACTGAAGAATGAAGTGTTTGACGGCACGTCTGGTGGTGGGTGTTGGTTCCTGGACAAACATTTTATCTATGATTAATCTATGGTTTTAAAACACAAATATGTACAGAGAATACTGAGAATTATTTCTGAAAACATTACATTACAATTTGCATGTGAGATAATGTGTACAAAACAGTTAAATTAATAAATATATGTGGTAATTCGTCGTACTTGGTCGACAAATTTAAATTTTAAATTGAGTCAATAAAGATTATGCCTTTTACAACGTGTCGAGGATTTGAGAAAGGAAAGTATTATCCGTTACATGAAATGATTTTTTAAATGTTGAAAAGAGAAAATGAAGCATTGTCGATTATACGTATGTGAAAATTGAAATAGCATAAATATGATAATAAACACATTTTACACTGTGTGTATCTTGCATTCTCCTCCTCCAATGTGTGTCTCCTTTTTTATTTCAGATCTTAAAGCTATACTTGTCAAAAACTTAGCTAAATTGTCTACATGATTCCGGTATACAAATAAAATGTTGTTACTTAAACATCCACTTTCTACGGAAGATTGCAAACGAGAATAAAACAAAATTCATTCTATCATTAAGCTCGGTGTGCAGTCGATACATCGCATATCAAAACCTCATAAATCATAGGACGTAAAGTGCCGAAGCTTCCTATTGGAAATAATAAGTTTGAAACAATTCACCATTCTTGCCATATCTTCTTTGCAGTCTTTAAATGTTCCGACAGCTAGACAAAATCATTCATCAACAATAACTCAGAATTGACAAAATTAATGTTTCATTTGTAAGAGAAAAACTAACTGTTGTCATCCTGTTGTTTGCGAATGAACATTTATATTGAGATTTTTAAAGAATTTCATTTTTACATTTAAAAACCATATTTTCTAATTTATTAGGTTGTAAGACAAACGTACATTACAATGCAAAATATGGTCTAGCCTTCTCTTATACAAACTCATTAATGATCATACATGTTGTTATGAAACTTTACAGAAATAACAGAACAGCCCGTGTCAGTAGGTATTTTATGTATCTTTTCTCAGATTATAAACACGTCCAATGATTAAGGTTACATAATTAAATAATTGCAAATTATAAAGATTCAAATATTATGAGAAAGTTGTGTCTTATAATGACATATACCAACCGCATTCGTATACCCGTGAACTTTAAAATCTGAAATCGACACGATAAAAAAACAAACTGTATGTAAATTGAGTCTGACGAAATTAATACAAATTTAAAGTAATTCTGCAATTTTATGTTACAATTAGTTGTAAATTATGTGTTTTGTCATTGTTGTTGCAAGTTTGATTCTGCTCTGAAATCGAATTCTAAGACGAAAAAGTTTATTTTATATTTGTTTTATTCTATTTGCATTGACAGATACTAGTTAATAAGATATATTTCCTGTTAATATTTAAGGACAATTTTTAAGAATAAACTGACAGCGCACATAAGATCACATGTGCACAATGATAACAACTTTCAAAACCACTATGGTCCCCGTGAAGATTAACAGTTTTATATTTCGGAATGTTACATTACCATATGGTTAAGTCAAAACGATGCATGCAAGTATCAGGAGATTGCCAATTACAATAACTGTCGCCTAAATACAGTTTCGTGAATTAATATTGATAATGATAAGTGGCAACAACATCAAACGTCGAGATAAAATTGCATCTTGATGTTCTCGTAACTCGTCGCTTAGTGTTGCTGGAGATATCTACGTCAAGGCTGAGAGGATCTGTAGGACACTAGTATGGGGAACGCATTAGGGACTGACCAGTTGTTGGTATAATGTCTCTGTAATTTCTTGCATGAGATAACTGATATACGGGAAAAGCTACCTAAGACTTAGAGTTAATAGCTTGTTAAAATCTCGTTTTATAGCCTATTATATCGATATGGTTTAAACGATTATTAGATATCAAAAGATAAACGTTTAATTGCATGCACCATTTTTTAAAATGCTATCTTGCAATATCCGTAAACATCAGAAAATTAATGGTCCTGTAGCTTAAATAAACGTATTTTGTTGCGTGTAAGTTAATAACTTGTCACTTGTGCTTATAACAGTTTTAGAAATGCTGTTGTTCAAAATTTTATGTAACAACATGACGTGCTGGCTCACAATTGTTGGCGATTCGTAGTGTATTGTTGTCGTTCTTCTGTCACATAACATTTGCAGAGACGTCTAATCTAGTTTCTTGAAAATGAGCAACAGAAAAGTAGTTTGTACATTTCTCCTTTCGCATTATAATTTATTTAATCCAGCATCCCATCTCGTGTGATAAACGTTGCATTACAGCAAAAAGCATCGCCAGACAAATTGTGTTACTATGCCAACAAATAATGAAGTGCTGTGTAAATGTTATTTAAACGTGGGCTGTTTCTAAGAGCACAACTGATAGAAAAGATGTTTGATTGCGAGCAATTTAGAAAAGAAGAGTTATGTTGAAAAATGTCGAAAGAGAGAAAACGTTATCACAATATATAACTACTTATAACGAATCGAGTAATTTAATTTCGATTATAAACAATATGATAACATAAAGTGTCTTGGCAATTATATCTTCATTATAATTGATCATACCACTTTATACGCATGAACAATTGTTTAAATTTGATAACATAAATTGGTCATTATCTAGTTTTGAATTTAAATTCAATAATTTCTATTTCAGTAAATATAGAAATATTATCCGTAAATATGTCTGAAAAGGTTTAAATTGACAATTAAACAAACATAAAACATGACCATGGTGTAAACATTATATAAGCCATTAGTGAAACGTTATGGGTCGGATATATTTGTCAGCCCTCCAGGTCAATGAGCCTTTTTTTCTACCGTTCGGAGTTACTTACCTGAAGAGAGAGAAGGAGTTGCCTCTAACAATCGGCAAGTATTGTGAAAACCGGATATCCAGCTTATAGTTGTAGCAAGAATGCAAAAATAAGCGTGCAAAGACAAAACAGACATGATTTTTCCACAATATCCTACCAGAATATGCTTGGTGACGCCTTTATCACTGTGGGAGCTTTCATGCACCAATGATTTCCTCCCCGTAATTGATCTCTATGTAAATCAATGTAAGCTATTTCGCGAATTGCAAATAAGAGTCTTAAGTTTTCGGTCTACACTTCCTTTTGTGGAGACGATGGTAATTGTAAAAAAGTGATGAGGCTGTCGTCACCGAGAAAATATGAATGCTTATTTATGATCTACTTGCGAAAAGCAATACAGTGGTTACATCAGACCTGTGGAAATAGTTGTCATTAGTTTCTTGTTTCTACGAATAAGACAATAATGACGTCCTGTGGGTATTGCAATACATAACAATTTGAAACTAAACTGTGACGAAGCATAAGAGTATATTGATTGAATATATATTTATACAATGTTGTAAATTATTCCATACGGTATTGTATTAATTATAAACTTTCAAAGAACGCTCACACTCAAATATTCTTCAAATTGCCGGGTCCTAATATGGCAGGTTCCATGAACGTTTACAAATTTGTAAATAAAGCAATTTGTTTGTGTTTAACTCATGAGAAAGGCAATTTGCCGAAAATTTGAGTGCGAGCGTTTTTAGAACAGATAGGATTATATTTAATTTGTTAGACTCATGGACTCCTCTTCCTAAAATGTAACACTCGTACGCTGTCCAGACAAATTAGATAGTGTTCATTCTGTTTCCATTAGATATCCTAAAATATGACCGAGTGTCATGTCAATGTTGCCAAATAAAACACAATCGTTAATAAATGTGCTTATTCAACTTCTATCTTTCTTTTGCGTCACTTTGTTATTTTTGTGTGTGTTGGTGTTTTTTAATGTTAAAAACAAAATATATTTTCGAAAAAAAAGGCGTTGTTAAATTTTAAGTAAGTGACCTCTAAACGGGGCCAACTTTATATAATTCGGAATGTCTAATCCTATTCATCCCGAAAAATAAAAGTGTTTTACACGGGGGCAAAATAATAAAAATGATTTGTATATATTTTCTATAAAATATAGTATATTACAATGTGGAAAGGTCATGTAAAATGGCGTTACATATATATTCAAATATTGAATTAGATTGTATTCTGCTTTACAGTTCTTACCACTTCACGCTTAATTGATAATAAAACGGACAACACAATTATGTGACAATATATTTTAAATTTTGTATTGTATACATAAATAACTCTCCTCTACTACAGTGTATCATTGTCTCTTTTCTAATTACAGATCAAAGTTATGCCCGTCAAATACATATCTCCATTGCCTTCATTTGTCCAGTATACAAATAAAATATTGCAAATAAAACATGTTCTCTTTATAAAAGATTACAGCAAAATAAAACAGAAGATTTCTACTATCCAACTCGGTGTACACTCGATACGTTGCACATAAAACTTCATTAATCATAGGACGTAACATGCTGAAGACTCCCCCTTCTACCCTACCCCTTCCCCCCCCCCCCCTCCCCCCCCCCCCCCCCCCCCCCCCCCCCTCATGGAATTTTTTTTTTTAAAGTCACCATTCCATTCTTGACATATCTTATTTGCAGCTTCGTAAAATGACAAATATCTGTCATCTATCATAGTTGAAAAGTGTCAAAGTTAAAGTTTCATTTATGAGTAAAAGCGCCTGTTTCCTGCTGTTTACAAATAGTCATAGCAATATTGACATTTTAAAAGAATTTATTTTGGCGGTTCACAATAATATTTTCTAAATTATTTCAGGTTATAAAACAAATTTATATTATGATGCAAAACCTGGTCTTGCCTTCTTTGTCATAGACTCATTACAGAACAAACATGTTATTTTGGATTTTGACAAAAATAACAGAACATAATGTTTTATGTTCTTGTTTCTTATTATTCGAATTTATGCTCATAGACACGTCTACTGATATATGCTTTCTAATAAAATCATTAATATTTATATCGCTGTAGAACATAACATGTCCAACTAAGTTCAAACACAGAAAGATTTAATATAGAAGCTGCAAGTATTTCCAAACTCTATGTCCAATCTCTATGCCCAAACCCAAACTTCCAGCTTCTAACGCCAAAGTATAGACCCAAAGAATATATTACGATATATATTAAATTATATTAAATTAATATATATATATATATATATATATGTAAGTAGGTAGGTTAATAAGAAAAGGTCCTACAAACAGGGGAAATGTGAAAATGACAAAACACAGAGACGAGACAAATGTATATGTAGTTATCTCCTACTATCAACACATAAAAGCATATAAATGTTCTAGTAGTGCTCCATTAGTTGTAACACTGTACACATGGTTAATTTGTTAAACCCCTTTAAAGGAATTTGATGAGCCTGTAGATAATTAGAGAATTAGGAGTGCCTGGAATAACTGTTTGCCCAAAAAGATTTTTACGATCTTAAATGTCTCCGATATACAGTTTTGTGAATCAATCTTGATAATGCTAATAGCAATTATCCCAAAACGTCGAGGCAGACTTGAAGATATCTATGTCAAGACTGATATGATCGATAGGACACTTTTATGGCGGACACATTAGTGACTGACCAGTTGTTTGTATTATGTCTTTGTAATTCTGTGCAAGAGATATACAAGAAAAGCTACCCATGATTTACAGTTATTTTATCGGCTTGTTTAAAATATCGTTTTATAGCCGCAGTCTATCCATATGTTGTAAACGATTGTAAGATTGTACTAACTAAACTTAAAGCAGTTTAATTTTTCAACGTGTTTCACGATCTAAGATGGATGACCGAATCAAATTGATGCGAACAGAGCCTGAATTCCATATAAAACAATAATCGCCTTTACTCAATTGCATGCATTAATTAAAAAATCCGTTTTTTCAATATCCGCAAACATCAGGAAAATGGGGATTCCTGTAGCTTAAATAAACATATTTTGTTGCGTGTATGTTAATATCTTCTCACTCGTGCCTATTAGATTTCAGACATTTCTGTAACAAGACTGTCATGCAGACCCTTCATTATTTCCATTTCCATGTCACATTACAGTTTCAGAGATGTCCATTCTAGTTGCTTGATAATAAGCAATAGAAACAGTAGTTTGAACATTGCCTCGGTAGCATCTTGATTTAACTGAACTCGCATGCATATTTCAATGTCAGTATTACCATAGCATTGCTGAACAGAAAACCAAATAAGGTAGACAACCTACATTGCAATAAATGGTTGTTTAAAGATGATATTATGTCAGTGTTAATAAATTGTGCAGACTTGTCATAAACAAATAGAAAATGCCTGAATATTTAGAACTTTCTTGACACCGATTAAAGACTTGTTCTATATCGACAAGTATTTCCTATATATTAATTGACGTACTTGGGTTATAACACTTTAAATAGTAAGTACTGTTTTCAATTCAGGATTCGTCTTGTGGCCAAACATGTCTCATTGACAAAATGGATGGTTAAGTAAATATAACAGACATTCATCTCTGGGATGTGTTCACTTCACATGTCATTTCATAGAAGATAATACGTCCCAGCAGACAGAAACAGCTGCGAGTGACACAGAATATAGAAAATAATAATATATCAATTGAGGCAGTGCCATGCCCAATATTTCTGAAAGGGTCTGCCTATTTTATTGAAACTGTCATGTTGATATGTGTTCCGTCCATACACGTTTTAGACAAGACCGCCGGAAATCCATGTTCTTTAAAGAAATCTTAAATATGAAAATTACTTGTTAAAACAATAAGCAGACAAAGACAAACAGAAAATTCTACCAGAATCGCTAACGCCTTTATCATGTAGCACTAACGATTTCCACCCCTAAAGTGAAGTCTATCTATGAAAATCAAAGTAAGCTAGGTGTGTATTGCAATCAGCCGGAATAAGATTGGTGTCACATGACCACAATGCGTTAAGTAATAAAATTCAGTGAGTGTTTAATGCGTTCACTGTAAGCAATGAAGAAATGACCACAATAAATGAATATAAGATATGAGTGAGGCCTTGGTGAGACTTTTGGAGAGAGACACGTTAATGTTTTGTTTTTATTTAAATCCTATATGTTACATTCTGTAAGAACCTCAATGTGAAATATGCTTTAACTAAGAACAAGTTAAATATAAATTATTTCATCATATCTACATTCTTATCAAACTAATTTAACTAAGATTATATTCGTTTATGATATACACGCTAGTTTAGTGGAACGACGGAGCTGGTAAAAACTATTGACGCAGCCATCGCCAAGTGGTTCAGAATCTTGCAAAATACTATACTCGCTGAATGACTGTTCCACTCTGTTTTAAATAGTTAAAATGTGAGTCTGATGTCACATTAGTACTCCTTTCGTATGTCTGCGTGGGAAGGTAAGAGGTATGGTTAGACAGCTACGCTGGAAGATAGTAAATTTTCATCTGAAATTGCGAATAAAGAAATATATTAAGTTTATTAGAATCATGGACTCTTCTGCCTAAAATGTAACTTTAATTCGCTGTCCAGACAAATTAATGTATATTCTGTTATCATTCACCATTCACGAATATGACCGAGTGTCATTTCAATGTTGCCAAATAAAACACAATCGTTAATAAATATGTTAAAAAATGTTACCACTCCTTTTTACCTTTTACCTTCCCTTTGGCCTTTGTTGTTGAATATTTCATGAAAATTGTCTGAAAACATTTATTTATATTTTATATCACATGTTATATAAATGATGCAAATGTAGGAATTTATATTCCGACATTTACATTTTTATAACAAGACATACTTTTCATGAAACCAATATCAGCTTGATTAATGCATAGAACAATTTTCTAGAATATTATATTATAAATTATTATTTGAATTTGAACTCGATTATTACTTTAAACAATTAAAACGATACCTACTTATTTAATTATTTTAAACTGTGTACTTTGCCTTTTTATCAGGACCTTTGTGATATTTATTACGATGGAGATAACATTGTATAAATAGTATTGTATATTGTAAATTTGTAATTAAATAAAACATTTAACTTATTCTGGAAGGCTTTTCTTTTAAATTCTAACCCCTATAAAATATATTGAGAATAAATCACTTGAGTGATAATACTTCCTAAACACACACCTTTATTCAAAGGCAATTACAATGTACATTTGTTAGGAGAATTTGGACAATTATGGGTCAATTACACGATAACTTAAAATTATATCATAATAAATTAAATTTTACTAACAACCTTAATTTTCTTTTTATTCAATTAACCCACACTGTTATCTTGACCTTATAAAGAACTTTAGTAATAATAAATGTGCCTAGCTATTTCTATTTAAATATCAAGACAGGTTTAAAATATCCTTGTGAAGTAAACTTGATAAAAGATGTGTTCGAGCATGTTCGATAGTGGTTTAAAACCTTTTACCTTGTTATAAACCTCTAAGGAATGAGAAAAAGGGTCATGTAACGTATGTGTGACGTATGTGTGTTCCTATACTCACTGCATTATCTTGAGCTTTAATATTCATACTATCGAGCATGTAACCATTATAAAAGGCAATATATTATATGGATCTGTCTGTATTTACTATGAATCTGCATAATATTGTATGTAGAGAATATGTTTAAAGTTACTAAAGTCGGTCCTTATGATGGGCAAAACATAGTTCAATGATTTTGTTGAGAATAACACTCGTCCTGACATTAGATGATTGGTTATCATGGCAACTACATCAGGTTTTTAGAGAATAGACGAGAACTGCTTAAGATTCATGACGAATTTAAATAATGCAGCACTTTAAAATCGATCAAACTTAAAACTCAATACTAATGCAAATTCATTGTCTTTTATTCTAAAATCAATATAGAAGCGGTAGGTTAATATATTGAGTGCAATTTGTGTTTTCAATGCATCAATAATTCAGAACATTAGACATAAGTATTCTTGAAAAATTTCCACATTTAGCTCGATTTGTTGGAAGAGAAATCACAGCCTTATTTACAAGTTATTCTTGCCGTGTTGTATAAGTCATGATTATATGTTGTCTAAAGACTGTAGACTGAAGTGTATGCTGGCACATGTATGACTTGTGTGTTGGTTTCTGGATAAACATTTTATATATGGCTGTAAAACACAAACATATGCTGTGTATTTTTGGAATTATTTCTGTTAACATTACATTATAACTTAAAAATGAGATAATGTGTATAAAAATCAGTTAAATTAATAAATATTTTGGAAATACATCGAACTTAGTAAGTTTTATCAACTTACCGTTACATATGTGGAATAATACCATGGTGGTACAGCGTAACGTAAACGAAAACAAATTAGATCTATATTTTTGTTTCAGCAATAAAGTAATAAGAGTTCAACAACGATTGTCGACGATTTGGATAATGTAAGTATTGTCGTTAATAAAAATAAAATTCGAAGTAATTTATTGTTTTTATTATAAAGAAAAACATAAAAATAAATAAATACTAAAGCATGATTGATGACCCATCGTCAGCACCCACGACCTACCCATTCCGTTACTCTCCATTCATCGCCAGTGGGATATTTATTTCACTTTTCGCCGTTTCTGGTAATGATATTTCATTGGTCGCTTCATAATCCGATAAAGATTTCAGTCCAATGATAAAACTCTTTCTTTCATTGTTTCGAAAGACTTGTCAAAATGGTGACGTCATTGTTATTCTTCTAGTCTCCAAGCTGAAGAGTATTGATTTTGTAAGCGGTTTTTTGCTTGGTCAATTCTTGTTCTATTCAGCTCAATAAGACGACAGAAACTATACCAATAAACCGACTGTCGACAAATGCAGTGAAGCGGAACTGTCGAGAGTAGGTATCCGACTATGTCAAGGACATTTGATGCTTTGTCACAGACGGAAAACATAATTATTTGAAAATTGATTAGCAATAAAAATATAGTAAACAAATATTTTGTATTGTGAAAAAATTAGCCTCACCCATACAGTGTGGATTTCTCTTTTTCATTCCAACTCTTGAAATGAAAAGTTGTACTTCTAAAAAATAATCTCAGTTGCCAACAAAAATCCAGTATACAACTCAAATGTTGTTACTTCAACATGCTCTTGCTGTATAAGATAACATACAAGATGAAACAAAAGGCCAATCGCCATTAAACTCGGTCGATACGTTGCACATCAAAACTTCATAAATTGTAGGATCTAATATGCAGAAGCTCCCCTAAAAGCAATTCCATTTATGAAACAATTCACAATTCTTGACATATCTTAATTGCAGTCTTAAAATGTTCCGACAGTTAGACAAAATCATTCATCAATAATAATTCAGAATTGACAAAGTTAACGTTTCATTTACGAGGGAAAATGCTCCTGTCTTCCTGTTGTTTTCGAATGGGAAAAACAATATTGTCATTTTAAAAGAATTTTATTTGACAATTCTCAACCATATTTTCTAAATTATTTCAGGACGTTAAACAAATACACATTACAATGCAAAGCATGGTATCGACTTCTCTCATAAAAACTCATAAAAGAACACACATAACAACCGCCCCGCGACGGGAAAAGTCCTGGTCGCTTACAGTAGAAATGTTCAGCAAAGCTTCTCTGATCTTGTGCGATATGGCAGAATAGTTTGTCCTAATTGTTCGACTGGTTTGTATTAATATTAAGTTGCTCAATTTACTGGCATGGTTCAGTATTTCAATGTGAACGTGTTATTCATCTTGAATGTTATTATCTCATCTTATCAATATATAAAGCGCACAACATTCACTGCATCTCCTGACCATAATTCTTCTATGTGGTTAAAGTAAGATAAAAACCCAAGGTCAGTAGTTGAATAGGTATTATGATTCTATCTATCCTAGCAGTGTTCTAGTATCAGTGGGAGAGTATACGTGGAAAATCTGCCCGGACGTTTTAAAGGAATTTGATGAGTGAATTCTATGTTGTTTAAACACCATTTTTAGCTCTTGATGCTTTCTGTGTGTAATTCCAATCGTCCCCGTAGCTAGGCTCTGTGATGGTACTGCTTCTGGGTCAGGTGTGTGTGTATATATAATATAATATAATATAATATCATATCATATCATATAATATCATATAATATCATATCATATCATATAATATCATATAAATCATATTTAACACCATAAAATTTGATAAACAGATCACACAAATAATTTTTGCATTTTCCAATATGGTTTAACATCTGTGTATATTTTACTTATCATATCTGAAATAAAGTGCGGTAATATCACTTATATAATTCGTATATATTCACAACTCAAAAATAACGACGTTGCTTTAAGCTAAAGACGAAAAGATCATATCTGTTTGGGTAGGGCTTGATGGTTTGGGTGTACGTTCGGCAGATGTGCGCATCCTTGAGGATTGTCCTGTTGTTACCACTACAACTAGCTTACTATGTGAAGACAGTCTTGGTTCTAACTTCATATCCTGTCCATAAGAAACAATTGTACAATGATAATAAATTTCAAAAACCGAATAGTCCCGTGGAGATAAACAGGTTTTTCATTCAGAATTTCACATAATCATCTGATTAAATTAGATAGATGCATGCAAATATCAGCAGAGTGCCGATTACAGCAACTGTCTCCACAATACAGTTTCGTGAACCAATCTTGATAACGTTAAGCTGCAATAACCTTAAATGTCCAGGCTTGCGTATAGAAAATGCACGTGATACTGCATGTATATTGATGCTTTAATATTGATGTGTTACAATTCTCGAATCTCTGCTTTACATGACGTTATATAGACTGAATAAATGTGTGTGAATATTGCAATGCAAAATTTAAATAACGTTTGTATATTTGCTCGCTACCACTTATATTTATCTAATTTTATATTACTTTTGTCCAGTAAGCGATCTTGTGTCCATGTTAAAAAATCTCCAAAGCATCGACAAGAGATGGGATGGGATTTGGCCGCATTCTTGCTTATACCGATACATTTCTATCATTATAGCACAGGGGCACTTATGAGGTGCCCAGGTACTGGACCCGACCGGTCTATTATACTGACACCGACAAGTCAGACGTAATGTTGTCCCCTTAGCCCCGAGCGTTAGGAGGGAAGCCACAACTACCAACTTTAAAGTCTTTGGTTTGACCCGGCCTGGGTTTGAACCCGCGACCTCCCGATCCGAAAGCCGACGCTCTACCAACTGAGCTATTACGACAAATTGAACAAATTTGATGCTTGAAGAAATCGTCAGAAGCAACATTTCTGTTCGAGGATAAACCTTTCTAAGACCACCTTGTTATTGTTCACATCTCCAAAGGAAAATGTTTAGCAATATCTAAAAGGAAGACTTTATTACATTCCAAAACCTATTACTTGTCTGTATGTTTACAGATTTAGATTTTAAATCATACACACGTCATAAGTCAAGAAATAACTTTTATTATTATTGTTTGTTTTGTTTGTTTTTTTCGATATTAAATATTCCTCCATTATAAAATCATGTCTAATAGGGCATTACATTGGCTTTATTTTTTATTGTTGGGTAAAACTAGAAATACTTGATGTAAATATGTCTGCAAAAGTTGCTTGTATAACATTAACATCATAATTACAAGTGCAAATATAGAATTATTCCGATCTTTAACCAAACAAAGTGTGCGCAGGCCGTCGAAATTAGCAATTATCCACATATAGATGTATGGTTAAATTTTGAACATCTTGTTGTCCGAAAGTACAAGTGCTGTCGCCCTGATATTTGGTATACATTTTCCTTGTAGCTCTCTAACAAGTTTGTTAAAAGCAGTTTATCCGGCGAAATCATGACCACTTGGAGCGTGGTCCTTTTCTATTTATGGCTAAATAACCAATCTTTAAAATCTTCACAAACGAAAATAGCTTGAGACTTGATGTTCCTTATCAGATGTTCCTTATGTGCCTCTATCAAGATTGTTCAAACAGAATTGATCCGACAAACATATGGATAATGACTTGTGTCATCTTTCCTATAAACAATGTTACAATTATTCAGGTCTGCTTTAAACTATGACTTTTACGTGTAGCGCACTCGGGTAACCGATGTAATATCATTATGCCCCCCCCCCCCCCCCCCCCCCCCCCCCCCCAACTCCTGGTAATAAAGCCAGCGCTCTTTGTCAGTGTCACGGTAACACGTATATCTCAAGATGCCTACTGGAACATTTCCAAATTACGGAGTGTTGTAATTCATGTATATTTGCTTCTTGTAGCCAAGAAAGGTATTAGATGGACAAAATTTATAAGACATTAGTTTGGCAGACATCCATTTCCCATGTGTGGTGTCTCTACTGTCTATTTCACACAGGAAATTACATGAATATGATTGGCAGAATAAGCTGCCAGTGACACACATGGTTGAGAAGGATATTTTATCATATATTCAACCATTATTATGTTGGATATTTCTGAATGTATCCTCCAAAAACAAATGTAATTTAATCTATGTCAATGTTTTCGCATCATAGCTATTTTAGAATCAAATGACTTGTGTTTGGAGCCAACTGCCCGAAAATGAAGACATTGTTAAAGTGTTATCCTGCCTATTCAAATTGGTGACACACTTCAATTAAAAAAATATATATATAAACTACAAATGTATACGCTAGCTTCGATATTTATATGCAGCATTAGTTCTCGTCAAAAATATATTTAAAAAAAATCAGTGTTTTAGTGTTTAGTTTAAAAGTATCTGAACAAAATAAAGACTATATGTAAATTAAGAATTGACCCCCATACCACACCACCCCACCCCAACACCCCTTTTTAAGAAAATGTCGAAAAAATGCATAAGCGGTTGTTTGTACTTTCCAAGATGTAGATATATATAGCGTATATAGACAAAACGGTCATATGTAAGCATATATGCTATTTTATTATATCTAGTAGTATATATTGTATGTTATTTCTAGGCATGCAAATTGACTGTGCACTGTAAATTGTTAAATCTTTTATTATTGGGACAACTAAAACGACAATTTAATATTATTGTTCGCGTGTAATAGTGTGTGAAGTGAAACCAACCATTATGGTCGCTGATGAGCTACTATTGCAAGGGAAATTACCACTGCAAACAAAAGGAAGATTGTCTTGCCACGATTACCTTTTCTTGGAAGAAGCTAACTAAATGATGATGTTGTTGTTGTTGTTTTCCTTAATTTACAAAAAAAAAAAAAAAACATTTTATAGCGTTAGTAAATATATTATTAATAAAATATTTACAAACCACTTTATGTTATTGAGTACCTTCCGCTTTATTAATGCAACAAATCAATACCTTTAAACGTAAATTTGTATAAATGCGCAATTTTTCAAGCAGGTTGTAAATGTCTTACACACGCTTACTTTGTGTACATCATAAGAGATGTGTCGATGATAGCATGTGCCTCTTTAACCACGACTTTTATCATCATAATCCTCAATATAAATACTGGATAGATAAAACTACGTACATCAACCGTTTAGTCCTTAATGCGACTCGTTTTCACAGGTACATTATAGATATATGTAGATGCATATTGATGTGTTACTCATACAAGTAGCTATATAATAACATATCAGGAGTTTACTAATTAGTGTGTCACCGTCCACCCAATGCATATTGTTATATTAAGTCAGACAATCGGCACAAAGAATGGATTTTAAATATCTATTAAGCATTCTTGTTGGTGGGACAACAATCTCAGGTAGGTACATACGGTTCGAATAAAAATAAATATATTTGGTTATTAAATTGGAGACTTGAAGACTATTAAAGGGAAAGGATATGTTTTAATTATATCTTAAAAGTTTTTAAGATGAAAAAGATGTAGTCATCAGTCAATTAAATTTGTGAATGTATACGTCAATGAATTCTGTACATATTAACTGAAAGATTTATTTATATTTTATCATTTAACGATTGTAGAATGTTAACGTCTCTATATGCATGTCAATATAACATACAGCATTAACATATGATTGACGATTTTGTACATCATCAGTGCATATTAATAATAGTTTTAAAATGCCATGTCTAGTTCCTGCATTTATCAGTAATAATGATTTTTTTTTACACAAGGACAATCAAATACATGTTAAATCAAGCAGAGAATGTGTCTAAGAAAGAAAATTTGGTACTTATGTTTGGAATATTAAAGAAATTTTAACTAAAGATATCGGATATCGAACCTGCAATTACATGCATTTTATATAATAAATGTATTATGTATAACAAAATTAAGAAATAAATTAAATCGTAGATTTGGTTATGAAAATGTTGAACATCTTATTTAACCTGACATGAAGAAGGCATGTTTGGTTTCTGAACTATATGAGTAGCAATGCTGCCATACTTAAATTACCTTAATCTTGTTTCAAAACAATTTAAAACATCGAAAATGTTTGATCTGATTATGTCACTATAAGGTGATCATTGCGTGTTTACCATGGACTTTATATCATATACTAGATAAAACGTATGAAAATTGCATCATTTCTGAATTGAGTAATAAGAAAAGGATGTTATCACGATGCATTGTTAAGTATGGATGTGATTTGTTGTGCCGGGTACAGGCGGGTAGCGACCAGATGTTGTGATATCTGGCAGATAACGCAGGAGAGAACCTGTCCATACCGGATTTAATATAATTACTATGTCATTATGACAATATTGATAACAGATAACGCAGGAGAGAACCTGTCGATACCGGATTTAATATAATTACTATGTCATTATGACAATATTGATAACATATTGAGATACTCATTTCATGTATTGGTAATAGATATTTCTATAAATAGTTAAGTTATATATGCAAAAACTAAATTCTTTTTATGCGTTTTACTTTGTTATTAAATTAGGCACTTAATTGCCGTTGTATATGTAACCAACTATATTTCACTAAAATTGTCGGACACCAAATGCTTATTAATAAACTACGCCACAATAGTAACATGTTTTCTAACTAAGAAAGGATTTCATTACGATAACGACATGTTTGTGAAACTCTAACAAAGGATATATTAACATTGACATTTCATTAACATCTTTGACAGAATAACATTGTATTACCTACTTATAAATCTCCTGTATTGCTGAGGAATATGCTCTACTGCGCATGTCTGTTTGTCAAAGCCTGTTATTTGAGACCTGTAAACACAACATCATGAAACTATCATAACAACAACATTTTAGTTGATGAAATTAATAAATTTCACAGAGAAGTTATTACATCTATGATAAACTCCGGAATGTGTATATCTAAAAGGTTTATAAACAACTAAGAATATCTACTGTTATGATCTTTTTCACTAGCCGTGTTGTCGGAGACGTGCAAGTACTACGACAAGTACGAATACTACAACGAAGATGGCTACACAATGGACTGTCCGAGCGGATGTTGTGGGGACAAGTACAACAGATACTGTTGTGACAACGAGTGAGGACATACTTATTATACCTATGACAAAGAAGTCCATGCTTTCATATCAAAGAAAAGTGATCCCCAAACTTCACACGCCCCACTAAATTAATGTTGATTATTTATTTTTTGTCCTATATTGATTGTTCAAAAGAACCGCCACTATTGACATTCAATCGTCATAGGTTGACAATGATGACGGACAAGAATCTATTGACACCACCATCGCACTGGGAGCCATCTAAGCACCATCCCCACAAAAAGGTCTTTTGCAGGATTTGATGTCAAAGGTTCAGGGGATTGGATGTTGGAGGTCACCGTTCTATCTGTACTTTTAAAACTTCAAATTCCTACTTGCATTTAACTTTTAAATGGAAAGAGAAACGCCAGAATAATCAGAATGCATATAACCTTTACGGTCAATGCAGATTGATATTAAGAAGTCCTTTGTTATTTATTTTCTGAAAAGAACAGGGGCAGATCCAGAAAATCGTGGTGGTATGAGTACAGATCCATTCAACTTTATTGCAGTAAATACTTGATATACATTCACAGTTAATGACTAACTTCGAACTAAGCAACAGACAAAAATTACTTTAAAAGCTTAATATTTTAAGCTTACATGTATGTATTTTCACAACTCTACTCTTTTACCTGGTTGGTGGAGGATGCATCATCCCTCCCCCACCCCCAACCCCCTGGATCCATCCTTGAAAAATAAACAGTTTATTCCTGCTTTCTTTGCGTTTGTCACTCTCCATTCCTTTTTTAAAATTGCAGCCAATTCACTTTCTTGTATGCTGCTGGGCTTTTGGTTGTGTGTGTGTGTTTTGCTGTGTATTGGCTTTCTGTCTGCTATATAATTTTGTATTGTTATTGCAAGCTGCACTGAAACCCGCGCAACACACGGCTGTTTTCATTAAAAAAAACACTCACCAATCGATTGCCAATCAGCTGCAAATTCCACTTATTGCCTGCTATATCGTTTTCTACATTCTCATACAGAGTTGTCCTATATAAGTACCCGATCTCAAAAGCTCTCAAGTTGAGTTTGGCTGTTTCCCCTAAAGCCATATCAACCAGTTTAACACCAAGATTTGCCCTTTTGTCGACCGACCGTTACAATGTTTTAACGACTGGGTTTGCTCTTTTTATGACGCATCGTCTCAGTTTTTTTTGTAATTTTTACGTTTGACTGGCATTTGATACATTTTTCGCGACATATAATCTATGTGGCACAGCGGAAAGGACCTTGTCATAGTATCCTATCCAGAAAATGATGCAAGACTGGTCTGGCATTGATTATAGACAGTGTCTTATTGGTCGACTGACTTCATTAAAATACGAAATTACGCAAATACTTCATGTACGTAAGCATAATACATCTTTGTTTCAGGGATGTGGCGGTGGTTGTTGGTATTGTGTTTGGCTGTTTGACCTTTGTCGTTGTCATCCTCGTCATCGTCTGTATCGCATGTTATTTGATGAAGAGGCCACATCGCACTCATATGACGTCTATGACGATCAATGGTAGACTTTATTATGTCTCAAAGGAAGGGGGGAGGGGAGGGTGGCGTTGTGCCCGTGGCGTGGTGGCAGGGTCGACGACTCGAACTCCTCTGACTGCATAGCATCCCACCGTGTGGGTTCGAGTCTCATTCCAGGACGAAGGACTTATTGTGGGGAGGGTTACAGCAGACATGCGGTGCGTCGATAGTCCTATCCAGACATTTTTCCTGGGTCTTACTTCGCTAAAATGGCTGAACGTCGCTATAATGATCATAAATGGTCGCTGCGTGTAAAAAAATATGTGTCGAATAATAATTGTAATGAAACATACAATGCATGTGCAGTGTACAATTCATAGAAATATCCCTTATTACTTTGAACACTATATTTTTTAATCTTCTATTTATTTATGACTTGGTTAATTTACTGTCTAACTGATTACTTGAGTAAGTGATTGATTAACGATGGAAGCTATCTTTTACCGATTTGAACTAGCTTATCTAATATAAACTTTACTAATGACTTATAAATCAAGAAATCTGTCGGCATTGTCTTTAAAAATGAAATTAAATACATAAATGTGTTATATAATAGAAACATCTAGCCATCTGCTCTTACGTTTCAGGATTTCCTCTCAGACAAGTCAGGGGGGGTATTGATAATCCTAACTTCATTGAAACACGGTTTATGGAACAGCCCTCGATTAGTACTGGCCACAACATCCTCGCCTACTCAGCCTATGACGGTCAAGTAGCTTACTATTGCTTTATGACACACGGACTTCGCGGATTCATTGGTTCTATAAAAAATATGGCCTTATGTGGTGTAAACCAAACGATTTATTTCTTATACTCATCAATTTATATATATCTTATATATCTCATAAATATATATTTTTTACATTTTTAATGATTTGTGTTGTGTTGCATTATTCCCAAACATTTTTTCAAAGGAACACTCCATGTAGCATTGTTACATGTATACATGCAGTTTCAATCCGACCACTCAAATATTGGAGAGAAGCTTTCAGGTTCTAAATAACTTTGCATACCTGTTTGTTGAAAGCCAAACAAACAACCATAAAACATAGAAATCAATACAAAATCACTCAATAGAAGACAAATGTGCACAGAAAGCTAATAAAACAACAGCTATTGTCTCCTCTTTTTGTCTGACGTCAAATTAACTTATAAGCAACGGTTAAAACCGTCAAAATAATAACACATGTATAAAATATTCATTTATCAAGACTCAATGGCGTTTCTTCTTGACAAACTTTCACATTTACAGCTCCTAAATGTGTCGACAAGTATTGTTTCTAGTATTGACAATACACTATAGATCATTAAAAACCCCTTCAGAAGGTCGTGATATATGTCTATCAGTGTAAGAATATCTTTAATATACATTCGTTTCTCGTCATTCTTAAATGCACTATCACCAAACATGGACAATACATGCACTAAAGACGATGTTTAATGTGCTGTGGTTGGTGGACCGGATATCAAATAAAGTCCCTGTCATTAGCGCAGTCGTTAGCCGGGAAATAAAATAACATAACTTGTTTGAAACATGTTTCTGAGTGCTCTTCGCTACATTTGTTTAAGGCAAAACGGAAACAACATGTATGAGAAAGAAAAATAAATGAGTCAACTTTCAATATGTTTCTACGCATGATATATGTTTACAATGTCCCGTATAAACATTTGACTCTATTATTATTGTTATTATTGTTGTTATTATTAGACGTACAAGTAGTAGCAGTAATATCAGCAGTAGTAGAAGCAGTAGTAGTAGCAGTAGTACCAGCAGTATTCCCAGCAGTTGTAGTAGTAATGATAGTTGTAGTACCAGTAGTAGCTGCAGTAGTAGCAAATGTAATTTTTGTAGCAGAAGTAGTATCAGTAGAAGTAATAGTAGTAGCAGTAGTAGTAGCAGTAGTAGTAGTAGTAATAGAAGAAGTAGTTGAAGCAGTAGTAGTAGTAGAAACTGTAGTAGATGTTGGAGCAGTAGTAGTACTAGAAGTAACACTAGTAGTAGTAGCCGTACCAGTAGTAGTAACAGCAGTATTAGTAGCAGCAGTAGTAATAGTAATAACAATAGCAGTAGTAGTAGTTGCAGTAGTAGAAGTAGTAGTAGCAGCAGCAACACCATTAGTAGTAGTAGCAGTAGTAGTAGTAGCAGTACCAGTAGTAGTAGCAGCAGTATTAGTAGCAGCAGTAGAAATAGCAATAGCAGTAGTAGTAGTAGCAGTAGTAGAAGTAGTAGTAGCAGCAGCAGCACCATTAGTTGTAGTAGCAGTAGTAGTAGCAACAGTATTAGTAGCAGCAGTAATAATAGTAAAAGCAATAGCAGTAGTAGTAGTAGCAGTAGTAGAGGTAGTAGTAGTAGTAGTAGTAGTAGAAGTAGTAGTAACCGAAGTAGTAGTAGTAATAGAAGTAGTAGTAGCTGCAGTATTTGTAGTGGTTGTGGTAGTAATAGTAGCAATAGTAGTAGTAGTAAGAGTAGCAGTACCAGTAGTAGTAGCAGTAGTAGCAAAAGTAGTAGTAGTAGTAGTAGTGGTAGCAGCAGCAGTAGTAGAAGTAGCAGTAATAGTATTAGTAGTAGCAGTAGTAGTAGAAGTAGTAGTAGTAGAAGTAGTAGTAGTAGCAGCAGCAGTAGTGGAAGTAGCAGCAATAGTATTAGTAGTATTAGTGGTAGTACTAGTAATAGTAGTAATAGTATTATTATTAGTAGTAGCAGAAGTAGTAGTAGCAGCAGCAGCAGCAGCAGTAGCAGTAATAGCAGTTGTAATGGTAGTAATAGTAGAAGCGGTAATAGTAGTAGTAGTAGTAATAGCAGTATTAATAGTAGTAGCAGTAGTAGTAGCAATGGTAGCTGTAATTGTAGCAGTAGCAGTAGTCTTGGTGGTAGTCGTAGTCTTGGTGGTAGTAGTAGTAGTAGTTGTTGTTGTAGTAGTAACAGTAGTAGTAGTAGTGGTAATAGTAGCAGAAGTAGAAGTAGTAGTAGCAATAAAAAAGTAGCCGTTGCAGTAGCAGTAGTAGAAGTTGAAGCGGCAGTAGTAGTAATAGTAATGGTCGCAGTACGAGTAATAGTAGTAATAGAAGCTGTTTTAGTTGCAGTAGTGTTAGTAGAAGTAGCAGTAATAGTAGTAGTTTTAGCAGTAGTAGAAGTAGCAGTTGTAGTAATGGTAGAATTTGCAAGGGGTAATAGTTGTAGTAGTAGCAGCGATAGTAGAAGTAATAGTAGAAATAGTAGTAGGATTAATAGTAGTAGTAGTTCTAGTAGTAGAAGTAGTATCAGTGGTAGAAGTAGTAGTACTAGTAGTCGTAGTAATAGTAATACTAGTACTAGTAGTAGTAGTGGTAGTAGTAGTAGTAGTAGTAGTAGTAGTAGTAGTAGTAGTAGTAGTAGTAGTAGTAGTAGTAGTAGTAGTAGTAGCAGTACCAGTACTAACAGTAGTACTAATAGTAGTAGTTGTAGTAGTTGTAACAGTAGTAGAAGTAGCAGTTGCGGTAATGGTAAATTTGCAGTAGCATCAGTACTGATAGTAGTAGTTGTAGTAGTAGAAGTGGTAGTAGTAGTAGTAGTAGTAGTAGTAGTAGTAGTAGTAGTAGTAGTAGTAGTAGTGCTGGTGGTAGTAGTAGTAGTAGAAGTAGTAGTATTAGTGGTGGTGGTGGTAGTAGTAGTAGCAGTAGCAGAAGTCGTTGTGGTCGTATGAGCAATAATATTATTAGTAGAAGCAGTAGAAGTAGTGGTTGTAGTAGTAGTAGTAGTAGCAGTAGCAGAAGTGGTCGTGGTCGTAATTGTAATGGCAGTAGTAGTAGTAGTAGTAGTAGTAGTAGTAGTAGTAGTAGAAGTAGTAACAGTAGTAGAAGTAGCAGTCGTAATAATAGTAGTAGCAGTAGCAGTAGTAGTAGTGCTGGTGGTAATAGTAGTAGTAGTAGTAGAAGTAGTAGTATTAGTGGTGGTGGTGGTAGTAGTAGTAGTAGTAGAAGTAGGAGTAGTAGAAGCAGTACCAGTTGTAGTATTTGCAGTAGTAGTAGTAGTGGTAGTAGTTGTTGTAGTAGTAGTAGTAGTAGTAGTAGTAGTAGTAGTAGCAGCAGAAGTAGTATGAGCAATAATATTATAAGTAGAAGCAGTAGAAGTAGTGGTTGTGGTAGTAGTAGTAGTAGCAGTAGCAGAAGTGGTCGTGGTCGTAATTGTAATGGCAGTAGTAGTAGTAGTAGTAGTAGTAGTAGTAGAAGTAGTAACAGTAGTAGAAGTAGCAGTCGTAATAATAGTAGTAGCAGTAGTAGAAGTGGCAGTAGTGTCTTTGGTAGTGTTAGTAATTGTAGTAGCTATAGTAGTAGCAGTCGTAATAATAGTAGTAGCAGTAGTAATAGTAGTAAGTGTAGTAGTAGTAGTATTTGTAGTAGTAGTAGAAGAAATAGTAGTAGTAGTAGTGAAAGCAGTAGCAGTTGTAGTAGTGGTGGTAGTGGTAGTAATGGTTGTAATAGTCGTAGCAGTAGTTGTAGTAGTGGTAGTAGTGGTAGTAGTGGTAGTAGTAGTAGAAGTAGCAGTAGTAGTAGTAGTGGTAGTAGTAGCAACAGTAGTAGTGATAGTAGTAGCAACAATACTAGTTGCAGATGTAAAAGCAGTAGTAGAAGAAGCAGTAGGAGTAAGTTGTAGTAGTAGTAGCAGTAGAAGTAGTAGTAGTAGTAGCAGTTCCAGTAATAGCAGTAGCAGCAGCATCAGTAGCAGTAGTCGTAATTAGTAGTAGTTGCAGTAGCAGTAGAAGGATAAGAAGTAGTAATAGTAGTAGTAGTAATAGTTGTAAAAGTAGTAGTACTACTAGTAGTAGTAGTAATAGTAGTAGTAGAAGTAGTAGTGGTAGTAGTAGAAGTAGTAGTAGTAGTAGTAGCAGTAGTAGTGGTAGTAGTAGCAGTACCAATAGCAGTAGAAATAATAGTAGTAGTTATTGTTGTAGCAGTAATAGTAGTAGCAGTAGTAGTAATAGTAGGAGTAGTTATAGTAGTAGTAATAATAGTGGCATTAGTAGAAGTAGTATTAGTAGTAGCAGCAGTAGTAGTGGTAGTAGAAGTTGTTGTTGTTCTAGTTTTATTATTATCATTTTTATTATCTGTAGTAGATTTTTTTTAGTAGCAGAAGTAGTAGTAGTAGTAGTAGTAGTAGTAGTAGTAGTAGTAGTAGTAGTAGTAGTAGTAGTAGTAGTAGTAGTAGTAATAGTAGAAGTAGTAGTAGTATTGATATTTTATTATTATAATAATAATAATTATTATTATTATTATTATTATTATTATTATTATTATTATTATTATTATTATTATTATTATTATTATTATTTATATTATTATTATTATTATTATTATTATTATTATTATTATTATTATTATTATTATTATTATTATTATTATTATTGTTATCCAGCCCCTGACAGCTCCATCAAAACTAAAAGCAATATCAGAAACACCAGCACCAATCCAATCAGCATGAGTAGCCCCATTGACCATTGCCATAAGCACACGTTGCCATCAGCACTATTGCCATCAGCACCATTGTCATCAACACCATTGCCATCAGCACCATTGCCGTCAGCACCATTGTTATCAGCACTATTGCCATCAGCACCATTGCCGTCACCACTATTGCCATCAGCACACGTTGCCATAAGCACACGTTGCCATCAGCACTATTGCCATCAGCGTCATTGCCATCAACACCATTTCCATCAGCGCCGTTGTCATCAGCACCATTGTCATCAGCACTATTGCCATCAGCACCATTGCCGTCAGCACTATTGCCATCAGCACACGTTGCCATAAGCGCCATTGCTATCAGCACTATTGCCATCAGCACCATATTGTCGTCAGCACTATTGCCATCAGCACAGGTTGCCATCAGCACACGTTGCCATCAGCACACGTTGCTATCAGCACACGTTGCCATCAGCACCATTGTCATCAGCTCACGTTGCCATCAGCACCATTGTCATCAGCAACATTGCCACCAGCACCATTGTCATCAGCAACATTGCCATCAGCACCAATGCCATCAGCACCATTGCCATCAGCACCACTGCCATCGGCACACATTGTCATCTGCAAACATTGCCATGAGCACACGTTGCCATCAGCACCAATGTCATCAGCTCACGTTGCCATCAGCAACATTGCCATCAGCAACATTGCCATCAGCACCATTGTCATTAGCTCATGTTGCCATCATCAACATTGTCATCAGCACCATTGTCATCAGCAACATTGCCACCAGCACGATTGTCATTAGCAACATTGCCATCAGCATCATTGTCATCAGCACACGTTGCCATCAGCACCATTGTCATCAGCTCACGTTGCCATCAGAACCATTGTCATCAGCACCATTGCCTCAGCTCGGTGTTCTTTGCAGTTTTTGCATATTTCTCCAGCTTTATCCAATTGTAAGCCTTGCTGTATTTGTCTTGAATAAAGTTTCATTATTTATTACTACATGGGGGTGTTTTATATGCATAACTACCTTTGTTCCTTTGTGCATGTATTTTTTTACTTTTGTCATTTTTTAAAATTAAAAGGTCTATGAAAGTTGTAAAACAAACAGGACTCATTCTTTGTTGCATTAGCATCACGCGAGTCAGCACTGACCATACAAACAGCGATTTTATAGATTTTATTAGAATGACTAACCAAACATAAAATGCAAGCATGTGAATCAATAAATAAAGTTAACAATGAAAGTTGGCACAGAAGCACGAAACAAATAATATCAAATGTTCACAAATCCACGGGTCTCCCATCGTTTATCACCTTCTTCTCATCATCACAGCCAGCCCTCCGCCTCCATCTGTAAAACATCGAATGAAGCGTGAGAGACCTTATTGAATTCAAATAGAAAATCAAGTTTATTTCCTATCCAAAGAGCTTTTACAGATCGTGTGTCACGTGTTATTCGAGAAATACGTAAAGAACGAAATAAAAAGCAAGCTTTATTTCAGGTCAAAAAAACGTTCGCATACTAAATGCCTTACATTTATGGAATAAAAAGGGAAACATTAAAAACACAAATGTGAAAGAATGAGAACTGCCAAGTTCTCTTGAGTGCGATGGCTGAATTTATATTGTGTTATATTGTATTTATGATATTTACAATTCAGCAACAATGGCCACGAGGGACTCATTAATATTAGTGTTATGGAAACTACACATATGAGTACATGGGAATTTACGTACGTTTTATTTTTATTATATAAAATATTAAAAAGAAATGAATTTTGATTTTATGATTCTTTCAGAACATTATTGTTTCAATTCACGAAATTATTTCTATAGCAAAATATAATTATTACGGTGATTCAAACGTACATGACGAATCTGGATATGACGAGGGATATCATAAGCAGAGCAAACATGGTGACTGTGATGAGCAAAATACAGTGTAAATCACAAGCTGAAGCTTTTGCAACCGTTAATCCAAGGATCGGGCGTTGAAGAGCACATGTTGTTTCTATGGCAACCACGTCACAGTCAGAGAGATCCTGGCCCTGTACAAGTGACATAAACGTTGAGTGGTCCAGGAATGGAGGGGGGCAAGGCACTCGGAAGAAGGAATGATACCTCTGCATGTCGTGGACCGAACAATCATGTGTGGACGAGTTCATAGTGTGAATCTGTTGAAACATTTACGTCTTGAATGTTTGTCTCCCTTGAGTAGACATTCAATCTCTGGTCATAATACAAACCTGCG
The DNA here is from genome assembly GCA_007844125.1 of Sinonovacula constricta. Lineage (NCBI taxonomy): Eukaryota > Metazoa > Mollusca > Bivalvia > Cardiida > Solecurtidae > Sinonovacula > Sinonovacula constricta. The sequence goes on along the minus strand of CM017557.1, from coordinate 1,523,955 downwards.
TCATGCTTGTTCCTGCAATAACAAACTGTCATGATTTGGAAGAAAGTAGAATACAACTTTAACTGTGTTTAAGCTGGGGAGATGGTCAGCATGTCAATGATGGTATAATTATATTATAATTTCTTTATATTCCCTTGGTCTTGCTTTCTCTAGATAGTATCATCAGAATGCAATTTGTCCTCTTGAGGGGACAAAAAATACCAAACTGACAGAACCAGTTTGCATGCCAGCTAAAGCCGACTGCCACTGAAGGTCATTGGGCAGGTAGGTCTGAAGGTCATTGGGCAGGTAGGTCTGAAGGTCATTGGGCAGGTAGGTCTGAAGGTCATTGGGCAGGTAGGTAAAAGCTTGCGCTTGTTGAACAACTTAAGTTCATTGAAGAATTTCTAGTAAACATTCGAGCAAATAAACGTCAACTCATTAAGTCTTATATATACATTAGTATGCAGACAGAAGGCTTAAATAGCGGGGCTTAGAAGTCGACATTATGGTTGTGAATATTGTAAATGTGGAAAAAATGTATTGTAGAAAGATTCGAACAGACAAAGCGACTAAATAACAACACGCATTTCTCGTTGGCATTGGTATCATTTAACTTGCAACGCGAAGGCAATAAACATGTACAGAAAACATTAATTCCCTAGTGTATCGTTCTGTAAAATTAATAATTGAACAAATCTCATTCTAAGAACATGTGTCACGATTTCAGGATACCAATCATTTAAACCCGCTGGAATCGCTATTGATTATCCGGGACAACTGTGTGAGCGAACCATACTAGAGTCGTTGTACAATACACAATGTTATATTCAGCTTATTTACATTTGCGATGTGTGCAAACAGCTATCCTTTACTCAACCTGATAGATATGCGTGGCTGAATGGTCGGAAACAACTCCTTAGCTTGCAATTAGTTTCTAAATAAATAATAGTCCTGTATGAAGATAATACTTATTCTGTGAATGACACATCTCGTAGAGACAGGCCTTTCTCGTAAACAACTAAGAAATGTGATATTTTAATACAAAGCATTTGTTTTTAAGTGAGTACATATTGATATAATCCTATGAGATAAGCCCATCCCGAGAGAACTTTTATGACGATCAACATAAATCTATAATATGATACATTCAAATGGCAACCCCATCCCTTTTATGTATAGGTTAATGTTTGTTCTCGACGGTTTAACAAATTTAATCGCTCAGCTCGGCGCAGCATCTATTGATAGCAAAAAAAATCTTAAATATTTTGATATAATTCTAACAGAAATGTTATAATAATAATAATAATAACTTTTATTTAGAGTCGGCATATATAGACACAACAAGAAAACATAAGCAGTGATGTGCTTTTGACCGACATGTTATTCTCATGAGTAATCAATTTCTGAAGAAGTTTTTAAAAAATGCATACTGTGTGCATAAGTCTATTAGTCAATGACTGTGTAAAGTTGCTAAAACAGTTTATTTTCGTCTTTTAGATGCCATTTCTGATGCGGCAGTCACTACAGTAGCGGGTATCATTGACAGACAAGCCCACGATACCCTGTCAGCCGCCAATAGCCACCAGTTCCCTCATTAGTGGGTATGTGTGCAAACAGTACCGTGTATTGAACAACTGAAAGTGACTGTTTTATGGTGATATTTTCTCTTATTCTTATACAGTTCTTGAAAATAAATAGTTAAAACTCCGCACCCTGTTCTTGTTTGTGTTGTCAGTAGTTGACACATTTAATTTAATGGCCACACCTCAAATCCCGCCTCTTCACGCATGCGCACTTGCGGTTAAACAGAAGCATTTAATTCTGAACGATAACCAATTTATCACAATCAACCTTGTTGATAATAAATATAATGCATTTGAAAATTTAAAAATACTGCACTGTCATTGGTCAAAATATAATTCCATACATTAAATACATATACAAGTATTAGTATTGATACTTGCAGTAGTGGTGAAAGTTTAATCCTAATGGTGTATATCAATTATAAAAGGTTCAACATACACTATCTGTTGTTTCTATTACAATGTACACGTATCATATTCACAAATTAATATGTTGGCGCATAAGAATTATTGTGTAATAGTAGGTGTAATATGTAAATAATAACATGTTACATGTATGCGTGTTGAAACTTTCATCTTTGCTGTTTTCCGGGATACGTCTACATGATATTGTTAGTTTCTCAAAATATTGTCTTTCACAGCATATATCTACCTGAACATTTTTATTACATTTTGCTAGTCAACATAGTCGATGTGGTTTTTCATTTACTTCGGTTTGTCCATATAGGACATCACAGCAAAGCATTGAAGGTCATGCCAGAACATGTTTTTAATGATATACTTACTCTGTAACTATCTCCTGGTAAGTTCCTGGAGTCCGTAGTAAGATCCCTATATATGAACAGTTGATCTGTCACACGTTACTTCGTGACACACAGGCTGGTAAAGGAGTGTTTGTAGAATCAGGTGCAATCAGCATCCAGCGATCGATGGTTCCACGGTGACCGCGACTGAGTCACATAGATACGTTTCCAATATCGAATATTGTCTAAACCGCCAACGCAAGCAACGTACCGATGTTCTTTCAGTATTGAATAAAAACTCATGAAGTCGATTTTTATTTTATATTCATTGACAGAGAAGTTTTCTTGTGATTCTGAAAACTCCCAGATGGCCTTTCTTGTTGCTGAGAGAAACACTCACACGGACACTATGATTTTATTTCCTCTTATTCTCTTGATAAATCTTCACGGCCCAAGAGGCTCAATTGTACAAGTAATGTTTCATCATGTGTTGTCAATTAAAGTTCAAGTATCTAAGACATATTGTTCTTCAAACTAGTGAGAAATAATGGTATGATGCTTATCCATAACAAGAGGCTATGACCTTAAAGCTATCCGCCAACAAACACAACTCTGGAGTGTATCATGTACATGTATAATGAGCTCCATAACGTCTGTTCATAGCTATCATGTCGAATCATATATAAAAAAGAAAATACAATTGTTTGAGACATCTACAGAATAAGTCCAGCTAATATGTTTTCAACATAACACAATGAAGAATATTGACTCGTGTTCTTGTCTGCTAACCCTACGATAGCTGATGGTTTATGAATGAACCGATCGAATCCAGTTTGGCATTGCGAGCCTATTTCTAAGGAAAGGAGAGAACAAAATCGATGTTAGATGCTGCGATGCAGCAACAGAAGCCATCCAGTTGTCTTATAGCTAGAGGAATTATAAATATTGACTAGCTAGAGACTGGCTGGTCAGTGATATATTACACCGAAGAATGTTACAGCCGGAAATTGAATCATGGCAGATATCCGGTATTAAGAAAGTCTTTCCCTAATGGGAAAAAATTCACACTTACTAAAAATTGCAATATTTGTGATGTATTTGCATTGTCTAATTGAAATACACATTTAAACAAATTTTTACCGTGTACTTTTTGCATTTTCACATTTTTTTATTCCATGACTTGACTTTTTGTGTATCGGAAAAATACAATGGTACAAGATTGCAAAAAAGTTGTTGTTTTTTTTTAAGTTTTTAGACAAATTTTTATGCAAATAAGCATTAATTCACTGCAGATATAAGTGAAGTGTTCTCATTAAAAAAGTTCACATCATGAGTGATTTAAAAAAATAACTATAATATTGGTGAAAAAAAGTAAATGACAGTATATGAAAATTCCTTTAAAATCTCGAAAAACCAAACTTGCCGAAGTCACATTACCCTATTTTTTTAAAAATTAAAGTAGGTACATCCTTAAACAATACATAAATATCATCTACAATCATAACTGAGTAAAATATAACAATTTGAAATATTTTTACCGTAGTTAACTTCAGAAATTAAGATTTGAAAATGACTACCCACTGAGATATTACCACTGAAAACAAAATGAAAAGTATAAAATTCGGGTTTGTACAGGTATCTTCATCGCACAAATACACATTTGCGTAATTGTGTACCGTAATAACTTGTACTGCGTTGTTTCCGTATTGTGGGACGCTTACGTGCCTTAAATCTTCCTCGAAAATTTTTGTGGCATTGGATTTTTTATTGTTTCGGTTTGCAAACAGGAAATTCCCAAAGCGTTACGTGACAGGAACTTCGCAGTTTTTGAAAATATATTGTCTCTAAACGTGATATGTGTGAAATTTTTTGTCCTCTGTTACATACTTTGAACCATTTTAATATTTAACCTAAACATTAACAATTAATTTAGTGTTTTTTGGTAAAATTACGTTTTTTCACCGGGCAAAAACGAAAGCTTCCGTCGCGAACCGAATGTGTCGATATCGGCCGAAATTCATTATGGGAAGCCTTCCTTAATTATGGATGCTTAGCGCCTGGGAATGAATATCGATACGAAATGGATGCTGCGATCTTTGGCCTATATACGTGTTTATCGCAATAATTTAATCGACGTGTTTTTCATTTACATCGGTTTGTCCAATTTCTATAGTCACTAGTTTTATGGTTTTGGGGGTAGGATCAACATCTCACACAAACTAAGTCAACTAGAGACTGAGTACTAATACTTAATTGTTACACGTCTTTAATGAATATCAAACAATAATAAATCACAATATTTTGGAAGTGCATTGACCTATAGATTGGAGCCCGTTGCTGAGTCACATCATTAAAATATCAGATAAGACCCAGGGCTTGTAGAGACGATGTAACACAAATGCCACCCTAATCTTATGTTAGATTTCCTTTTGTCCTGCTGCTTGCTTTAAGCATTCATTTAACAAGAGCACCATGGTCCTGTATCGCTCACCTGAGTGTCGTAGAAGCAAATAATTTATTTTTAACACAACCAAATAATTGTAACATGGTTAATAGGTTACTCAGGGAACCTGTATACCAAATATTAAAATTCTCGCCTTTGTAGTTTCTGAAAAGAAGTTTAACTTTAAAGCAATTTACAGACACAATGACCATATAGGAAAATGGCCATACCTCTGGCGACCATGTTTTAGATTAAAAAGCTTTGAAAACTCTTGATAGAGGGCCACCCATGGTAAATGTATACCGGTTCCAAATTATAAGTCCATAGCTTTTGTAGCGTCTATATTGCCATATAGTGGAAAGTGGCAACGCACGTGGTAGCCGTGTTTTGACGGATCAAAATTCTTTCAAAAGTCTTGATAGATGAACTTTTGAGGAATTTTATAGTAAATATCACGATCCTGGTTGGGTGGCCATATTTTGGAGGGATCAAAATTCTTTAAACCATTGTAATTGCTATTTTCAATCCGTTTATTTGGTGACTTGTACTGTACAGGATGTACATACCATGTCAATACATGCCGGTCACATTATTATAACATTATATATAACACTATTCGTAATGTTTTGTGTTTTTACTTCCTCGTTACCGGACCTGGTAGCGCAATCGGTAGAGCGTCGGCTCCAGGTACGGGAGGCCCCGGGTTCGATCCCGGGCCGCGACATACCAAAGTCGTTCAAAATGGTAGTGGTATAGCTCCCTTGCTAACGCTCAAGCAAATATAAGGTTAGTTCCACGACTGGTTATCCCGGTGTCAGGATAATGTGACTGGGTGTGGTATCATGCCAGGTGTTCACGGCATGCTTTACACAGTGAAGGCAGCACTATATCTGCTTCAAGTGGACACCTTCTCCAGATAACTGAAATACTGTTGGTGGGAAGATAAACCCAATAAACAAACAAACAAACAAACTTCCTCGTTACAAAAATCCCCATGTTATCTCAGGCAAAGAAAAGAAGCAGTTGTCAACATATAGGATGATTGTATTTCCCGTATATGTTGCTTATCAGACTTCAGGATATATTAAAACATTTTGTTTGCTGTTGTTACATCGCACCGACATAACAATGGGCGACGTCCAGCTAATTATTGGCGGAGGAAGACCCCAGACTTATGTCTGGGTAGAAACACCCGCTCACCACAGGAAAAGTTTTCTCCTCGAATGGGACTCAAACCCACTGCGGCGACGGGCTGAGGAATTACAAATCGGCGACTCTTACCGTTCGGTGACGGCGTCCGTTACAACAATTTAAATCAAAGTTTAGTAAATTGGTTAATTTATTATTATACGACAATACATAATAAAGAAAACAGAATAAATGAAACAGAACCAAACAAACAAATGGAAATTTTCAAATTTAAAACAAATATTGATATTAATTAGAGTTCAAAAGGAAGCTCATTCTTCCGCATCAAAGCTGCTTTTCCATGTGAACAACCCGAAACGGAATGATTCTTAACATCAAGGAAGGGTACGCTTTATTAATTACCTCTTTGTATAAAATGTACATTATAACAAATAATTTACACATTTATACAGATTAGAATGACTACCCAAACAAAGATTTACTGATAAACAGAATACATTACAACAACGACAAAACTTGATTTGTAGGTAATCGCTTGTTACCAACTATTTTAGGCAAAAATGCTCAACAACCACCTTTCCTCATGGTTGACATTATTTCTGTCTATTCCTAAAAGTCCAATGAGTTTAATGTATGCCAGTATTTAACATAATCGTCCTTGTTTGATAGTCCAGCAGTGTCATTAATTCACCGTTATTAACCTCTTGACCCCTCACAAGGACATGTACAACACATTGATTTTAATTAAAGCTGTTTGATTTACTTACATTTTTGCCAGCAAATTCCTAATATATTATTCTCATAATAGACAGAAAACACACAGAAAAGTTGTTCCTGCTCACAATTTATTTGCCTTTCTTTTTAGCACTATAACTGTCTTATTAAGCGATTAAGCGACTGACAGCTATTTCATTAAGTCCAAATAATTATAATTTACAAAATAGGATATTAATTTTTCATTTAGCTTGGCAATTTCTTTCAAGAAATAATTGTTGCTACTGTAAGAATATATATATATATATATATATATATATATATATATATATATATATATATATATATGCTATTCAAGTTGTTATTGTTAATGTAATTAAATAGCATTTAATTTTCTTTTGGGAACTTTAAGATCTTTAGTTCACGGTCTTATTTATCTAACAGTTTTATTTTTGTTTGTTATAGTAATATTTCCAAAGACAGAAGTGTCTTTATCTGTTGACTGTGTTCGTTTTTTGAAATTGAACCAATCTAAAAGCGCTTTGAATCAATGTTCTACATGTTTATACTCTGCTTTACCTTGGATATCTGTTACATCCAATCAATGTTCTACATGTTTGTACTCTGCTTTACCTTGGATATCTGTTACATCCAATCAATGTTCTACATGTTTATACTCTGCTTTACCTTGGATATCTGTTACATCCAATCAATGTTCTACATGTTTATACTCTGCTTTACCTTGGATATCTGTTACATCCAATCAATGTTCTACATGTTTATACTCTACTTTACCTTGGATATCTGTTACATCCAATCAATGTTCTACATGTTTATACTCTGCTTTACCTTGGATATCTGTTACATCCAATCAATGTTCTACATGTTTGTACTCTGCTTTACCTTGGATATCTGTTACATCCAATCAATGTTCTACATGTTTATACTCTGCTTTACCTTGGATATCTGTTATACCAATCAATGTTCTACATGTTTATACTCTGCTTTACCTTGGATATCTGTTACATCCAATCAATGTTCTACATGTTTATACTCTGCTTAACTTTGGATATCTGTTACATCCAATCAATGTTCTACATGTTTATACTCTGCTTAACTTTGGATATCTGTTACATCCAATCAATGTTCTACATGTTTATACTCTACTTTACCTTGGATATCTGTTACATCCTATCAATGTTCTGCATGTTTATACTCTACTTTACCTTGGATATCTGTTACATCCAATCAATGTTCTACATGTTTATATTCTACTTTACCTTGGATATCTGTTACATCCAATCAATGTTCTACATGTTTATACTCTGCCTAACTTTGGATATCTGTTACATCCAATCAATGTTCTACATGTTTATACTCTACTTTACCTTGGATATCTGTTACATCCTATCAATGTTCTTCATGTTTATACTCTACTTTACCTTGGATATCTGTTACATCCAATCAATGTTCTACATGTTTATACTCTGCTTAACTTTGGATATCTGTTACATCCAATCAATGTTCTACATGTTTATACTCTACTTTACCTTGGATATCTGTTACATCCAATCAATGTTCTACATGTTTGTACTCTGCTTTACCTTGGATATCTGTTACATCCAATCAATGTTCTACATGTTTATACTCTACTTTACCTTGGATATCTGTTACATCCAATCAATGTTCTACATGTTTATACTCTGCTTAACTTTGGATATCTGTTACATCCAATCAATGTTCTACATGTTTATACTCTGCTTTACCTTGGATAACTGTTACATCCAATCAATGTTCTACATGTTTATACTCTACTTTACCTTGGATATCTGTTACATCCAATCAATGTTCTACATGTTTATACTCTGCTTTACCTTGGATATCTGTTACATCCAATCAATGATTTACATGTTTATACTCTGCTTAACTTTGGATATCTGTTACATCCAATCAATGTTCTACATGTTTATACTCTGCTTAACCTTGGATATCTGTTACATCGTACATCTTCAACAAATATTTTCCAACAACGTTTCAGTCTTGTGTTTTAGTAAAATAATATTATAATTCCCTGGTTATGCGATCAATTTATTCATTTCTCTAAATCCAACTTTATTAGAAACAAAAACACATTCAACTATTCGACCAGGTTCTTGATTTATTAATTATGATGTAAAGGAATTAAATGAAAATATGTGTTTGTTTTTTTTCCTTCCTTAACTAATAATTGCATCTAAACCCATTTTAATTTTGGTATTTTAAATTTTATTTTGTTTCAACAATGTTTTGAAGACATTTTGTGAACAGGCTTCATTTCGCTATATTTTGCCTGTTTTCAAATAATATTCCCATGAACTATTGAGCATATAGCTATTTAATAAACGTTATCTTTTAGCATATACAAGATATCGGTGAGGAAAAATGAAATTCAAAACGGAATGTGTTGACAATATGCACATTTCACTTGCGGAGGGGGACAGGGTGGAGAGGGTAAAGATTCCGATAAAGTTTCATTGAAATCAAACCAGCAGTAGCTGAAATTATAGCCCGGACAAAAGCACGACAAGGTGACGGACGGACGATGCGGCGAACATATGCTCCCCCGATTTTTTGTCGATCCGCTTCAAGTTGGTACTCAACCCTTTCTTAAGATAGTGGCATAGTGCTTACTTTAAACAATTTGATAATGATACCTGCCACAGTTATAGCACTTAACACCGCTTACATGTGTTCCTTAATGGGACACGTGAAACAAGGATGAGACGTATCGTCTCAACACCTACACACATAATGAGAACTGAACTTGGGTCAAAGCCTTCAATCTCCCACCTAAAATATACCAGTGATGATAAAATCTCCACCCTCAGTTTCCATGGCTAACGAAGCCTCCACCTGAATCGTTATTAAAATATATCAATTTGTGAACCGTCTATTGTATATTGTGCTGTATTGTTGCAGTTTTTATTGTACATATATTTAGACCAGGTAGCTAAGCCGAAAGACTTGATGAACGATTTGTGTTCATAATGAAAATTGTAGAGGTGTGGTTAACTTTCGCAAACACTTATTAATCTTAAATACTGATCATATGCAGCTAAAATAAGAATCAGCGTACAAAAGACAAAAAAAATTAACGCATTCGTGGCACTAGTCGTTCGTTGAGCAACATACACAATACACCAAAACTCAAAACAAAAACACACTGACAAGAACATGATAAAGTTACTCAGTTAAACATATACATTGAATTTAAGGTTCAAAGAAAACATAAAGACTCGTGTCCATGACAACTTTCTTTCCGTGTAGAAAAGCGAGGAGCGTTTTTCCGCTCCTACAAAATTCCGTTTCTATGAAGACGTAAACCAATGCAGAAATATGTCGCGGATTTCTGGAAACATGTGTCTTTTGACCTCAAAATGAGGTTGTAAAAATGTAAACAAAAACAAATTTGCTTGCTCTGCTTGTAAATCTGAAGAAAGTGACACTGCATATTTGATACTTGCGTTTGTATTAAAACAATAACTAATTCTGAGTGTGTGGTCATTGTGTTCCTTCATAGACGAACAATAAGGGCACTCAATGCGCCTCACGAGCTCAATAGACCTATTGTAGACAGCAACTTAATGACTGTTGTCATATGCCTGTAGTTATTAACAGAGCAGAGCAACTATTTTAGGAAATTATGTCTTTTGGACGAGCTACGTCATTTTCAGCACGGAAATGTGGAAAAAAAATCGCTTCGGTAGCGGTTTTTTACGGCACCGACAATTTGAGGTTCTTAAAATGCGTCATTGGATAAATGAACCATCAATAAAGACTGAAGCGAATTCTATTCGGTGCATCGGGTTTCGGCTTCATGGAAACTGAAGCGGGGCTAAAGTCACATAACAGTATCAACATTTGCATTATTTCCAGATAGTTTCATACAACTGCGAAAGAGCGCGAACACGACCAAAAGCATCGATGGATGTTCGTTTCATTCTGCGTGCTGCTGCCCCCATCGCTTGTCTCTATGATTTCAGAATGCGGTCTCTTTGCTTCTTTTCCGCTTACTAGCATTTCGCCTTTTCTTTCGGTTTCATTGAACTCTAGAGTGTTTAATGTTTTGTCATCAGATATCAATGCATGTAATGGATCCATTTTTTGCGCCATTGATTCGTCTGCTTTTGAAACGTCATTGAACTCCTCCGTGCACGATTTAGAACCGGCAACAACATTTTCTGAGTCCACGTCACAAGACCACTTGCGGGAGTCATGCTTTAAAATGTTGTTGCTGTGCCTGTGATGTATGTTGTCCAAAGACCTATCGAGTTCAACAGTAGTTTGGTTCAAGATGCTCAGCGCATACTCCATAATGTTGTCTATGTTCTGTTGAGCTTGCAGAACTTGCTGGTCCCTACTGTTACGTACATGTAGTGGTTCTACTGCGTTTGCGTCCGGGATAACATTGCTACTTCCGTTAGCTGACAGGGCTTCAGTGATGTTCACTGTTTCAATGGCGTCTCTGATTGCATACACGTGGTCTGTCGAGCAATCCATTAAGCTGCAATCATCTTCAGGTTCTGTTTCAAATGCACAGTTCTGAAAACAGGCCTTGTTGTCAGCTTCCTTTTTCTTGCTGACCTTTCTATCTGTCTGTCCATTTTCTTTCTTTTTCTCTTTTGGTGTTGGCACTGACTCATCCTCATCCGTAAAGCGCACGTGCTTGTTCATGGAAGAGCGACGTTGGGACACCACAGAGCCTTTCTTCAAAATGCTGGTTTTCCTTTGAACTTTTCTTCCAATTACTTCTTGCGTTTCAGATTTCCTTGTTTCGCTGACTTGACAACCATTTTGATCGCTGACTACAAGAGACATTTCACCTTCAATTGCGTTAAAGTAAGGGAAGAGGTCAACATTTTTTAAGTCATCATCCATAAAGCTTATATATGAGATTCCTTTTTCTCCGGGTAGGCCTGTTTTAATCTTGACAGCTTTTTCCTCGTCATATGTTACAGGAATGTCAACAAAGAACTTTGGATCGTCAATTCTTCTCGCAGCAAGACAGGGTAGACAACTCAGTTTTGTCTGAAAAAGGAGATTGTACTGTCAATAATTTACTTCTACATGTTTTAAGTTCGAAATCTGCAGTTTTATTTGCTTTTGTTTTTAAATACATCGCGGCACATTCAGTTTGCGCATTGGAGCACTTCAGTAGGAAGCGATTCAAGTAATAAAATTAGGATTAAAGATCTTCAAAACTGGGGGTTGAGGGTTCGAATCTCAATATGGGCACGCATGGTCAAGTTGTTGTAATATAGAGACATTATTTGTTTATGTTGAACTCTTTCTATCTAAAGCTATTAAGTATTAATGGATTGAATTGGCCAAATTCTTTACCAGTATATGTTCCAATTACCATTAACAATCAAACTTAAACGTAAATCATATCATTTAACCCAATAGCATAACCCCATCCATAACTACCAACTGAAACCTAAATAAACAAACACGATGTTGTAAAACTCGAATGTCTTTAAAATCAGCATATAAAGTCTGATTATTATCTTGTATAAGTCCTCTATAGAGGTGGTATGTTTGCCCGTGAGACCGTTGTTTAACCAAACAAACAAAACATTTCCACTCATTTCAGTTCAAATCGGAAATAATAAGGAACCGCTTTCCGGTCGAGAATCGGAATATTCCTGAACCCATATTTGTCGAACGATGAAGTTTCGTATTTATCAATGAGCTTATTCTTAGAACATCTTAATAACCACAAATGAACGGGGCTTTTTTTATTTTAATTTGAATGTTGTTTGTGCGCATTTCATCGTAATTTGTTGTTTACACAAGTAAGGTGTTAGGCAACTGTGTTTCATACCACAGAACGCACAAAAACATTCAATCCTTGTATTATCCTTTACTAGGATTCTTTTGTTATGATAGTGTCGTCTTTCCGTTACACTTGGTCAGCCTTCTCTACAAGATTTATTGTAATAAAATCAATGAAACTGTGACTTACCAGAAGAAGTCCCGACATTCCTTTTCCATCATCGGTGCCTCGACGGCATCTAAATTCAAAGAATATTAGAATCAAAACGTGTATGTCGGAAAACTATAACAAATAATACAATAACTTTATATCTATAAACAATCACAATGGTGTTTTTACACATTGGTGCTTTGCTAATTTTTCTTATTTACTTATTTTACACGAGCTGTGGCTCGGAAATAGAAAATAAAAGTGTCCGGGGCCAAGTTGCATCGGAAGAGGCCCTAGGTGGCCACTTAACCGAACCCTAGGAGATAATCAAACAGACCTATAAGACCCCACTAAACAAACCCTAGGATGCCACTAAACCAGCCCTAGGAGGCCACTAAACAAACCCTAGGAGGCCACTAAACCAGCCCTAGAAGGCCATCAAACCAAACCCTATGACGCCTCCACAATGGACCCTAGGAGGCCCCCCAAACCGAACCCTAAGTGGGCCACTAAACCGAACTCTAGGAGGCCACCAAACCAATCCTATGACGCCTCCACACCAGACCCTAGGAAGGCCCCCCAAACCGAACCCTATGACGCCTCCACACCAGACCCTAGGAGGCCCCCAAAACCGAACCCTAGCGGGCCTACTAAAGCGAGCTCTAGGAGGCCAACAAAACCGAACCCGAGGAGGCCATTAAACCGAACACTAGGAAGCTACAAAACCAACACTAGGAGGCCACTAAACCAAACCCTAGGAGGCCACTAAACCAAACACTAGGAGGCCACTGAACCAAACACTAGGAGGTCACTAAACCGAAACCCTAGGAGGCCACTAAACCAAACCCTAGGAGGCCACTAAAACCGAACCCTAGGAGGCCACTAAACCAAACACTAGGAGGCCACTAAACCAAACACTAGGAGGCCACTAAACCGAACCCTAGGAGGCCACTAAACCAAACCCTAGGAGGCCACTAAACCGAACCCCAGGAGGCCACTAAACCAAACCCTAGGAGGCCACTAAACCGAACACTAGGAGGCCACCTAAACCAAACACTAGGAGGCCACTAAACAGAACCCTTTGAGGCCACTAAACCAAACACTAGGAGGCCACTAAACCGAACACTAAGAGGCCACTAAACCAAACACTAGGAGGCCACTAAACCGAACCCTAGGGGGCCACTAAACCAAACCCGAGGAGGCCACTAAACCGAACCCTAAGAGGCCATTAAACCAAACACTAGGAGGCCACTAAACCGAACCCTATGTGGCCACTAAACCAAACACTAGGAGGCCACTTAACCGAACCCTAGGAGGCCACTAAACCGAACCCGAGGAGGCCACTAAACCAAACACTAGGAGGCCACTAAACAGAACCCTAAGAGGCCACTAAACCAAACACTAGGAGGCCACTAAACCGAACCCTAGGGGGCCACCAAACCAAACACTAGGAGGCCACTAAACCGAACCCGAGGAGGCCACTAAACCAAACACTAGGAGGCCACTAAACCAAACCCTAGGAGGCCATTAAACCAAACACTAGGAGGCCACTAAACCGAACCCTAGGAGGCCACTAAACCAAACACTAGGAGGCCACTAAACCGAACCCGAGGAGGCCATTAAACCGAACTCTAGGAGGCTACAAAACCAACACTAGGAGGCCACTAAACCAAACCCTAAGAGGCCACTAAACCAAACACTAGGAGGCCACTGAACTGAACCCTAGGAGGCCACTAAACCGAACCCTAGGAGGCCACTAAACTGAACTCTAGGAGGCCTCCAAACCGAACCCTAGGAGGCCACTAAAGCAACACTATGAGGAAAATAAACCAAACCTAGGTAATCAAAGAATCAAACCCTAGGAAGGCCAATACTCAAATCCTAGAAGGCCACTAAACTTACCCTAGGTAGCCTTCAAACCAAACCCTAGGAGGCAACTAAACCAACACTATGAGGAAAATAAACCAAACCTAGGTAATCAAAGAATCAAACCCTAGGAGGCCAATACTCAAATCCTAGAAGGCCACTAAACTTACCCTAGGTAGCCTTCAAACCAAACCCTAGGAGGCAACTAAACCGAATCCTAGGAAACCGCAAAACCGAAACCTAAGTGGCCATCAAACTGAACCCGAGGAAGCCTCCAAACCGAACGCAAGGAGGTCGCCAACCCAAACCCTAGGTGGCCACCAAACCGAACCATAGCAGGCCACTAAACCGACCCCTAGGAAGCCTCCCAACCGAACCCTAGGAGGCCACCAAACTGAACTCTATGAAATCTCCAAACCAAACACTAGGAGGTCACTAGACAAACCCTATGAAGACACTAAACCAAACCTAGGTTGCCAAAAACAAAACATCAAACCATAGGAGGCCACCAAACCGAACCCTAAGAGGCCTCTACTCCAATCATAGGAGGCCACTTAACTAACCCTAGGAAGTCTCCAATCCGAAACCTAGGAGGCCACCGAACCGAATCCTTGGAAGCAATTAAACTAACCCTAGGTGGCCACCAAAACGAAGCCTAAGAGGCCACTACTCCAATCATAGGAGGCCACTAAACTAACCCTAGGAAGCCACCAAACCGAACCATAGGAGGCCATCAACCCGAACCATAGGATGCGGCTAAACCAAGCCTAGGTGGCCACCAAACCGAAACCTAGGAAACCACCAAACCAGACCCTTGGAGGCCACTAAACCGAACTCTAGTAGGCCACCAAACCGAACCCTAGGAAACCACCAAACCAAACTGTAGTAGGCCCCCTAAGCCAAACCCTAGGAGGCCACAAAACCGAACTCTGGGAGTCCTCCAAACCGATCCCTAGGAGACAACTTGACCAACCCTAGGTGGCCTACAAACCGAACCTAGGAGGACACTAACAACCCTAGTTGGCCAAAAATCAAATCCTAGGATGTCACTTAACCGAACTCTTGGAGGCCACGAAACCAATCCTAGGATGACACCAAACAAATCCTAGGATGCCACTAAACCAACCCTAGGAAGCCTCGAAACCGATCCCTACGAGCCCACTAAACCGAACCCTAGGAGGCAACTAAAGCAGCCCTAAGTGACCACTACACCAATTTAAGGAAGCCTCCAAACCAAACACTACGAGACTCCCTCACCGAACCCTCGGAGGCAACTAAACCAACCCTTAGTGGCCTCTAAACCGAACCCTTGGAGGCTACCAAACCGAACCTACGCGGCCACTAAAAAACCTAGGAGGCCACTAAACCAACCATAGGACGCCACTAAACCAACCCTAGGGGCCCACCAAACCGAAACCTAGGAGGCAACTAAACCAACCCTAGGGGCCCACCAAACCGAAACCTAGGAGGCAACTAAACCAACCCTAGGAGGCCACCAAACAAAACCCAAGGAGGCAACTAAACTGAACCCTAGAAAGCCACTTAACCAACTCTAGTTGGCCACTAAACTGAATCCTAGGAGGCCACCAAAGCAAACCCTAGGAGGTAATTAAACGGAACCTTAGGAGGACAAAGAAACTGAACCCTAGTTTGCCACATAATCGAACCCTAGGAGGCCACAAAAACCGAACGCTACAAGGCCACCAAACCGAACCCTAGGAGGCCTCCAAACCGGACCCTAGGAGGTCACTAAACCCAGCTCTAGGAGGACACCAAATCGAACCATAGGAGATCACTAAACCAACTTTAGTGGCCTCCTAACCAAACCTAGGAGGCCACTTAACCAACTCTATGACGCCACTGTACAAAACCTAGGTTACCAAACAAATCAAACCATAGGAGGCCACCAAACTGAACCCTAAGAGACCTCTACTCCAATCCTAGGAG
Organism: Sinonovacula constricta; assembly: GCA_007844125.1. Classification (NCBI taxonomy): domain Eukaryota; kingdom Metazoa; phylum Mollusca; class Bivalvia; order Cardiida; family Solecurtidae; genus Sinonovacula; species Sinonovacula constricta. Next base: position 1,507,563 of record CM017557.1, on the reverse strand, counting down.
GCCACTAAACTAACCCCTGGAAGCGTCCAAACCGAACCTTGAGGGTAACCAGACCGAGTCCTTGGAGGCAACTAAACCAACTCTAGGTGGTCACCGAACCGAACCCTAGGAGGCCTCTAAGCCGAACCCTCGGAGGCCACTAAACCAAGCTCTAGGAGGCCATCAAAGCGAATCCTAGGAGGCCACTAAACCGAACCCTAGGAGGCCCCTCAACCAAGCCTAGAAGACCAGTAAACCGAACTCTAGTAGGCCACCAAACCGAACCCTAGGAAACCACCATACCGAACCCTAGGAGTCCACCAAACCGAACCCTAGGAGGCAACTAAACCAACCATAGGTGGCCACCACACCGAACCCTAGGAAGCTACTTAATTAACCCTAGGTGGTCAAAAAATCAAATCCTAGGATGTCACTGAACCGAACCCTAGGAGGCCACTAAACCAATCCTAGGATGCCACTAAACCAACCCAAGGAAGCCTCAAAACCGAACCATACGAGACCACCAGACCGAACCCTAGGACGCCACTAAGCCAACTCTAGGAGTCTACCAAACCGAACCCTAAGGCAACTAAACTAACCCTAGGTGGCCACCAAACCAAACTCTAGGAAGCCACTTAACCAACCCTAGGACGCCACTAAACCAATCCTATGTGACCACTAAAGTGAACCCTAGGAGGCCACCAAACCCAACCATAAGAGGCCACCAAACCGAACCCTAGAAGGCCATAAACCAAACCCTAGGAGGCCTCCAAACCAACCCTATGAGGCCACTAAACCAACCCTAGGTGGCCAAAAAATCAAACCCTAGGAGGCAACCAAACCGAACCCTAAGAAGCCACTACTCCAATCCTATGAGGCCACTAAACTAACTCTAGGAAGCCTCCAAACCGAACCCTAGGAGACCACCGAACCGAAGCCTAGGAGGCAACTAAACCAAACCCTCGGAGGCCACTAAACCGAACCCTCGGAGGCCACCAAACCGAACCCTAGGAAACCACTAAACCAAACCTTCGGAGGCCACCGAACCGAACCCTAGGAAACCTCTAAACCAAACCCTCGGAGGGCACCAAACCGAACCCTAGGAGGCCAACAAACCATACCCTAGGAGGCCACTTAACCAAACCCTCGGATGCAACTAAACCGAAACCTAGGAGGCCATTAAACCAACCCTATGAGGCCATTAAACCAACCCTATGAGGCCACTAAACCAACCCTAGGTGGCCAAAAAATCAAACCCTAGGAGGCCATTAAACCAACCCTAGGTTGCCAAAAACAAAACATCAAACCATAGGAGGCAACCAAACCGAACCCTAAGAGGCCACTTCTCCAATCTTAGGAGGCCACTAAACTAACTCTAGGAAGCCTCCAAACCGAACCCTAGGAGGCCAACGAACCGAAGCCTAGGAGGCAACTAAACCAAACCTAGGTGGCAACCAAACCGAACTAAAGGAGATCACTAAACCGAACCAAAGGAGGCCTCCAAAACAAACCCTATGTGGCCACTAAACGAACTCTAGGAGGCTACCAAACCAAACCCTAGGAGGCCACCAAACAGAAACCTAAGAAACCACCAAACCAAACCCTTGGAGGTCAATAAACCGAACCCTAGGAGGTCACCGAACCGAACCCTAAGAAACCACCAAAGAGAACCTTAGGATGCCACTTAACCGAACCCTAGGAGGCCACCAAACTGTACCCTAGGAGGCCACTTAACCAAACCCTAGTAGGCCACTAAGCCGAACCCTCGGAGGCCACCAAACCGAACACTAGGAAACACTTAAACTAAACCCTCGGATGCCACCAAACCGAACCCTAGGAAACCACCAAAGAAATCCTTAGGATGCCACTAAAGTGAACCCTAGGAGGCCACCAAACCGAACCCTAGGAGGCCATAAACCAAACCATAGGAGGCCTTCAAACCAACCCCTATGAGACCACTAAACCAACCCTATAAGGTCACTTAACCAACCCTAGGTGGCCAAAAAATCAAACCCTAGGAGGCCACTAAACCGAACCCTAGGAGGCCACTTAACCAAACCCTAGTAGGCCACTAAGCCGAACCCTCGGAGGCCACCATACCGAACACTAGGAAACACTTAAACTAAACCCTCGGATGCCACCAAACCGAACCCTAGGAGGCCATAAACCAAACCCTAGGAGGCCTTCAAACCAACCCCTATGAGACCACTAAACCAACCCTATAAGGTCACTTAACCAACCCTAGGTGGCCAAAAAATCAAACCCTAGGAGGCCACTAAACCGAACCCTAGGAGGCCACCAAACCAAGCCCTATGAGGCCCCTAAACCAAACCCTAGGAGTCCACCAAACCGAACCCTAGGAGGTCACTAAACCGAACCCTGGGAAACCCCCAAACAGAACAATAGGAGGCCACTAAACCGAACTATTGGAGGCCACAAAACCGAACCCTAGGAGGCAACTAAACCAACCCTAGTTGGCCACCAAACTGCACCAAAAGAAGCAACTAAACCACTCCCAGGTGGCCACAGAATCAGATCCTATGATGTCACTAAACCGAACCTAGGAGGCAAATAAACCAATCCTAGGATGCCACTAAGCCAACCCTAGGAAGCCTCCAAACTGAACCTTAGGAGGCCACTTAACCGAACTCTAGGAGGCCACTAAACCAATCTTGGACGCCACTTAACCAATCCTAGGAGGCCACCAAACCGAACCCTAGGAGGTCACTAAACCGAACCCTGGAGCCCCCAAACAAAACCCTAGGAGGCCACTAAACCGAACTCTTGGAGGCCACCAATCCGAACCCTAGGAGGCAACTAAACCAACCCTAGTTGGCCACCAAACTGAACCCTAGGAAGCAACTAAACCACTCCCAGGTGGCCACAGAATCAGATCCTATGATGTCACTAAACCGAACCTAGGAGGCAACTAAACCAATCATAGGATGCCACTAAGCCAACCCTAGGACGCCTCCAAACTGAACCTTAGGAGGCCACTTAACCGAACTCTAGGAGACCACTAAACCAACCCTAGGACGCAACTTAACCAATCCTAGGAGGCCACCAAACCGAACCCTAAGAGGCCACCAAACCGAACCCTAAGAGGCCACTAAACCAAGCCTTATTAGGCTACCAAACCGAACCCTAAGGAGCCACTAAACCGAACCCTAGGAAGCCACTAAACACTAAACCGAACGTAATAATAGTCAACAAATACTCCGATATGATTATTCAACCACACAGACAGCATACAGTGATCTTCATATACCATGCGAACTAGCCTTCTTTTCCGGCATATTGACAACTGACTGATTTTTTAAATGTCATAAAATATACCAAGCGGCGCTCGCGCGGCGACCGTCCGATCAATTTGAATTGCACAGGCACCACCGAAACATCATAAGGATAACGCCTTTTCCTTTAAGTGCTTTCTGTAAAAGCAATTAAGCAACAATTCGCCCAGGGACCGTTGCATTCATGACCACGCACTGTTATCAGCTTTGTTTGTCTGTTTGTTTATTGGGTTTATCGTCCCACTAACAGTATTTAGTTATCTGGAGACGGTGTTCACTTGAAGCAGTTATAGTGCTGCCTTCACTGTGTATATCATGCCGTGAACACCTGGCATGATACCACACCCAGTCACATTATCCTGACACCGGGCCAACCAGTCGTGGAACTACCCTTATATTTGCTTGAGCGTTAGCAAGGGTGCTATACCACTACTATTTTTAACGACTTTGGTATGTCGCGGCCCGGGATCGAACCCGGGGCCTTCCGTACCTGGAGCCGACGCTCTACCGATTGCGCTACCAGGCCCGGTGGTAATCAGCTTTAGCCCGGCGTCTGCGAGATTGTGAAAACCGCCGTTGCCGTAAAAATCGTAAAATCGGACGGCGCCCGTTTTTTTTTGTGAACTACATCTGAAACATTATAATTCAATCGGAACACCTCGGATAATTCACGAATCATCTCTCGGATGTATGTAGGTAGTCAGATTACCCGGCTATTTCCCTAAATATGACTTCTTTTTTGACAGACGTCAAAACAAAGATGGCAGCTCGGATGACAGCTCACTATAGAACGATGCCTGTAAAACTTCACTTTGTGGCTGCTTAAAATTTGAATCATCCAAGTTTGATTTACCCGGCGCAGCAAAGACACAGCTGTCAAACGATGGCATCGTTTATGTTTTGTGCGGTCTACCGGGGGATGATTGTCCCAAGGACGGAATTACCCGAGGAGTTTCGATTTATTTTAAACTGCTCTATTGAATTTTCGGATTTCCAGGGTTGCTATGTATGTAGATTAAGCGCTGTGATACTACAGACTGGCCAATTAGAAACACTGTTTCATTCCACTGTACTGGTGTGATTTTAGTTTTATGGAGCGAAAATCCACAAATAAAACAGCGATCACAACACAAGTGTGTTTTTACAGGTATATCGGCCATTTTGACAACACTGTGGTGTATGATATTTACTACATGTGACGTGACAATCGCAACTGGGTTTCTGGTGTTTAGCTATGGCTTTCAGAACCTGGTCAGCAAGGCTCTGATCGGCTGAATAATAAGTCACCAGAAGATGGCCAGTAATGCTTCGGTATCAGATCCTAGCGTAGGGGATCTGTTTTATTCAGATTTATATTTAAGAAACATATTTAAGCTTGCGTACCCATGGTTCTACCTATGTATACGCTAGAACCCTCTATATTTTCAATAGTAATTTTAGTAAGACATTAGTGAACATAGCAGTTACGACGTTTGTTCCCTCTGTCACTAAAAATGTTGTTTACCTCTTAACAATAAATGCTAGGGCCAGTACTAGAACGAACAGCAACGCGCCGACAATGGTGACGATAAGTATGCTAGACAAGGCAAGTGGTTCAGCGACTGATGTGGGTGTCGGCAACGATGAATTCTCTAACGACGTTGTTGGGAAAGTGAAGGACGTCGTCTCTGTCATTGCTGAATAGTTTGATATTGATGCTGTCATTGTTGAAGATGTTTTTGTTGATGACGCTGCGACGGGCAATACGGTTGTGGTTGACGGCGGAGGGATATCGCACCTTGCGACAATTTGGGCAATGTCACTGTCTGTGAGGTTTGATTCGACAGCTAGCTCGTAAAACAGATCGGCGAGGGTGTTCAGAGGACACGGTGCCAGGGATAGTATGAATGAGTCAGAGAGGTCGTATACACACGGAAAAACTGTGTCCATAGTCGCACTGGAGATTGGAAGAAAACGCTTTGTTCGATAAGGTCTGTTACGATGAAACTCGTTTTGTTATAAACAAATATTAATAAAACAATATACTTAAAGTCTCTTTAAAAATGTATTTTGCCTACGTGAACAATCATAAAATAATTTTGGTTGGGTCCTACATCGCTGATCTTTATTGGAAAAAGGCCGACTAGGCCGAAAGGTCAAATATAGAGTTTAAAGAGATTAATTTATTAGGTAAATTCCCTATTTACCGAGGATAAAGTAATCAGTTTTCATTGATCAATTACTCTGCCAATTACTGAATATAGCTTACTATTTATATGTTACGTGATAATGACGCAATGAAATTATTTCATATTGTAAAACGTATCAAAACATCGAGTTTTGTTATTGCCAAAATGAAACCTGAAAAAAATGACTCACCCGGGGTTAGTTCAAGTAACAGCCGATTCCATCTTGTTGCAAGACGTTATGACAATATATGCAATTAATTAAATCGTACAATCCTACACGGGTGCGTCCAGGTACTGACAGGTGAAAAGTAATACATTAAATGGCGCATATTAAGGAAGAGGGAAGATAATCCGGTCCGTGTAGGTGATCACATTGGTGTTAAACATGCAAAGTGCGGAAGTTTTTCATGACACGCTTAATAAGAGCTTTGACATTATGAGGAATAATTTTACATTTAGTCTACTGTGTGTAGAGAATGGTACATACATGTTGTTGACTTAGTGATTTTAATCTTAGCAAAAAAAAAAAAGTATTTTTTAAACTGAAACATCATTGTTTCCTCCTCATTGCTGTTCTCCTAATTCCGTACATTGACAATACAATGAGTTTATTTTCGGGTGGAGTAGGATGCATAGATAAGATTTAACTGACCTAGTTATACTATTCAGGATCCAAGTTATATATATTTGCCAAAACTTTGGTTTGCAAAGAGAAGGAGACATCACGATTGCTTCCTGTTCCAGCAAGTCACTTTACAGGTTATCGACTATTTGTGATACCCAGTTGCCAAAAGCTGTGCCAAACCAAACTTGTGTTGATAGATGCTGTCTCTAAATTGAAAATATTTTGTCGTGACTATGATTCACAAAGTTCTATCAAGCCATTAACTAGCTTGTAGAATAGTGATGTTTGAGTCCGTATGTCAGCTTGTAGACTAGTAATGTTTGAGTCCGTATGTCAGCTTGTAGAAAAGTGATGTTTGAGTCCGTATGTCAGCTTGTAGAAAAGTGATGTTTGAGTCCGTATGTCAGCTTGTAGAAAAGTGATGTTTGAGTCCGTATGTCAGCTTGTAGAAAAGTGATGTTTGAGTCCGTATGTCAGCTTGTAGAATAGTGATGTTTGAGTCCGTATGTCAGCTTGTAGAATAGTGATGTTTGAGTCCGTATGTCAGCTTGTAGAAAAGTGATGTTTGAGTCCGTATGTCAGCTTGTAGAATAGTGATGTTTGAGTCCGTATGTCAGCTTGTAGAATAGTGATGTTTGAGTCCGTATGTCAGCTTTTAGAATAGTAATGTTTGAGTCCGTATGTCAGCTTGTAGAATAGTAATGTTTGAGTCCGTATGTCAGCTTGTAGAATAGTAATGTTTGAGTCCGTATGTCAGCTTGTAGAATAGTAATGTTTGAGTCCGTATGTCAGCTTGTAGAATAGTGATGTTTGAGTCCGTATGTCAGCTTGTAGAATAGTAATGTTTGAGTCCGTATGTCAGCTATTAGAATAGCGATATTTGAGTCCATATGTCAGCTTGTAGAATAGTAATGTTTGAGTCCGTATGTCAGCTTGTAGAATAGTAATGTTTGAGTCCGTATGTCAGCTTGTAGAATAGTAATGTTTGAGTCCGTATGTCAGCTTGTAGAATAGTAATGTTTGAGTCCGTATGTCAGCTTGTAGAATAGTAATGTTTGAGTCCGTATGTCAGCTTGTAGAATAGTGATGTTTGAGTCCGTATGTCAGCTTGTAGAATAGTAATGTTTGAGTCCGTATGTCAGCTTGTAGAATAGTGATGTTTGAGTCCGTATGTCAGCTTGTAGAATAGTAATGTTTGAGTCCGTATGTCAGCTTGTAGAATAGTAATGTTTGAGTCCGTATGTCAGCTTGTAGACTAGTGATGTTTGAGTCCGTATGTCAGCTTGTAGAAAAGTGATGTTTGAGTCCGTATGTCAGCTTGTAGAATAGTGATGTTTGAGTCCGTATGTCAGCTTGTAGAAAAGTGATGTTTGAGTCCGTATGTCAGCTTGTAGAATAGTGATGTTTGAGTCCGTATGTCAGCTTGTAGAATAGTAATGTTTGAGTCCGTATGTCAGCTTGTAGAATAGTAATGTTTGAGTCCGTATGTCAGCTTGTAGACTAGTGATGTTTGAGTCCGTATGTCAGCTTGTAGACTAGTGATGTTTGAGTCCGTATGTCAGCTTGTAGAAAAGTGATGTTTGAGTCCGTATGTCAGCTTGTAGAAAAGTGATGTTTGAGTCCGTATGTCAGCTATTAGAATAGCGATATTTGAGTCCATATGTCAGCTTGTAGAATAGTAATGTTTGAGTCCGTATGTCAGCTTGTAGAATAGTGATGTTTGAGTCCGTATGTCAGCTTGTAGAATAGTAATGTTTGAGTCCGTATGTCAGCTTGTAGACTAGTGATGTTTGAGTCCGTATGTCAGCTTGTAGAAAAGTGATGTTTGAGTCCGTATGTCAGCTTGTAGAAAAGTGATGTTTGAGTCCGTATGTCAGCTATTAGAATAGCGATATTTGAGTCCATATGTCAGCTTGTAGAATAGTAATGTTTGAGTCCGTATGTCAGCTTGTAGAATAGTGATGTTTGAATCCGTTTTTCAGCTTGTATAATAGTGATGTTTGAGTCTTTCTAATGCTTTTAATGTTATCTGTTCTCGTTGGACAGATGTGTAAGAAAGGTTATGCCCTGTAACTCCCCCACCCGCCCCAACCACCTATCTGTAACTCCCCACCCGTCCAACCACCTACCTGTAACTCCCCACCCGTCCAACCACCTACCTGTAACTCCCCAACCCGTCCAACCACCTACCTGTAACTCCCCATCGCTCAACCACCTATCTGTAACTCCCCACCCGTCCAACCACCAACCTGTAACTCCCCTACCCGTCCAACCACCTACCTGTAACTCCCCACCCGCTAAACCACCTTCCTGTAACTCCCCACCCGCTCAACCACCTACCTGTAACTCCCCACCCGCCCAACCACCTACCTGTAACTCCCTCACCCGCCTAACTACCTACATGTTACTCCCCATCTGCCCAACTACCTACCTGTAACTCCCCCCACCCGCCCCAAGGGCCTACCTGTAACTCCCCACCCGCCCCAACCGCCTACCTGTAACTCCCCACCCGCCCAACCACCTACCTGTAACTCCCAACCCGCCCAACTAACTACCTGTAACTCCCCCACCCGCCCAACTACCTACCTGTAACTCCCCACCCGCTCAACCGCCTACCTGTAACTCCCCTACCCGTCCAACCGCCTACCTGTAACTCCCCACCCGCTCAACCGCCTACCTGTAACTCCCCTACCCGTCCAACCGCCTACCTGTAACTCCCCAACCCGCTCAACTGCCTACCTGTAACTCCCCTACCCGTCCAACCGCCTACATGTAACTCCCTCTCCCGCCCCCAACCACCTACCTGTAACTCCCCCACCCGCCCAACTACCTATCTGTAACTCCCCCACCCGTCCAACCGCCTACCTGTAGCTGGTCTGCTTTCCCAAAGTTCTTTAAAAACAAACCTGCGCCATTCTGTGAAAATTTTAAAATTTGTTATAACAAAACGGAATCCGACTTAACAGACATTTTGCAAGAACGTTTTGTTGATTTTATGAAAAACTGTTTATCAGAAAGGTTTCTTACCCACCTTATTGAACTGCGACTCAATTTAAACGGCTGATGTTGTTTGTTGTGGTTTTGGTTTGCTTTTTGCTTTTTTTACAAATGTTAGCTTTTCGACAATCCTTATTTAATTAAGATCATTCGCTAAGACAACACATAGGTAAAATAAAGATTACACATATCGATACCGGAGCACTAGATCTGAAATGAACGCAAACTAGTTTCCGCGCACCTGCTTTGACGTTACGTTACGCCAAATGAGTGTTATCAGGTCATCAACTCGGACATCATTATCGGAACCCGCGGTAAATGTTTTCATTATATACATATATCGTGGGTTACTTGGTTGTCTTTAATATATGTATGAAAGCATTTGCTACGGAAATTAGCCAATGACACTATCTATCTTCATTCTTTTCGAATATTTCAAAATGGCTGTCTCCACAATGGTTGCATGACACTTAATGAATAAGTTCTTTATACTTTAGTAAATGTCCCAACTTAGGAAGCAATTTAACAGCAAACTGTTCCTTTGGGACACCCCAAAAGAGTGTTTCTACACAGAGTCATCAAGTTGTCTTACGGCACGCCAGTGTTTCTACACAGAGTCATCAAGTTGTCCTACGGCACGTCAATATTCTACACTGAGAGGTCAAGAGGTCCTACGGCACGTCAATGTTTCTACACTGAGTGGTCAAGTGGTCCTACGGCACGTCAGTGTTTCTACACTGAGTGGTCAAGTGGTCCTACGGTACGTCATTGTTTCTACACTGAGCGGTCAAGTGGTCCTACGGCACGTCAGTGTTTCTACACTGAGTGGTCAAGTGGTCCTACGGCACGTCATTGTTTCCACACCGAGTTTTCTATCGGTTCTAGGGCACGTCACTGGATCTACACTGAGTCGCCTAGCAGTTCTATGGCACGTCAGTGTTTCTACACTGAGTCGTCTAGGGGTTCTATGGCACGTCAGTGTTTCTACACTGAGTCGTCTAGCGGTTCTATGGCACGTCAGTGTTTCTACACTGAGTCGTCTAGCGGTTCTAGGGCACGTCAGTGTTTCTACACTGAGTCGTCTAGCGGTTCTAGGGCACGTCACTGGTTCTACACTGAGTCGTATAGTGGTTCTATGGCACGTCAGTGTTTCTACACTGAGTAGTCTAGCGGCTCTAGGGCACGTCACTGGTTCTACAGAGAGTCGTCTATGAGTTCAACTTCAGTGACTTTGATAGTAGTAGTGCGACTTGTCTGTAAAAAAACAACAATATTTGTAAAGAATATGTATTTTTATTCAATTATAATACAAAACTCAAACAAGACTTCTCGCCTCTCTTGCGGTGCGCCTGTGGCCGAGCTGTTTGAGCCTACTTACTTTTAACTCCACAACACCACGCCGCGAAGGTTTGAGTTCCGGTCGGGGCTAAAACTTCATTGTTGGGATTTTCTGCGGCTAACACGTGGTTCTACACGGACATAGTCTGGAGTTTTACTACACCAATAATTCGCTGCACGTCGCTAATATTACCATAACTGTGTCAGGTGCAGACTTCATCATTCATCGTCCCTTCTCCGACTTGTCTCTTCTATCCGTGTTTCGTTTTGAGTCGAAACACCAGCAGTTCTATTCCATTCGATCCATTTCTTTATTGTTTCCGAGTGGTGTCTGCAAAACCACGAAGCGGCGTTCTGTTTTCATCCTCTGCGGCACCTTTTATGCCAGTCCTGAGTTAGATTTCTCCGAGTCATACACATGACATTCGAGATTCCTTCTTCAACCAAAGTCAAGCATGGGACTTTTTGTTGACGTATCATAGTCTGTCGTTGAAATTACTTCATCAAAATCATCTGAGTCAATGAATGGAAACGAATGTGTTAAGGAACGTTGAGACGAAGAAATGGCTGCGTCTTGTATGTCTTGGCATATGTTACTGTCTGGTTTATCGCAAAATGAAATACATTCTTCTGGCGGCTTTTTCCATTGACCCCTTTTGTCCCATTTCGATTTCGGGTCTGCTCTTAATTCGACCTGATCTGAGGGCGATTTAACCTGAAATTAGTTCAGAACATCTATTTAAATATGGTATTCGACAGTTTGGGCCAGATTGTTTTCTCTCAAACAACCACATTATTTATTATCACAAGATAGGATTCCGCGAAATGCTGGTTATTTGTGTACTACATCGGTCTGAAAAGAGGAGTATAACTCCACACTTGTTACAACAAACTTGTCCTTTCTATCTAAGCCATGTTGCACAGTAATCTGTTTCTAAACTTAGAAAACTTCGTGTCCACTTATTGTTGAGATCAGGTTATAACTTCATCAGGGTAATTCGCTATCACGTCGGTATCTATTCTAGCACAAATCTCCAGCTTACTTTTATAAAGACTTCGAAAGAATAAAAATTAAGAGCGAATTGTTTATGGTATGTTCAGTCGAGCAATTGTTGACGATTTTGCAGAATTTATAAATAATTTCCCCAAAACAGGGGTAAGCTTTTATAATTGGTAATTAAAATATGCAAATTGTCAATTACCACCTTTAATATAAACTTAAATATCTGTTTAGGGTATGTCGTAAACAGACACCACTCCTTCACCCTCTCAATTAATGTCTTAACTGACAATAGTAACAGACATTTATGCTATTTATTGTTGATTAGTGTGGAATTCTAAAGACGCATTGATTACAATGGTTAATAATGATAAATATAATTTACTAATAGGTTATGCTAATATTATGAAAGTACAATGTATAAAGCGCTTGGATGTTTTTCGGAAATATAACAAAAGGTTTTACGTTTACAGTACCGGAAATGTTATTTTTAGATGAAATCTATAATTCTACAGTAACTATCATTGGAACACTACGCCAAATATTACCCACAAGGGAGGCCACACAATAATATCTGAATAGTCAGAGTAACGTCCCTTGATTTACGAAACTATACATGCACTAGAAAGACAACAGTGTGTAGATCATTCTTTGCTTACAGTAAGATTTTGATGTATTAAATCATCTTGTTGCATAGAATTTTATTTTAAAGCTTTACTCCACACAGAGTCTGTTCTTCGTCTTAAGGCATGAGACAAACCACAAAGAATGAAAACAGGAAATGAACAGATAATGAATAAACTGGGTCTGTCACTGACAAATCGCCTTTTTTACAGTACAGTAAAAAAACACCATAGTGATGATGGTGAAAGATAATAGAAATGGGATGGTGATTATTATCTGATAATGATGAGGCTTCTGGTGCTGATTATGTTGGTTTTGCTGATCGTACTAATGTTGTTGTTGATGATGTTCTGGTTGCTGTTGCTATTATTATTGTTGACTATGAATGATGACAAAATGTGAGTAGTTGATGAGGAAGGAAGGAAGGAAGAAAGAAAGAAAGAAAGAAAGAAAGAAAGAAAGAAAGAAAGAAAGAAAGAAAGAAAGAAAGGAAGGAAGGAAGGAAGACCGGCCTGTACCAGACATATAGAGTTTCAAAAAAGTCTAAAGGTTGGGGGAAAAACAGAAAATGAAGCCAGGACCCAGGCGGCTTTTATTGCAAACATTTGAGTTCGAGTTCACATTAAAACTTATGAACCTGAAAAGTTCGACAGTGCCAGCAAGTTGGCAAACAGCAGAATGGTGTTTCACCTAATGGGAAGGGTTACACAATGACTGGTCTATTCAGTACTATCTCCTTCTGAACGTAGAGATAAAACACTTTCTTCACTCTTCTTGCCAAAGCATTACCAACATTTATGACAGCGAATAAATAACTGGATCCTTCTGTACATAAAAGAGTGACTCCTAGCAGCTCAGGATGCTTAAAGTACAAAAATGCTATCCCCCACGTAATACGTTAGGCAGAATGACGAACACTGACCAGTAAGAAGTTTTACAGGGGTTAGCCAAATGGGTATGGCTCCCTCCTCCCAAACAATTATCATTATATTAATGCTGAAGAATAGATCGAATCAGTATAACCCTCTGAATAACAACGAAGACACATTCTCTATACTACTTTAACCAACGTATCAAAAAACCTTAGCAACGGACGTTAACGAGAACAGTTATTTTCGGAGCATTGCGAAGCATCATAGCACACATATCAAAGAAATTACAAAATTATTTTATTTGAATGTTTTCAATAACTATGAACCTCATAAAGGGTATGTATAATGAATATCCCTGCGACCACGTAGACTGGTTTAAAATCAAAATCACAAATTAAACACAAAGCTAACCGTGAAAACACTTAATAGTTTTTCAAATTCTCTCATTTTCTGCGATGCTTTCGGTATCACTGGGGTTTTTAACAACTACCATTAAAATCACTTTCCGAAAGTGCAAAATTCGGTGTGCGTTCTGTGATATAGGTTTCGTTCGCCCCTAAAATATACTTGATTCAAAAAGTCCGTTTTAACTATACATAAGGTTTTAAGTTAAGATACTTGAATAAACACCTCAAAATATCATACCGATTAGAACAGTGTGCAATGTTTGGCAAATAGTTGAAAATAGCATAAAAATGCACCAATTTAATAGATAAATGTACTCACCGAATAACTGTTTTTCTTTCTTCTAGACCTGAAATTATTAGATAACAACATTAAGTACGACTAACGATGAGAAATTAAAGACAATGTAAAGAAATATAAACCTATAACTTAATTAATTTCATACTAGCTAATGAATCCTAAAATATAAATACATAAAGGTGTGCTTATAGATAACCGGACTTCCACTGATTGAGTGTTCTTCTCATGCGATTAACTATCTACAGCGATGTGTCAAAAAACTTGTTGTATTTATTCGTTGCTTTGGACATCTTGTTCTAATTTAAGAACTTTTTGTTAAGGATAGAGCATATAATAGTTTATGCTCATAAAAACGATTTTTGTCACGTTCGTTGTAAATAAATAAACAAATAAATACTCAGAAGGTAACTTCCAGGTATGGATCTCTATATTAACATTGTAATCTTTAAGTGTTGGTCACAGAGTAAACATTGCTGTAAAGGTGTTTGTGTACACATAAAAATACCAACATTATGCAATAATGGCATAGTGTGGTCAGGTCATAATCCAGCGCTAGAAACGAGAATATCAAGGTTCGGCTGAACTTTGTTTAAAAGGACAGGGGCAACAGCAATATTCGTGTGTGTGTATATATATATGAACATGCGTCCTGGTATCCCAGACTGTCTCATCGCATCAGTCACACCACGCCTATTAAAACTAGAACAGCGTGTCTAGATTAGATTGAATATAAATATGAATTTCTGGTGTTATTCAGAAAATAATCCAGAAAGACCAGTCTTGTTCAATCCACTAACCTATACATAGAAAAATTAAAATAATTACCGGCAACATATGACGACAACTGCGACGACCACCAACAGAACAAACACAATGGCGAAAATACAAATCAATACAATCGGGGTTGTTGACGCTGACTGGATATTGGCTTCAATGGCGGTGGCGCTCTCCGTACTTCCGGTCACTTGTGTTGATGGGATTATTGTGATATTGGGTGGTGATGTTGGTAGGTACGTCAGCACTGAAGGGGTGAACTCAAGTCCACATCTGAGGGCTATATATTCAATCTCATACTGGCCAATATTCAGTGACTTGTTCAGAGACCGCACGAAACCCTGAAACTCCAAGAATGTGAATGTTGGCAAGGGACATGGAGCCCAGTCGAGTATCGTGTTCATGTGGTGGTGATTGGGCATACCAAGACAAGGTAGTGACCATTGGGTTGATGATCATGAAAGATGAAGCCGACCAAACGTCTTGTGTGTCTATCCTGCTACGGAAAGTATATAACCCTCCGTCAAATCTGCGAAATAGATGTAACTCGTATTGACTGTATGTACACAAAAAACCTTATTATGGTTATAATTATGACAGTTTAAATAACAAGGTAGCGCACATGCCCCCGACAAAAAAAACAACAACACTGGTTTGTCTAGCGTTTCATGGCGTGTTTTTTTTTCTATTTAATTACATACCTTGCAAAAAATGAAGCGTCTATCATAGTTGTTTCGACATATAAGAAGCGTTGTCATATATCTGATTGTTGTGCAACTTTGTCATGGTCGACTAAATGAAGGCATGTCTACACATTTTGTGATGTTAAATAATCCACTGGTTACTATAATTTTTGCTCAAGTCAAACCAACTTTTAAGCTGCAAGGAACTCCGATCACAGTGCACTAAGAACTAACTTAATGCCCACAAATTGAGCATGGCCGCTTTTGACAGGAAATGTGTTGTTATCCGGGAAAATGTCCTGCAATATACACCAGGCGCGTTTCTGCCATTACGCACTTTACGCACGTGCGTAACCTCCGTTCGAAACATCGAAAAAATCTAAAAGTACCAAAAACACTAAGAAAGTATATGCCTAACCCGAGTTAGAAATGATATATTTTATTTCCGTAGTTTCTATGTTATAAAATCTTATTCCCACATCAATCAAGTTGAAACGGTTTAAAATGATTAAACTTATACACGTCATGATTTTAATCGTTCATATTTTGCGTTAAGTTCCTCGCATGTCCGCATTTTGCCTGTTATTCATTAGAAAAGAACCGAATGTATTCAAAAGTGTTACTGCAAAAGTTATTTCCCTTGTAATTGTGCGTAAATTTAAAAAGGACCCAGACATGTGCCTGTACTACACCGAAAGTTGAAACAACTATTTTGTGTTTTAAATATCTAACTTCATAAAAGCATCTGATACAATATATAAGGCCAGCAGCCACTGGTGTAAATGTAAATATACACGTCTTACGTGTAGATTTATTTATATTTGCTATGTGTCTCTTGACTAGGATTACATATTCTCAAGTTGCTTATTGTGTATTTAGATTTTTATGACTTTGGTCTTTGAATATTAATTCTGTGTTTCTGTTGAAACTTTCCTTAAGTATAAAAGTCAATACTGGTTGAGTGTATGCTATGTGAGGTAAAATATCATGGGTCCATGTGCTTTGTCATGATACTATACTGAATGTAACACTTTATCACTCTCTACCATCGGCTCATACATTAACCTCTGTTATTGGCTCACTTAATGTCGGGACTACTTTCGATCCACGTGACTTTCAAAAAGTCTGCCTCGTGGATCACGTCCATGTTTATTTACAAATGCGCATTAATATCACTATGTTATTCTTCAAAAATAGTGCGCTTGAATTAATTAAATATCTTTAATTATTTACTTCAATATATGTCTTTTTAGTAGATGTTTATTCATTTTATGTAGAAGTAATATTTTAATTTGAAAATATCCTTAAAATAACACTTTAAAATTTCAAAAATCTTGACGTGAGCCCATTGCAGAGGTGTCTAAGAGAGGAACGAACGACAACTCTGCATGGGAGATTGACACTTTATAATCATCCTAGTAAACCCCAACGTTTGCGAATGGAAGATTTATAGTTTAAACCCAAATCACGCAAGCAAATTGAACCCATTGAACATAAAACTGTTTTAAAGTCGCGTTTGAAAGAAAAATACATTTGTAAACATTCTGTAATCTCAGCGAGACAAGCGGGGTGATAATAGTATTTTGAATGGAATGTATAACCTTTTGTCATAGATGCAGCCCTTCAATGCACAAATACTGTTCTTTCAGACCCCTTTATGCTTCCAAACGGGTTGACGACTACCTTGGATGTATGCTTACCCGCAACATACTTGGATTGAGGATTAACTAATCCAGAATGGGATCTAAGAGAACACGTTGAAATGTGTGGGGGGGGAAATTAGATTTTACAAATTAGCAAAAAATAACATCAAGAGAATTAACAAAGACGCGTTTATATTGAGACATATTAGTATATAAAATAAAATAATCGGCATGATATCAAGTCATGTCTTTAAAGGCTGTATGTGGTTGTAATTACATACTTTACGGTTCAATCTAAACATGTCGTTCATTTTTCTTTGGCATTGTTCCATATTGAATAAAGCGTCGGTAATGGTAAATACAAAACGTTAATTTTTCGATAACTATAACGCATGCAGTCAGGCGCGTTTCTGCCGTTTCACACTTTACGCACCTGCGTAACCTCCGTTCGAAAAATCGAAAATCTAAAAGTACCAAAAACACTAAGAAAGTCGATGCCTAACCCGGCTTAGGAATGATATATTTTGTTTCCGTAGTTTCTTTATAATAAAATCTTATTACCAAACCAATCAAGTTGAAAAGGTTTAAAATGATTGAAAAAATACACGTCAGGATTTTAGTCCTTCATATTTTGCGTTAAGTTCCTCGCATGTCCGCATTTACATGTTATTCATTAGAAAAGAACCGAATATATTCAAAAGTATTACTACAGAGGTTATTTCCTTTGTAATTGTGCATAACATCAAAAACGACCCAGATACGCGCCTTGCATTAATGCATTATATGTTGGCAATAACTTGAAGGTCGCATGGAATGACGCTACTCGACATTGTTAAAAAAATAAAACGATTATGTTTATGACTTATGAATTTGCAATTTTGGTCGAGTGGACATGACTGTGTGTTTTGTTTGTTAGGTTTTGCAATTATTGGCATAGTGCACGGCATGGAACTTGAACTGAGTTGTTTCCATCTAGTGCCAATCCTTCACCCGCTGTGGAATTTATATCTCATACAATTGTACCCATTCTAAACTATTTGCTAACAATAGCAACATAAATGGTAATTTGTCATATTGCAAAAAAACTTAATGGCACAAAATGAGAACTAACTATCAGTATCGCCAGCATTTCTCTCTGTCTGAAAATATGAGTAAAACCAGGGTTATGTCTGCACAATGAAGTGTTTTTTTACCAAATAGAGATAAGACCTATTTCACCAGTATATGATTTTCTTGCATAGCAGAAGATAAAGTATACCTGTATTATGCAATTATTTTAAAATGTCTCTTCTTTTTTGCTATACCGTTCTTTCAATTCCGACAAGGTCAGAAATTTTCCATACAATAGCAGTATATGGCTTAAAGCATTAGTTGACGCAGTTTGTTTATCCTTTGTTCACTCCTTTGTGACAATACAATACCAGTCTTGCACGTGGGCTCACTTCATACATTAGAAGCCGGTCCCCTGCTTATAACGTGATAATGGCGTTTTTCATATTGTCATGTATACAGAAAATTATTAGCAAGATACAGTGTAATCCAGCATGTACATGACTAGAGAAATCATGATTAAAGCGGTAGCAAGACTGAAATAAAAACAAAACTTCACTACCATGTTGGATTAATTATACGACGTTTCGAATTGTGACGAATTTTAATCGGGATCTAAGTTAAAAATAGGGAGGGCCCCTTGCATATGACAGATTTCCGAATGGAAGAAAGGCTGTATCCATTCTTTGTTCATCTTTTCAAACATCTCAGAGATAGTTAAGTAACAAAATCAATGCATGTCATCAAAGTACATACAACATTGTTGCTGTTTCGCACTTGATTTTTTTTCTTAGATAAACTTTCGACATTTTGGTATTAACCGGTATATACAATAGCTCCGGCACTACACTGTCCTATTAAAATCCCCCCCCCCCCCCCCCCCACACACACCCCCCTCCCCCTTAAACAACCAAGTCAAACAGAAGAGTTGTGAAAACACATACGTGTAAGCTTATAAAATACTAAGCTTTTAAAGTAAATTTTGTCTATTGACTGGTTAGGTCGAAGTCAGGGTCCCTCACTGTGTATCCATATCCAGTATTTACTGCGATAAAGTTTAATGGATCTTGATTCATACCCCACCCCACCAAAATTTTCTGGATCCGCTCCTGTTTTTATGTGACGGGTCGGTCAAGATGAGTCTATAATTAACTATATTTCTCATAAGATATGCAGGATCTTAGAGATTCTCTTACAAACAACATAACATACAATTAAAAAAGAAAAGACATTATCAGACACTGGCTGGTCAGAGATTATAATATTTGCCCAGGCCAGGTCAGTTTGCAATAACCATATTGAAAGTTACAACCTTGTCGAAAACCCTTGTTACCAGTTTCCACTCTGATAACTCAATAGTGGTGTTGTGCCTTGTGGTAATCATTATATGGTGGTCCTTAACGGGCTCAGACTTTGGAGAAAGATAAGTATGAAAAAATAACAGAAATAACAAAACAATAAATCATTGTACTGAAACCAATGAACATAACACGGCAATGTACGAGCGCATTGCGGTTGCATGTCAGTTATTTAAAGCGTTGTACCGGCATGTTTCCTGATGATAAGCAACTGGACCACTTGTAAGGAAATGAAGTTAGTTAAGTGGCAGACTTTTAACCATATAGGTAGTTGTATTTGCCAAGAGGATTGTTGTCGCCTTTGTTTCCTTATTTTTTTATTTTTATGTTTTTGTTTTAAGCAATACAAAACCTATAGAGAAAAATAAATTTCATAGAAGCAGTAATTAGCGTTGTTATTTTAATGACAAACATATTTGGGATAACAGTATCAACCAGAGAAGTATCAAGAATATGCAGCATGCTAGGACACTATGCAAAATAATCTAACTCTGAAGACGCATTCCTACTAGTGCTCTAGTCCCTGTATCTCGAGACATTTGCATCGACACGGCACATACAATGTACTTGTATGTTAATGTTAATCGAATTGGTCCTGAAGGCTGGAGTACTAAAACAAAGTGTGCTAAGTATTATATTAAATATTAAAAAGGAAGGATGGCATGTAAAGGGCTGTTGCTGTTGTTATTGTTGCTGCTGAGGTCAGCGGTGCTGCTGCTGTAGTTGTAGTTTGTGCTGCTATTGTTGTTGTTGATGTGGTCATTGTTGCTGCGGCTGTTGTTGATACTGTTGTTGTCGTTTTTGTTGATGCTATTGTTGTTGTTGCTTCCGTTGTTGCTGTTGTGACTGTTGCTGCTGTAGTTGTTGTTTGTGCTGTTGTTGTTGTTGCTACTGCTTCTGTTGGTGTTGATGTTATTGTTGTATTGCTGTTGTTGTGGTTGTGGTTGTTGCTGTGATTTTTTGCTGCTGCTGTTGTGCTGCTGAGGCTGTTGTTTGCTGCTGTTGTTGTTGATTTTTGTTGTTGGTGGTGGATTTTGTACATGATGTCTGGGTTGTTTTCAGATACATAGATCGTCCTAGTGAGAAGCCCCGTTTCGTATTATTTTCAAAACTGCAACCGCTGCATGACATGTGAATTTACATTTTACATTAGTCCTATCGCAATGGGATTCTACCTTACCACCTTGTGTATGTATTATCTTACTTTAATTAATTATGTACATTGCTGAATACACGAGCTTGATGTTCGTGACAAGTTACGAGCGAGTGGCAGGGTAAGATTATTTATGAGCTACGAATACAGATATTCAAAATGCAGTAATCTTTGAAGGACATGACTCATTTGCCAGACATTGGACTTACAAAAGTATCTTAATATTACGTCATATATAGACGCATTATGTAGATAAGCTGTACACATTTCTATTTCACTTTTAGTTCAAAGGTAATGTCCGACAGTTGTGACCATTTATTTTTCTCTCGTGCAACACTTAAATATAAGTGTATGCAGGAATTATGCACACATTTGCAAGATAAGGGATAAGATATTGTTACATGTATTCGATAAAGTCAAACTGTCGGTAGCCTTTAAAATGTACTGGTATAATTGTGATATGGTTACATTTACAATTTGAAACTTCATAATGTTGTAATATAAATGCTTATACGTTGCCGTATATGTAGCTTTGAAATTTGACATGTATCTGATACCTCTATGTGCATATTAACGGGTTGAATAACGGAAAAAAGTGCACTTACCTAATCAACATATAAAATACGTGCTCCCCAGTTGAGTCCAAAGTAAACATTAAAATGTAAATAAGATCTCAAATAGACTTTTCGAAATCTCCTTCGCCGCGTACACAACACTATTAAGTTACCAAATAAACATAGTTTACGAACATACTACACAGTGTCAGAATTACTAGCGCATATATATACACTGCAAATAAAACGGCTCCGAGTTACATCTACTTTTGTATGCAAAACCTGCGTTTTATTTTTCTAGATTAGATGTAAAACGTTGAAGAGTAGGTGGGGGGGGCGTTGCTGAAGTACCCCATTGACCTGTTGAATGTCACTTAATGCTACAATGGTGCTCTTTTGATAGGCTGCGGTGTTTCGAGGGTTGTAATCACCTTTAAACTCTCCCAAGGCGGTCCTGGTGCGACAAAGAAAACAAAAGAATGGCGACAAAACAAATGAAACGAAATAAAGAGAAGTTGAAATATAACAAAACGGTGATAACTCGAGATTTTCATCACCCTATTGTTATTCTTGGCGACTAACCCTGGTTCTAGCCGGTTGTAATTTATTCCTGACACAGGCGAGCAAGTGATTGAGAAACATTTCATTCAATGAGGGTTACCGTTGAACCGAAAAGTTACATCTGACGATTAATCGAAAGTGTTGATCGAACGGTGTAAACATTACCTGTGTAGACTGACAAGAACATAGGAATTGGGAGAAAGAGATGAATGAAATGTAAAGCGAAGGAGTTCAGGTGGAGAAGGTGAAAAGAGAAGCCGAGTGTATTGGTATAATACTTTGCTGAAGAGGCTAATGAAAAAGAAAACATAAAAGAAAACGAAAGAAAAACTATTCAACAAAGTTTCGATTTATCATGTATAAAGGAGGTAGTTACATTATGATAGATAAAAAAGAACATATAGTATAAACACATATGGTATGTAGTTTATGACGAGTGCAGTTGCAAGTATAGCAATGTGATTCTGTATGTAGTTACTATTAGTTTTATGGCACGTTCACACTGACCCTACCAACACAAGCCAACAGCTTTAACCACCTGTCTATGTTCACATTACACAATTATTACCTTTTCTGGATACCTCGTCGAAATTGGTTTCATTTTAGCAATTATAGCTATTTTAGATCGGCTTATTTTACGGCATGAAAGGCTGTCTACCGGCTAAAGACTGTCGATAAAACGGAAGATAAATATGTATACTGTACGTGTATAGGTTAGCTGGTCGATGAAGAGTCTTTAATGGCCACCAAAATCCGCAGCATATATACTTAATTAAGTAAATCGATGTTATCATAAATCTCAATTTCACTGTCAACCGTATACAGACCGCTTTAGAAAAAATGCATTCATTGTACTCCATTATTAGTGGCTGTTTATTCGGCACAAATATGTTTTTAAATGTTTGTATACTCACTTGTTCAAATCAAACAGAATTACATTGTATTTTCTTTGATAAAATAAGTTTTGACGATCTAAGTTAAATACAGACATGAACAGCACAACAGGAGATACGATTGTATTGACTCGGGGGTATCCGGACTAGACTATTGCGTAGAAAATGCCGAGGTGTTCCGAGTACTGGAAATAATTAATAATTAATTTCCTATCTTAACTTTGTGTTGATAAAAGTTCACAGAAGAATTACCAAATTAGTATAGTGTACCCGCGTGGTAAATTGACTTTGTTCGTGTTCAGATGGCGTCTTTCGCCTGCAGGTAACTGATTCTAACTATAGATCGATATTCTGTCCGTCTCCATATCGCCTGGTCTGTCTGTCTGTGTGATTATACATCAATTATAGAAGGGCTTATTTCCCTATGCTATGTTCGTATTAAAAAGGTTCAAAACAAATCTGTTCATAACCTGGGTGTCACCAAGGAAAGACAGTTAATATACATGTTACCTTAGATGATAACTTCGACAATAATCCTTCCAAACAAATACAAGAGAGAGGTGCATACATAGCTGATACCATTCAAACATCATGCAGTAATAAGTTTTCGTAAAGCGGTATCGGAAATTAATTATTACAAACTACATTGCAGGTTAGTAATATATAGCTCTCTTTATGAACAATATAGTGAATACCAGCTAAAATTAACGCAGTTGAGGAATTTGTTGCGTGCCCGATGGTAAATTAATGGATCTAAAATAGCCTTTCCGACATTGATTGAACATTGGTTTAAAGTCAAAATTATTTAAAGGCATAATTGTAATTGACTAAAACTTACGAGTGCAGTGATAGAAAATAACCACTGCCATTTTAGCGTTGTCGTACTATATTCCTGTTTAACGTACAAGTACACCTGACAAGAAAATTTTCCCACCAAGCTGTACCCTACCCACGTTTAATAAACATTTAAAATGTGGGCTCGTACATGCACCCGGATAATTGAAATCTGAAACTATGTCATTAAGCAGCACAACTCCAATAATTGTTAAATCGTCTTTGTTAACTTACAGGATCGTCGTTAAAAGTTGTTTGTGGGGGGTTAAGTTGAAGGTGGGGGTCATTTGTGTGTGGTGTTAGTACATGGATAGAAAGTTTTTATGGACATCAACTTTACTTGAGATGCCATTAAATGACAATGTTTTATCAAAAGTTACCTATGGCTGTAGTTGTGAAGTTACATTAGTCAATACCCCGATGTACATGGGAAGGACACTATCTGATATAACACTAAAGTGCACGGTGTAGTCACTTGTCCACAAGTACAAAGTCTACCACATGATAAGTCTCTGGTTTGCTTCAGTTTTTTGAAATACATCGCTTCGACTCAATGATTTTATAAAAGCGACATCAATCAATATTGGTGGAGACAGATCATGACATTTAGTTCCAGACATATATCCGGGTAGAACCACAAGCGCACGGCAGGTCATGACATTCACACATTTAACCCTCTGCCCGGAGCAGGATACGAACCCAGACGGCGAGAGACTGGGCAGTCTGCGGAGTACCACGTTGCGGATTCTTAATTGGTGTTTGTATAACGTTTATGTATACATGTGTTGTATAGTATAAATATAATATTTTATTGTGTCGAGTTAAACTGGGTACTAGTACAAAACAAACCAATGGAACGTTGTTTACAACACTTAACACCCCTGACAATGTACACGCCCTTGTTATAAACAGTCCCAAGAAGTTATTCCTACATAGGTTTATATAGGGTTCAACCGTAAGACCGCGCTAGATTATTTATTTAAAATCATTTATTGATAACTCTGAGACAAAACGCCAAGGATTGCAAATGTGAATTATCTTAAATGTCACAATTTCGCAAAGTGTAACAGCGGACATCAAATGTCACCATTTCGCAAAGTGTAGCAGCTGACATCAATGCTTATTTCTCAATTAAAGCAAGCAAAAGGTCGCCTTTAACAAGAGCCATATGACGAATTTGGAAATAGATTGCTAGATTGCCAGTTTCTAGAGTAGATACAAAAGATCGAAGCCGTTTATTCATTTGAAGTAATAATCGTGTTCCTATATTTACATAGTTACATAAGGAGTCGTTCAATATGAAGACCACAACTTCCCCGATTGTAGTCTATTTACTGACTGGCGAAAATAAAATCGTATAAACGGTTGATTGTCATGTAACAGCGAAGAAAAATCGCTATCAGAAGCAGTGGTATCATAAGGAAAAGCATGTCATCAGACACGTGTATCCGAAACCAGATAACACGTACCTGCTGAACAGGTATTGATACAGGCTTACACAAGAAGTAAAGAACCAGATAAGCAGTTCCCTGTTAATCAGGATCTACACTATTTACTGCTGAATATTAAGAAATGTGTCTAGGCACGTCGATGTCAGGAGATAATAAGTCTCTGTATGGGTTATAATTTAATATAAAAAAATGTACACTGATAATGCGTAACACGTGGTTAAAGGTTCACATATGAAACACATGCAGGATGTGTTGTTGAATTGTCTCGAGATACAGCCACATTTTATTACCTGTCCGCAAAGTGTCCTCTTATAAATGTGTAGCTTATTGGTACATGTAAATGTTGGCCTTGTACTCACAATGGACATATCAACGCAATTATTAGTTGAACAAGCAGTATGGCATTACAATAAGGTCATACATAACACCGCCCTTTGAACTTACGTTTATAACAATACATTGTTTTCGTGGAAACGTCAATTTGATTCAAGAACATCTTTTCTCAGAAGGCTTTGAAATATCAAAACCAGAGATCTGCTGTAATGACTTAAAGGAAGTATCATGTAGATATTGGTCACATCTATTTACAATGTGCTATATAAGTACCTGTAACTATAATTTGACTTTATAACATAACGCTCGGTGTAAGGTATATCGTGTGTAATTGCTAAGAGTGTTGACAGATAATGAAGTTATTACAATTAATGGTAAGACTATCAAACATTATCGTCTTGTAAATCTGCTGTAAAACTGACATGGATTTCATTCGTATACCATTCAAAAACGAAAGTATTATATATTTTCTATTCTTTGAAGATGGCTTGTTATAATACAAACAAGTTCCTTAGGTTCATTCCATTTAAATGTGGTATCATACAGTTTGGACCGATTGTTTTCTCTTCTGCAGCCAAACAATTATTATGATCTGAAAATATTGGGCGAAGTACTATTTATGGGTGCCATTTATTTATGCGAAAAGTAAAGCACAACAGCGCTGTTGCCATTACAACGTTGCACAGTTAGTTATTGTTAAACTAACAAAACCACTTGACCATTTACCTTTAAGATCACGTTAAATCATCATCCGGATCATCAGCTCTGACGTCGATGTCTATTTTGGGCCGAAATCCCCATCATGCTAATTTACAAATTTGAAAATATTGTACATATGAAGCGATATATTTCACGATTTGTCCTGTCTAACAGTTGAGGTTAATGTTATAAACAGCTATGCTTATATTAATAATGGTACATGCATTAACTATAGACAAACTGTCGGCTACTACCTTTAAGATTACCTATAGACATTTGTGACAGTTCATAATATTGTAAGAATGTATAGTTCGATACTCCTCCCTGTATTAATGTGTACATCAGATGCGGTACGAAAATAGACATAAACACCTCTGTACCTTATCAAGAACAACAAGATATATCCAGAAATAGTATTATATGAACTTACTTTCAGTTCACACGTGAAGCGGTCTATCCTTCGTAGACACTTAGTTTAGCCATATTGTGAACATGTACACAAGCAATGTGAACAGAGCACAGTTTCTATGGAAGGGGATATCCGCCAATATTCAATTTCTAATTTGCAAATTGCAACACTGCATATGCTTAAATTTGCTATCTGTTTGCACAAACACGTTCGTTTTTACATGTATCTAATTCACATTTCTCGTATACAATTTGGAAATTTCAAATCTCAAGTCACAATTATCAAGTCACAAATGTAATGTTCGCTTACAATTTACAAGTTACAAATCTCAAAGTCACAATTCTCAAGTCACAAATCACTAATTGGCATCATTCAGACGCTAGGTGGCGCTACCACATAAATAAAGACGTCACTAAGCTAAAAATAGAACGGAATATCATAAGTTAAAATTGAACGGAATCATAAATGATTCTTCAAGGGAGATACATCAGAAAACAGCCAACGTTATTT
This sequence comes from Sinonovacula constricta, assembly GCA_007844125.1. Lineage (NCBI taxonomy): Eukaryota > Metazoa > Mollusca > Bivalvia > Cardiida > Solecurtidae > Sinonovacula > Sinonovacula constricta. The sequence goes on along the minus strand of CM017557.1, from coordinate 1,481,057 downwards.
GGCGTCAAATTGAATGCGTTATCTTTTGCAAAAAGTAGTTATTTATGTATATATAACAATTCTGCAAGTAATTTTAGCATATAAGTCTTTGTTTTCTTAAAACTACATTCAATCCAATGTAATATACATATATCGGACATTTCCAGAAGAACATGCTCTCTCATCCACATTCGGATTTGTTTACAATGCATAGGAATTGAACTACATCAACAGGTGTACTTGATGTAGTTAGAATGCTTTCCCCCAGAGGCAGGTACCCATATAGCTCAGTTGCTAGAGCACCTACCTCAAGAGCAGGAGGTCCTGGATTCGACCCCCGCCCTCGGTACTGGGATTTTTACAGCCTTTTTTTAGTGGCATCAGAATTAATTCATCAGAACACCATGTGGAGCAGGAACGTGCTAGGTACTGGTGGTTCTGTCCAGTTGATACTTGGCTAAAAATAAGGAAGGTTAAAAGCTCTCTGCCCAGGTAGGCAAGGTGGTAGAGCACCTGATTAGGGAGGAGGTCTTGGGTTCGAACTCAATACTGTGTACCGTTAAAGGAATCACTTCGGTTAAATCAGGATATTAGCAGTTAATTGAAAGAGGGTGACCCATAGAGGTTGAAAGGGGTTGGGGGCGGGGGTGTAGGGGCTGTCAGACCTGAGAGATAAAAATATACGAACAACATTTGAACTGATTCATACAGTTTGTGGAAAAGGTAGAGACGTAAATATGGACCAACTTTTATTGGTGCAGGTCTTCAGTACATGTCACAAAAGATTATAAATGCATGTATCACGCATTTTTCTTAATGTGCCGATAACACTGAATTATCACTTGATCTTCTATAATCACAAACATAGGCCTATATATAGCCTATGTAGTCATATCATGATGAGCAGTTAAGTACAGAATAATATCTCTAAAATTGTATAGCAAAAATAAATAATACATGTGTAGGATTCTGTAGGTAAGAAAATCACAACTTGAAAGTACACTGGAACGCGGACAAGTTCAAGCGATACATTCTATTTATAGACGGACATTCCTGTGTTAGAAGCGCCCCCTTGCGTCCTAATGTTGAACTGGTGTTATGCGGTGAACATTTTACATAAGAGATTTGCGCCTCTAGATTAGTAACTTGTAAATTAGGTTTTAGAAATATAACATGTAATCGTGATTTTCGCCCCGCGATTTGTAACTTGTAAATTGTTTATGCGGGAAATGTGAAATTTTTCAAATGTTATGTTGAAATGTTAACATTTTCATGTGATATATACAAGTTAGGATGTAATTAGATATCGGTATTTAGCATGCGTTGTGTTGCAATTTACAAATTGACATTTGAAGTGACAAGTCCGAGTATTGAAAGTTAGAAATAGTAATTAGAATATTGGCGGATATCCCCTTCCATAGTTTCAGTGTTGGCTGGCCTGTACTGTTTTATCAATAGCTATGGATCCCTGCACATTTTCCATTATCAAGTCTAAAGAGTAACCCAGCTCAGTCGTCTCAAGGTTTACGCTTTATTTTGTATGTTGACTGTAACTCGGCTTAATCGAATAGTGTTTACACCTGTACACCTGGATTTCCTTTTTGCGCTCAAATTTCTGTCTGGTCCCACGCTGGGAATATAGGACCCATAACCCTAAACCGGAAGTGTAACTCTCTTAAGTGCCTCTTTATGTGCAGCTCATAGCCCCGCTAGTCGCTTACAAAGTATCATATATTGTGGTGATATATATTACTTTTAAACATGTTTTCGATCATAAACTGTTTAAGACTCAACTATCTTTGTTTTGAATACACTTCTTTACCATAGTACAGCGACAATATTGCACTAATGCTAAGAATTGATCAATTTTGCATGTATTACCTAACCCGCCAACATGTAGTCATGAACATGTATTGTGCTTCGCGCCAATAAACCTTGTTGAATTACAATTTGTTTGTCCATACAAGTACATAAACAGTTTTAAGAGACATATTACATATTGAAACTGAATGTCAACAATATTCTGCTCGTATTTTCTTTACTGGCACTGCTTATGCCTGCATGGTCAGGTTTATGTTATTGATTCATAACTAGTCCATTTAATTCTTTCGGATGCCCGGTGGTATCCGGACAGATACCCGGGGGTATCCGCACAGGTGTTTTATGTGTTACGCGAACCCTTGATCTATCTATCTATCTATTTATACTGCTGTACGCCCCTTTCGGGTATTACTAGCAGGTGCGCGTGCAAGTGCAAGAATAAAAGTTTTTAAATGACAAGAAGACGTCAAAGAAAAACAGGGGTGAACTTGTTAAAAGAGTTACAAAGGTGAAAGTTGCTCAATCGATTGTAAACTCTATATTGATCATGTAATGAGTCATGCGGTTCACGAATACAATGTATGCCCGACATTATGTCTGTTCTGTTTTCAAGGTAAGTTTGAATTGCAATAAGAAAGAAATACTATCGGTCCTAATGCTAGTTTACACTTGTTCATGTTTTGGCACAATTCAAACCTACTAAGTATACTTTTGTATTATTTTACATATGTATAACAATGTGTCATTATATTTTTACAAATAGTCATCATACTTATATAATGTCCTTAAAGATTATAAGAAACCTTTTAATAATGAATTTGAGTCATGTTACATAACAGGACAGAACAAATCTATATTACTTCCAGGTATACAAAGTATATTACAGGGAGAACTATATACAATAAAAAGGCAGGAAAAGTAACAAGAGGTTCCGGGTTTTTTGGTGACAAAAGAGTGAAATGAGTGATCGGAGAGAGGGGGAGAGATAGGGAGAGAGAGAAAAAAAAGAAAGACAGAAAGAGTAAAAGAGAGGCGGGGGAGAGAGGGAAGAAAATGAGTACATCTATATATGATGTACATGATCTAGTCCTCGGAGTCAAAATAATTGTCATATTGTTTATCATCCTTGTAAGCTTTTCTAAGCTTTTCCCACCAAATTTACGTTGACACAGATTAGGCGCAACGAGCGAGGCAATCCTCATCCGCATGACGTTTTAACACTGGGACCGCAAATCCGGTGGGATAATGCTTCAAGTAAAAGCATTATGAAATTTATGACACTGCAAAATAAATAAGCAAGTATGCGTATGTAAAGTCGAGGAAAAAATAATTATTGTTTCTTATTTAGTGATTTCTAATTACATGTACATGTGTAACGCCGGCCGGCGCTACCCAACGGTCACCCATCCGTACACCGGCCACGGTAACCGTTGCTTAACCGCGCAAATCGGGAAGCCGCTTAAACCACGTCGCTAAAGAGTTAACCCAGCAGCGAGGCTGGTTTGAGGCGCTTATGTTTCTACCTCTGCGGTCGTTACATTACTCCCCCCTCCGAGAAGTCTCGTCCCGAGACTTGGCCTGGGAAGTTCCGTGGGCACGCAACTCCAGTCCGGCAGTTGACTATCCCACCGCTGCCACCAATGTAACGCCGGCCGGCGCTCCCCAACGGTCACCCATCCGTACACCGGCCACGGTAACCGTTGCTTAACCGCGCACATCGGGAAGCCGCTTAAACCACGTCGCTAAAGAGTTAACCCAGCAGCGAGGCTGGTTTGAAGCGCTTATATTTCTACCACTGCGGTCGTTACACATGTATTTTGTGGTTTCTTGTACAGAGACATTGCGAACTCATATACAAAGTTACAGTGTATATCAGTGGCTCCGTCTGTCTAGATAGACAATGGATGTGCCCGGTTGTGGTCAATTTGATGATGAACAGCGTCGGCTGTGGCTAAGCAGGCCGATCCGTGAATGGCAGTCTTTAGCACACTTCCTGCATTGGAAGTCTGATGACTGCGGCTGGTATGTCACAATTTTCGCTTTCCTGCGTTCTCTTCTGTCCGACCACAGTTGGAGTCTCTTTCCCTCAGCAGTGTTGAGACCAGCACGTATTGTGCTTTGCCATGCGTCGCGGTCTGCTGCAACCTCTTCCCACTTGTCGACGCTGATGTCAGCCGATTTCAGGTCACGCTTGCAGACGTCTTTGTAGCGCAGTGTGGGACGTCCTTTTGGCCGGGAACCTGCAACCAGTTCTCCGTAGAACATGTCTTTGGGGATGCGACCATCCTTCATGCGGTGGACATGTCCTAGCCATCGTAGGCGGCGTTGTGCGAGGAGGGTGAACATGCTGGGCAGCTTTGCTCTGTCAAGGACCTCTGCGTTGGTCGCTCTGTCTTGCCATGTAATGCCCAGGATCCTCCTCAGGCACCGTAGGTGGAAGCTGTTCAGGCGGTGCTCTTGTCGTGAGTAGGTGGTCCAGGACTCGCTGCCGTAGAGCAGTGTGCTCAGAACGCAGGCTCTGTACACTGCAACCTTGGTGACTGTGGTCAGTTTGTTGTTTTTCCACACTCTCTTTGTCAGCTTGGACATGGCAGCAGCAGCTTTTCCTATGCGTTTGTTGAGCTCAGGGTCCAGCGAGAGGTTGCTTGTGATGGTTGAGCCCAGATAGGTGAACTGCTCTACCACCTGCAGCGTGTAGTCCCCGATGTTGATGATGGGAGCTTCGCTGACGTCCTGCCCCATGATCTCTGTCTTCTTTAGACTGATGGTCAGGCCGAACTCTCTGCATGCATGTGCCATGCGGTCGATTAGCCTCTGGAGCCCTGGCTGTGTGTGGGAAGCGAGGGCGGCATCGTCAGCAAAGAGCATTTCCTGGATCAGGATGCGGCGCACTTTGGTCTTCGCTCGGAGGCGTGCCAGGTTGAAAAGTTTGCCGTCTGATCTGGTGTGTAGGTAGACTCCATCATCAGATACTCGGAACGCGTACGACAGTACAAGGGAGAAGAAGATTCCGAAGAGTGTCGGGGCGAGAACGCAGCCTTGCTTTACACCGCTGCGAATGGGGAAGGGTGCAGAGGATGAGCCATCGAAGTTTACTGTGCCCTGCATGTCTTCGTGGAAGGACGTAACCATGCTGAGCAACTTTAGGGGGCACCCAATCCTTTCAAGGAGCGTGAAGAGGCCCTTTCTGCTCACTAGGTCAAACGCCTTGGTAAGATCGATGAAGGCAATGTAGAGGGGCTGTTGTTGCTCTCTGCTTTTCTCCTGTAGTTGTCTTAAGGAGAATATCATGTCTGTGGTAGATCTCTCTGCTCTGAAACCACACTGGGACTCTGGATAGACTCTCTCAGCAAGTGCTTGTAGTCTCTTTAGTACCACCTTGGCGAAGGCCTTGCCGATGATGCTGAGTAGGGATATGCCTCTGTAGTTGTTACAGTCACTGCGGTCGCCTTTGTTCTTGTACAGCGTGACGATGTTTGCATCTCGCATGTCTTGGGGAACCGTCCCTTCCTCCCAACACTGGCAGAGTAGCTCATGAAGGTGGTTAAGTAGAGCTGGCTTTCCGCACTGAATCACCTCTGCTGGAATGCCGTCTGAGCCTGGTGCTTTCCCATGCGCCAGCGAGTCGATGGCTTTGCTGAGCTCTTTCACTGATGGGGGTAAGTCTAGCTCTTCCATGACAGGCATGGGTGGGATGTTATTGACAGCTTGTTCGGTGACAATGGTCTCTGTAGAGTAGAGGTCTTGGTAGTGTTCGGCCCACCTCTCCATCTGCTTGGCACGGTCACTGATGACTTCACCGTCCTTGGACTTGAGTGGAGCGATCTTGCTGATGGTGGGGCCGAAAGCTTTCTTTATTCCTTCGTACATGCCATGTATGTTTCCTCTGTCAGCACAGGTCTGGATTGTCTGACACAGGTTCTGCCAGTAGTCATTTGCACATCGTCTTGCAATCCTCTGAGTGTTGTTTCTGGCTGTTCTTAGGGCTGCGAGGTTCTTGGCAGATGGATCTTTCTTGTAGGCAATCAGGGCTTCTCTTTTGGCTGTGATGGCAGGTTCCATTTCTGCCTGGTGAGTTTCAAACCAGTCCTGATTTCTTCTTTCTTTCTTTCCCCAGACTTGGATGGCGGTGTTGTAGACTGCATTTCGTATCAGCTGCCATTTCTCTTCTAGTGTTGGGGCTGTGTTGTCTTCCAGGGCATCTTGTAACTGGGTGACAAGTTTTGTGCGTGACTCGGGGTTTGACGCTCGCGTGGTGTTGATACGAGGGCGGCCTTTCTGCTTGGTATGGTGGATCTTCTTTGGTAGTAGTCTCAGTTTGCTGCACACCAAGGAGTGGTCTGTGTCACAGTAGGCGCTCTGGTAACTGCGTGTGACGAGCACACTGTTAAGCACAGCTCTTCTGGTGATGATCATGTCCAGTTGGTGCCAGTGTCCGGATCTTGGATGCCGCCAGGAGACCTTGTGTTGGGGCTTTGTGTTGAAGAACGTGTTGGTGATACACAGCTTGCGAAAGGAGCAAAGCTCCAGCAGTCTCTGTCCGTTGTCGTTCATTTTGCCAACACCAAAGTGACCTAAGCAGTCTGGCCATGAGCTGTGTTCTGCGCCAACTCGGGCGTTGAAGTCGCCTAGCAAGATGATATGCTCGGTCTCTGGGATCTTGTTGATGATGTTGTCCAGATCCTCGTAGAACTGATCTTTCATTTCCTGTGGAGAGCATAAAGTTGGTGCGTAAGCGCTGATGACGTTGACCATGCCAGAGGAGGTCGACAGGCAGAGAGAAAGGATGCGCTCTGAGCCGCCGGTAGGAGGGGCTATCATGGGTAGCAGGCTGTTCTTTACTGCAAAACCGACGCCGTGCAGACGAGGTTCCTCGATGGGTCTGCCCTGCCAGAAGAAGGTATAGTCGTTCTCCCGCAGCATTCCATCTGCAGCTAGCCTGGTCTCTTGCAGTGCCGCTATGTCAATGTTGAGTCTCCTCAGCTCAGAGTCGATGACTGCGGTCTTCCTGCAGTCGTTGATCTGTTGCAGATCGTCGGAAAGTCCTGGACTCATGGTTCTGACGTTCCAGGTGGCCAGTCGTAAGACTGAAGGTTTTTTTTTCTTTTGTTGTTTGCCTGGTGCGGTGATTGCTGTCTGCTTGTCGATGATGATCTCTCCAAGCACCCATTGAAGCAGGCAGACAGTGGCGGATCAGCACCCAATTGACCGGGGGCTGCCCAGCTTGGGGCGGGCGGTAGCTGATCAGTGAGGTGCAATAACCTCTCCCACCGTCGGAGGCAACCCGTAGCGCCCGATCCTTACGCCAATCAGGTGAGGCTTATAACTCGTAACTGCTGCCTCCCGTGTTGTTTCTGCTGCGTAGCAGCACCAGAGTGACCTCTCCGGGGCACAATGCCTGGGCGAAGCTTGTGGAGACCCTGGGATGCCCAATCGCCAGAATCCCCCTCTCTGCCTCACTAGTGGGATCCAAAGGAGTGCAGAGCACTACGTTTGGCACCAGTTTGGCTGCAGGAGTTGCCGGAAGGATGACAATAGTCATTTCAACCGCCTTAGGACACCACTCCGGATTTTTTCAGGTTTACTCCTTAGCCTTTTCCTCTTCCGAGGATGCCCACAAGGCAGTGGGAGACTCGTGGAAGGCGGGAACGTCTCTCTTCCCGTACAGGCCCAAAGACCTGCCCACTGCCATTGTTGTATAGTATGCTTACTAGAAATTCAACAAAGCATTCTGTCATATTTTGGTAAACAATAGTATGACACAGCACATACACATGCACATTTTTCAATCAGTCTGATGTCACCAAGAAAAGTTAGCCGGCTACCATTTCATTCAATGCATGTCCTAATTTTTATAAGCTGAGATGAGGTGCCAATGCAGTTGATCGTTAACGGAAAAATGATGATGTCTATCTATAAACTGGTCAATATAGAAAAATAAGTACCAGTAAATGTTGCATTGTATTACATTTTATCTGTTCAAAAGCTTTAAAAGTAGGTACTCACTGAATATAGCAATGGCTTGGAGATAAGAGCCCACAATACATCTCAAGACATAAATAAAGAGAAGAATTAATTTCTTAATAAATTCCTACTTGAATTCCATGTATTATTGGAGAAACATAAAATAATTGCCTACTTAACAAAGCACATTTTTTATTAAAGATTTTGCTTCCTGTTATCTACCTATATCAGTATCTGCAGGCGAATGCTTGAGTCCATCAGCAATTATAGTTAGAAGCTGCCAGCTGATCGTATAACTTTAACCCACAAGAAACAGAAACTGTTTGAGACCTATAAACATACAGTGTATATACGTACAAATTAATTAGACTATAATATACCGACTGTATTTGTATACTGGCGTTTTGACGTTTATTTGCATGGATAAAATTGTAGTTTAAATAAATCTTATAACCTAAAACTGTATTTGTTTTATTTTATGTACCAGTATTTTGTAATGATGTAATAGAATGGTCATTTTCCAAATAAAATTAGAACTTTCCAGACGTTGCTAGAATGAGCTGCCAGTAAGGGGCCCGTGTAGAAAATGCGGCCGGGATTGAACTGTGTCATATGGGCACCCAGTTTATATCCCATAGGGAAACAGTGTGGACCCATATCGGGTCTTACTGGGCTGTCCAGATGGGACCCAGGCCAATCCCGGTTGCACTTTCTATTTGGGACCCATGCTGGTTGCCTATATGGATCCCATATTGTTTGCCTATATGGGTCCCATGTTGGTTGCCTATATGGATCCCATGTTGTTTGCCTATATGTCCTATGTTGGTTGCCTATATGGATCCCATGTTGTTTGCCTATATGGGTCCCATGTTTGTTGCCTTTATGGGCCCCATGTTGGTTGCCTATATGGATCCCATGTTGTTTGCCTATATGGGTCCCATGTTTTGGATTATATGGGTCCCATGTTTGTTGCCTATATGGATCCCATGTTGTTTGCCTATATGGGTCCCATGTTTGTTGCCTATATGGGCCCCATGTTGGTTGCCAATATGGATCCCATGTTGTTTGCCTATATGGGTCCAATGTTAGTTGCTTTTATAGGCCCCGTGTTTATTGCATATATGGGTCAAATGTTCGTTGCCTATATGAGTTCCATGTTTTTGCCTATATGGTGGGTCCCATGTTGGTTGCCTATATGGGTCCCATGTTGGTTGCCTATATCGGCCCCATGTTGGTTTCCTATATGGGTTCCATGTTGGTTGCCATGAGTCCCAGGTTGGTTGCCTATATGGGTCCCATGTTGGTTGCCTATATCTGTCCCATGTTGGTTGCCCATATGGGTCACTTGTTGGTTGCCTATATGGGTCCCATGCTGGTTGCCTATATGGGTCCCATGTTGGTTGCCTATATGAGTCCCATGTTGGTTGCCTATATGGGTCCCATGTTGGTTGCCTATATGGGTCCCAGGTTGGTTGCCTAAATGGGTCCCATGTTGGTTGCTTATATTTGTCCCATGTTGGTTGCCTATATGGGTCCCATGTTGGTTACCTATATGGGTCCCTTGTTGGTTGCCTATATGGGTCCCAGGTTGGTTGCCTATATAAGTCCCATGCTGGTTCCCTATATAAGTCCCATGTTGGTTGCCTATATGGATCATGTTGGTTGCCTATATGGGTCATGTTGGTTGCCTATATGTGCCCCATGTTGGTTGCCTATATGGGTCCCATGTTGGTTACCTATATGGGTCCCTTGTTGGTTGCCTATATGGGTCCCAGGTTGGTTGCCTATATGGGTCCCATGTAGGTTGCCTATATGGGTCCCATGTTGGTTGCCTATATGGGTCCCAGGTTGGTTGCCTATATGAGTCCCATGTTAGTTGCCTATATTATGTCCCATGTTGGTCGCCTATATGGATCCCATTTTGGTTGCCTATATGGGTCGCTTGTTGGTTGCTTATATGCGTCCCATGTTGGTTGTCTATATGGGTCCCATGTTGGTTACCTATATAGGTCCCTTGTTAGTTGCCTATATGGGTCTCATGATGTTGCCTATGTAGGTCCCATGTTGGTTGCTTATATGGGTCCCATGTTGGTTGCCTATATGGGTCCCAGGTTGGTTGCCTATATAAGTCCCATGCTGGTTCCCTATATAAGTCCCATGTTGGTTGCCTATATGGGTCATGTTGGTTGCCTATATGGGTCCCATGTTGGTTGCCTATATGGGCCCCAGGTTGGTTGCCTATATAGCGCCCATGCGGAGAACTATATGTTGTTCATATGGGTCCTACTATATTGCTATCTAGGTTAGCTTTTGACAATACGTTTAATTGAGCTGGTCAGATCAAATGATACCCATTTATATCACTTTAATAACAATCGGAACACCTAAGCCATTCTACAAATGTAAGAACTAACAGGGGCGGGCCCAGGATATTTTGAGGAGGTACTAGCGGTGAGCCGTGCTAGTGGGGGTGGGGTCTGAGGCATGCACCCTCAGAAAACTTTTTAAATGAAGAAGCCAAATATTGCAATTTTCTGCATTTCGGATGCTTAACAGACCTTCATGTTTTTACTCAAATAATGTCATTTCAATGCGTCTTTTATCTATAGCACTGGACACATATGTGGCAATATTACTGCTAGTGCTATAAGGATGTGATACATCCAAAAATGTTTAAAAATTAAATGGAATTTACTTAGAGTAACAAGAAAAGATGCGACAAACTGAAACAAAATCAATTTACAATCGAGAAATTACTGAGTGACTGCAAATCTGAAATAACATGTAGATGTGTATCCTTCACGAGTTTGAAAACTGGCAAAATATTAAAAATTATCTGCGAAGAATAGACGGCAAGTGCGCTTTTCTTAAAACCCTTAAAACCCAATGAAAAGTCCAGAAGTATACATAAAACCATAGCTATTAGCATAGGTGTGTACATTACACAAAAATATTTTAAACGTTTAACAAATACACAAATAATACAGGCAGTAAGTTAATAGTGATTAGAAAACAAATATCGAAATGCACGAATGAGAAAGGACATAAAACCATAGGCTGTTCAACCTTCTCTCATAGTTGTCGTAATAAGTTAAAAAATATGGAAGTCACGCAGAGAGGAATACTGTATGTTTCCAAAATAGTTCCTTTCATTTCTGTATGGACTCTACATTGCAATGTGTTCTAAGACAGCTAAACATGTTTTCTACAAACAAAACATGTTGGAACTGTCACACTTTCACTTTGACAAGAAACATGTAAGCAGCCAACCACTCTTTGGTCCTTGTGTAGGGGAATCAGACTGCCATAACATGTATGTTATACAATGTCAGTCTTTGGTCAAGCCTATACTGGACATCATTCAGTCGCGCATGGTGTATAATACATAGCATAGTTCTAGTTTCGTATATGTATGCATGCATCTATGCAGGGATGGATCCAGGGGTCGGGGCGGTGGATTGGTTGGATGCACACCTCCACCTCTAAAGAAGAGTTGTGAAAACACATACCTGGATACAAGGGGATATATAATAAAATATTACATAAATAACAATAACCAAGTGTGCGGGGGGGGGGGGGGGGCTGATAGTGTATGTGAAAGATGCTATAAATTATGCAGAAGTTGAAGTAGAAAATATCAGGGATCAAAAAGGGGACACGAAGACTGAGCTACAAATAATCAATCTTCATTTAGAAAAATTCCCTCTTACATTGGTCAACATTTACTCCAGGGGTTGGAACCCTGAAGTAACAAATAAATTAAGCTCACTTTTGGCTCGTGAGCACAAGGACAGCATAATAACTGGCGACTTCAATGCACACCATTCAGCTTGGGGTTCGACCAGTACTGACCGTCAAGGGGCAGTCCCGATTGCGTCAAGGGGAGGTTGTTTGGGATTGGATAACTGAAACTGGTAAAGTCCTACTTAAAGGCATCTCAAAAGGAATGTGGTATCCCACTGAGCCAGGCCCCCACATGCTATGACCAGACCTGCTAATTGCTGGTCATCACTGCATGGAGTCTTTAGCCAACATAGTACTAATCTGTCACAGTAATACCTCTGATGGGTTAATGCAAAACTAAATTACCTGCTAGTATGGATGTGAGACAGTAGGCTAGTTTTACACAAAGCCACAAACATTATTGTTAGTGATAATGTGGGTTGTTTACTGTATGATCCCTTACAAATTCTTTATTGCATTAATTACTAGGTGTCAATTTTGTAACTGCAAGATTATGTATTTATTTCATAGCTAAATATTTAATTTTGAAAATACATGAGAGATACAAGTTTTAGTATTCAAAATGACTCTGAAGGACATTATTCTGACAATGAATGACTTTTTAAATTGCTTTTGTTAGAACTGTTTCATTACATTTTACAAATCAAAATAAAATATAACTTTAAATATATATGAGAACTAAAAGAATGAAAGAAATAACAAAATGTATAAGAAATAACAAAATCAACCAACAAAGTAAGAAAGAAAACAAATAAAGATTTATATATACATATATATATATATATATATATATATATATATATATATATATATATATATATATATATATATCTTTATATAGATATATATATATATAGATATATATATATATATATATATATATATATATATATATATATATATATATATATATATATATATATATATATATATATATATTGGATTGCGTAATTGGTATATTCACAACTGTTTCCTTTACAAACTGTGAATGACTATGTTCAACCCCCAGATATAGCATACATACACTTGTATCTTGAACTATACCTGTGTGACAGACACATCGTTACAGACTGTGGCAGCCTGGCTTATCAGAAAACAGATGCCCTCACATGCTGGGTGGGGCAATAAATGGGGGGGGGGGGTCACTTATATAAGGCTCTTGAGATGCCTTTAATGACGGCCTTTTCCCCTTGTATCCAGGTATTTTTTTAATGCTATTTTTTTAAGTTTTGATTCCTGGATACATATAACATGAATGTCATGTGTATTTCAATACTCCAAAAGATTTGCATGTTTGTGTGCAGTGAAACCCCCCGCATTAAATGATATTATATTTAGGTTACTGTCCATCTTATCTGCGAACTGATGTCAGACGACGTTTACTCGGGACCTCACTATTCTTGCATTTTTGGGAGTGGGAGGCCTCTTCAGGGGTGTCAATTTTTTGTACCAATCATAAGACAGCTGATGTGCAGTTTGTTTTTTGTTTTTTTGTTTTTTTGTTTTTTTTTTTGTTTTTTTTTTTGGAGGGGGGGGGGGGTCCCAGGGGCATGAGATGATTTGATGGAGTGTGAGGTGTCGTGGACTTTTAGTTTTTTTTAACAATTTCTTGGGTTAAATACTGCGCCCGTCTTGACAACAAAGATAAATGTTAATCGTCTGTCAATTAAATTGAGTTATTATGGTATATCTTATGACACATGAAAAGTAAAGTGGTAAACGACGAACAAAAACGTTACTTTTGTAAATATCCCTCCACATGATACTACTATGGTGTGATGGTCTTGGGGTCGTATAATTATCTGAGAAGTTCTCATTTGAAATATAAGAGAACATGACTTGCAGAGCTACAGAGGAGTAACTAAATCGATGTAGTAATTTTGTTTAAAAATCATGATGCAAATAGCAATAATAGTTGATCGCAATAAATATACACCTAACCGATACTACGGTATGATTATTATTGCAGATTTAATATGTTTATGTTTTTATTCTTCGAGGATAATGTGTACGAAACTGCGTATTCTGTGAACACGCGCCTGACGTATTTAGTTGTGCGCAAGAATCGATGTGTACGATGTATATTACATTTCATTGTTGATTTTTCTTCAGCAACTGTGCATTGCATTTTGTGACCTTATGTACAACCGTAATTAAGGAGGTCTAGAAATAGCCGCAGAATATAAATGTATCATTTGAACACTTCGGCTCTTTCTCACATTTATTACAGTTCACGAGAAGTTGTGGTTTTGCACGGTGAGGAACCGTACTTTGACATTTGTGTCCTTTCATGAAAAGTTGTTTAAAATTTAAAAGGTTTTTAAATTTACTTTTGTATACGAATATCTATTGTAATATACATAGCGTGTGTCTTGATATTTTTCTTCAGTCAAACTGACAGCTTATTCATTTCGAGTAGGATTTTTCTCTCTGTAAGTGTTAGTTTTATTAGTGTTTTGAATATGTTTTTCCAAAGCTGTCTTTGGTAGAGTACCTGGGACTACCCTCATTCCGGACCATCTGCATTCCGGACCATCATTTCGGACCATCATTCCAGACCATATTATAATCATCCCAGATTAATTTGGTCATCATCCCGGACCATATAATAATACCAGTATAATCATTCCGGACCATATTTATTTTATTAATGGAATATGTATCGTGAACTTAGGAAAAAAGTATAGATAGATCAAAGATTTAACACGTATATTACCTAATTCATTGCAAAACCCTCGTTTAACCTTTAATTGCTGTAAAAATTCTGTAAAACTTGAGGTTTATAACACTTTAACATGGAAATGGCATCCAAAAATCTACAAAGGTGTATCTAATGTGTGTCGAAACACAATACACTAATCAGCAACCGACAGTAATAAAAAGAGGTGTGAACAACCGCCGAGTATTACTGATAAAAGTGTGCCGCCAATAAGCCTGTGTTTACATAATGCATTTTGCGTGTCTTCTTTGATTTACGGACACGATAACTGGATGCCATTTCCATGTCAAAATAAACAAAATATTTTCTTAGCCTATATATTATGTCCAAATTAATATACACAATTATAAACTTACCTTATTGCTAAAACAAACAATATGTTTTATTAAGAACAGGTGTTTGAAACATCAAGTTTGAAATAATTTTTATGCCAAAAAAGAGGGTTTTGCAACGGCCAGATCAAGTTTGATCTTACATCATCTAGACTTCTTTTCCATGTTCTGATTATTATTTCATAAATCAAAAAAAATATGGTCCGGAATGATTATTATATGGTCCAGGATGATGACCAAAGTGGTCCGGGATGATTATAACTTGGTCCGGAGTGATGGTCTGAAATGATGGTCCGGTATGCAGATGGTCCAGAATGATGATACACCGAGTACCTGACCCAAGAGTAGGCGGTTGTGGGTTCAACAACTATCTAGAGCAAAATGGCTATCTATCTGCCCAGGTAGTTCACTTGGTAGAGTGCATCCTGTAGTAAGTCATGGCACCAATTGTCACCGAAACGGAAAACCCACCGCAGTTCGAACCTCAGACCTACCCAATACTGGCAGGTCACTCTGCTGAACTATAGAGGCTTTGTGGACAACTTAATAAGGAAATGGATACAGATATTCCACTCTGTCATTGTCAGCTACTTGTGGACTAACCTTGATTCACAGAACAAATATTCTAAAATAACACTTTCACTTTCCTTAAATATGTAAGAGTATGTGTTTGATTATAAATTTAGATGACTTAGCACTTGTAATGTTTACACCTTTTTACTGTTAAAAACATATTGTTTCTGATTTTCAACATTTTTTTTCCAGTTTTTTCAACATTCTTTGGAAAGAACAACAACAAAGGAAGTAAAAAGAATGAACTTGAATGTGGCTAGAATTCAATGTTTGAAGTTTGGATTGACAGATTGCATATCAAGACAATCTGTATCTGTTTCTTGTCTGCACACACACAGTGGAATGAGGGTGTCCCCATGTAATGCCCCTAAATTAAGTTACTCTGTACTGAATACACTTATACAGATGTGTAAAAACCAAACTCACTGCCGTAGACTTAGTGGGTTAAAAAGTGTGGTGTTATCAATAGATGAAAAAAATCATGTTGATAATTTATTTAATGGATTAATCAATGCCGAAAGAACATGTTTATCAAGGGCAATAACTCTTATTGAATCAACACATCCTAGAAAAATTGTTCAAGCCCAACTTCTCCTCAGTAAAACACTCCAACACAACAAAACCAGGGATGGTAGAAGTCCGCATCACAGTACTTCATTTAGATTAGGTAAGTCCTGATGCATAAGGGGTGCAACATTTTCTATTAAATCAGCATCTTATTAAAAACTTAAATATTCCTAATCTCAACAAATTTGTCAACAAGTTATCTAAATTCAGTTGTTAAAAAGTTTATAATTTCTAAAATTATTATTCTTTTCAAGAGCATCTCTGATGTATTGTTTATGCTAAGAAATATGTGTTTTCGGGTTATCTGATTGATTTCCTTTGGTAAAAATTGTGTGTCATTAATTTGTTAAAAAACAGCATTCAATATCTAAATTGTCATGACTTTATAACAATAAAAGGAAATGTTTAATGAAGATTATTATATGAGTTTAGCCTGAAAAAAAAGTTATTTTTTTTCCCCATCAGCATTAAGTAACTTTTTTTTAAAAATACTTTTTAAAATAATATTTTACAGTTTTTGAAGGGCAAAAACTTCCATTTTTTCTTCCTTCACCAAGCATAGCAGATCGTCACCAATATGACAATGATTTTATTGGTATGGTGTATAAAATCACAACATTTTTTTTGCTCTAGGACTGTCTGGACCCCCAGGTGCAGGAAAGAGTACCTTTATTGAGGCATTTGGCAAGTTCCTGACTGAGGAGGGTCACAAGGTGGCCGTGCTGGCAGTGGACCCCTCATCCTCCCAGACTGGAGGTATGTGCCCCAAGCTGTAGGATCACTGCAGTTAATGTAGACATAACTGGATATAAGAGTTACTATGAACTGCTAGATGACATGAAAAGGGTGCTGTTGCATTTAATGGATAAACAAGGCATTACTTAGTGTTAAATAAATACCAGAACAATATTTACAGCCCAGCTAATTTAATTTATATGAGAATGTTTTTTGTATTGTGTGAAAAATAAAATCTGAAATAAAAGCCTTCAATAAGAAATGTGAACAATTCCTCATATGTGAACCTATTTTATATAAATGAAGAATGTATTAATGCACTAAGAATGAACATAAACTCATTGTTTCTATCATTCCTTTTGTTAAAGAAGGCCTTCCTGAAATGCAGACATACATTGAAATGGTTGTGCCTGAGCAATATGTTTCCACATCTTGACATTTTTATGCTAACACATTACAGTGTATTGTATAAACAAATCAATTTCTTATGTTCTAGGATCTTTGCTGGGAGACAAGACTAGGATGCAACAGCTGTCAGTGGATAAGAATGCTTATATTCGCCCTTCTCCATCCAGAGGAAGTCTGGGTGGGGTAACCAGGACGACCAATGATGCCCTTGTTCTGTGTGAGGCAGCTGGCTATGACATTATTCTGGTTGAAACCATAGGTGTGTTTTTATTTTATATATGCATCCTGTCTGTCTGGCTTTTAAAGATTTTGTTTTTCAATTGTCTGGTAAAAACATCAATATGACAAGCTATTTATTAGTGAAATAATTTTGATTACGTGCAACTATTTTATATTTGCCCTAACAGAATATACCTTCAAGCAAGTTAAAGTAATAAAGTTTTACTCAATTAATAACCTATAAATTGTACATTATTCTAAAGCAGACTGAGTGCGATGGTGGCAGTGGGCTTAAAGTGAAATTAAGTTTAATTATAATGGTGACAATTTTCATGGCAATAATGTTTTAACAACAATTTATTTCAACAATTCTGTTGTATTATTTTATGTATATTAAGATTATGTTTGCTGTAATTAGACTTGCTTCACAAATATAAATGATAATTAACATTTTGTAAGTATCATATAAGCAAAAGCAAAGAAAAAATGTCTAAATAAGCTAACAAGATGTTTGTTGAGCTTATGCACTGATAGATTAACAGACATTATGCCGCTATAATATTATTGTTTGTTTTTTGTTACATGGCACAGTTATGGTTATTGTGGCAATGTCCAGCTTTTTATTGGTGGAAAAAAGACTCCTGAAATATATCTGAATAGAATCACCAGTGCACTGCCTCACAAAAATGTTTTACCCCTTTTTAACATAAATTCTTTTGAGTTATGTAAATTGTGTAGATCAGCTAGCTACAGCTGAGAGTTGCCTGATCAAGATGTGCACAATTTACTTCAAAGTGATTGCACTATATCTTTACTTGCGTGAAATTGTAACTAAATACATGTAATTTGGATTTTATGTTGTTGAATAATAAATGTTGATTGGTAAAGTTTATATTTATGTGTGGTGCAGGTGTTGGTCAGTCTGAGTTTGTTGTTGCCGACATGGTTGATATGTTCTGTCTCCTGATACCGCCTGCAGGAGGAGATGAGCTGCAAGGTAAGAGACACAGGTTTACAATTTATCTTAGTCATTTATCTGTCAGTTATCATTGTTGATTGGTGATTATCTTTTCATATGTATGCTGTTGTTGGTGCTGTTTTTTTATTTTTCGTATCTTGAGCACTATTCTGATACTACAGACAGTTTGGTTGTGTCATTTTTCAAAATCCTTTTTTTACAAGACACAATTTTTAAGGAATTTCATGGTACATTTATGTTTTACCCATGGCAATTTTATTCACTGTCAATGATTTTTAAAAATCATTTTTGCCCTGTTGGGCTTTTGTTCTTGCTTTTTGATCGCAGAATATCAGGGTTTTTAAGATTATGACATCTCATTTTCTGTACAGGTACCTCAACTTCTGCCCAGAATTATGTGAAATTAACCAAATTTTCTCTGAAAATGCTGGAAAAAAACATTCTGCTGAATGAAAATGTATATATATGTAATAGTATATAGACCCTGAATATTAATTTTGTTTGTTTTTCATTGTTGAATTGAAATGTTGTATCCTGTAATTTTGTGAATATTTTTTATACACCATTCATGCTTTTCTCAAGAAAATGTTAAATGTTTTATAATAGTAATATGCAGAAGAAAATATTGAATACGAGTTTTCCAAAACAGCATATGCAATAAAGTATTTGAGATTAAGTGTATTGTGATAAGATCCATTCCAATTTAATTACTATTTTTATGCATTTCTTCTTCAGGCATCAAGAAGGGTATTGTGGAGGTTGCTGATATTGTGGTGGTGAACAAGGCTGATGGAGACCTTATTCCAGCTGCCCGACGTATCAAAATGGAGTATGTCAGTGCCGTCAAGTACATGCGACAGAAGTCCACTGTCTGGAAAACTAAGGCGAAATATTATATTTATATTCTAATGTGTAGGGCTGAGCCACAAATAATCCACCTACATTAATAATAATTATATACATAAATATTTTGTATGTGTCAGCCAGTTTTGAATCGGTAATAAAATAAAAATATTATCTGTGACTTGGTCACACATGATCAAAAAGATCATGGAACGTTTCCATGGTAACCAAGTGTACTGTCATCAAGATGGAGCACTTTGCTGCAGTGACACTGATCAGAAAGCTATTGTAGCTATGTCTGTGACTTGCAACCAGCTCCCCTTAAGTTATGATGTAATAGTAACCCCAAACAGGTCTCTGCCCCTGAGAACATTGATAAAAATGTGTTTTTAATGATGTCAATGAAGTCAGACAATTCTGAACTTCATTAGTCATTCAAGTGTTTGTTCCAGTTCCCTTATGTATGGGACCAGATAATGGGGGGGAGGGGGGGGAGGGATCCTGGGGCCCCCACCTCCATTGAATCTGCACCTGCATATTGAAGTTAAAGCTGGAACAAAAAAGCATTTTTTTTTCAAAATAATGCATTATGTTTTACCACTCTGTCACTAATAAAATGCAGTGTTATTGTTCTAAAACAGTTTGTTGAAAAAATCAATTTGAAGCATTCCCAGTCTTTTTTGTCTTTTACGTTCTTATTGATAATTGTTTTAATTAATATTTAAATGTTAGTAAACTTGAAATGACTGTTATGTTTCTCATGAAATTGTCCATAAAATCAAAGTGGATGAAAGTAAATTGATTCCTGGGTGGATAAAGTAGTCACCATTTGTATTTTAGTAAAAGTAACTAGCTCTCGGCTGTGTCCTTGCAAATCATTGAGAGAATGGGAACCATGCAATTAACATATGGGTGCTGCGCAATTGACAATTATTAATAACATTGTGACATTAAGGTCACTCCAATTAGTAATTGAATATTTTGCACTATTTATTTTGATAGGGTGCTAAATTACATTCAAATGAAAGTAAATATACTTAAATGCGATGTTACCTTGAAAATATTAATATTTTAAATGGCAGACAAGGAATCATAATGATATCTTTATATATTAAACATCACCATCTGACAGCAAATTTGGTGTGAATGAAAACACTACAGATAAAAAAGTTGAATAATGCCACAGAAGTTGAAACTGTTTACATAAATGTCAACCGGCCGCAACAGCTCAAGTGGTAGAGCGTCGGCTTGCAGATCGGGAGGTCGTGGGTGGGTCAAACCTAAGACTTGTTAAAGTTGGTAGAAGTAACTTCCCTGCTAATGCTCGGGGCTAAGGGACAGCATTACACTTGACTGGTTGGTGTCAGTTTAATGGACTGGCCGGGTTCAGACCTTGAGCACCTGATAAGTATACCTGGCAAATCCCATCCCACCTATATAAATGTCAGCCAAGTCTTGAAATACAATTGATTTGCTGAAAATCAACTTGGTTATGTAGATGGCATGTGTGTAATTCATAAGTATACATTTTACATTCAGAAAAGGATGAATTAAGAAATCAACAAAAAGGTTAGCAATAGGGTTTGTCAAACACAATTATAAGCAAAGGTTTTTGTGTTGATGATTTTCTCATCTACTGGTTTATATAATAATATATATGTATATTTTTCTTTCAACTGAATTTTACCAAAATGTACCATGTACCAAGGCCCTTGTAAAGTGTACCATGTACTGGATTATACCAATGGTTCTTGTACCATTTCTGTCCTTTTCATAATTAAGTTTGGTTGACATTTGTTTTTTTTAAATAACAAAATGCTAAAAAATGCTACAATGACTTGTTGAAACAAATAGGTTTTTGCCCAAAGGCAGAAACTCTAGGGGTACTCACATAAATGGAATCAAGTGACTTGTTTCACCTCAGTTCCTTATTGTCGCAAGCCATGTAGATTGATTTATATTTAAGCATGGGTTCAGTTAAAGGTAGCATGTGGGGTGTAATTAGTTCTGTCCAGGCAAAGTCTCAGAGTTTTTCCTCATAAGTACATCTGTATATACCGAAACTAGCTAGGCTCTTGGTAAGACTTTTACCCTGTAAACACACAGCAACTTTTGTGATTACAATGTACTAATGTTATTTTCTTAAAGTATTTCAGATCATTGTATTATGAACTGAACAATGTTTCTATGTGGTACATGAATAAGTGCAGGATTGTTTGTTTGTTAGGTTTATCATCCCACAAGCCATATTTCAGTTATCTGGAGATGGTGTCCACTTGAACCAGACTGGTCGCAATAGCTCAATTGGTAGAGCATCAGCTTGCAGATCAGGAGGTTGCGGGTTCATACCCTGGCTGGGTCAAAACCAAAGACTTAAAAGTTGGTAGTAGTGGCTTCCCTCCTAATGCTCGAGGCTAAGTTGACAGCATTAGGCCTGACTCGTCGATGTCATTATAATGGACCAGGCCGGGTTTAGTCCCTGGGCACCTCAAAAGTGCCCCTGTGCTATAATGATAGAAATGTCACTGCACAGTATCAGCAGAAATGCCGGCAAATTCCATCCCATCCCACCTGAAGCAGATATAGTGCTGCCTTCACTGTGCATGGCATGCCGTTAACATTTGGCATGATATCACACCCAGTCACATTAGCTTGGCACCAGGCGAAACCAGTTGTGGAACTACCCTCATATTTGTTTGAGCATGAGCAGGGAAGCTATACCACTACCATTTTTTAACAACTTTGGAATGTTCGCAGCCTGGGATTGAACCCTGGGCCTCCTGTACCTGGAACTGACACTCTAGTGCAGGATTGTTTGATACAGATCATGTGGCAAGGTGTAGTATATCAAGTGTTCATAACATCTTATCACAGTGAAGGCAGCACAAAATCAACCTGTTCTTCAAATAAATACCATTTTCACATAAATGACATCTTGTAATATGTCATTAAACCACATTAACTTGTATATTTTCTTTCTCCTTTCAGGTGCACATAATATCATCACTAACCAAGGATGGTATCCCAGAGCTATGGCAGATAATGGAGCAGTTCCGGGACTCAATGCAGGAGGTTGGAGAGTTTCAGCAGAAGAGACAGCATCAACAGAAGCTGTGGATGTGGCATTATATACGTGCCAACATCCTAGACCTGTTTAAGACACATCCTATGGTCAGGGACCACATAACACAGGCAGAAACCAAAGTGATCAAAGGGGAGAATACTCCAGGTCAAGCTGCCGACTTCCTACTGAAAAAGTTCATAAGAGATTAGCTCCCTTAAACTATGATTGGACAATGAGACAGTATGCAATGCATTTATTTTGTGTTTCATGTACTCTGAAGAGCAAATAGCTAGGAGATTTTTTCAATATTTTAAAAGTTTTAAATCAGGTGAAATACACAAAAAATGAAAGAGGAGGTACTTTTACTTGAAGAGGTATTTGTTTTTTGCTTTGTCGTTAATAAGACTGTCATTCAGTCATGTTGATTATTTAGCGAGACATCATTGGACTAGGGTACAAACTGTATCATGTTCATGATTTGTTATGATATCTTACCTATTATAACCTATTGAAACTCAAACATGCGCTCAAGTAACAAGAGTGTATGAACCAAGAAACTGTTGTTCTTTTTTTTTGTTTTAATGATTAACTTTTTCTTGCCTTTAATCAACCAAAAACTTCAGTTTAGATTGCTTGTTGAAGTGAGTGTGTAATGTGATCAACATGAATTATATAATCGTACTGTTTAGGTTACTTGTTTCAGTGAGTAAATTATTTATGTATATATGAAGGTTGTATTTTGTATATGTGTGTTGTAGCTTGACTATTCTATGAATAGAAAAAACAATGCTACCCATCCCGTAAAGGTTCAATCCTGGGCACTGCAACATACCAAAGTTGTTAAAAATGGTAGTGGTATAGCTTTCTTGTTACCACTCAAGCAAATATAAGGGTAGTTCCACGACTTGTTGGTCTAGTGTCAGGATAATGTGACTGGGTGTAGTATTATGCCAGGTGTTCACAGCATGCTATACACAGTGAAGCAATACTATATATGCTTAAAGTGGACACTTTTTCCAGATAACTATAATACTGAATGTGGGACAATAAGCCCAACAAACAAACAAACCTACTGATATACTTGTAATCAGGTATAATAGTTGCAGGGTAGAGTTTGTGATGCAATTACACTATATTGCAGTACATATACATGCGGCTAAAGGTGTTACGTGCCAGTGCTATCACTTGTTTATCTCAAAACAGAAAGCGTAGAATGGAATAAAATTATACCTGTATTCTCCTAGTCCTACTACCATAATGATGTTAGATAGTTCCAGGTGGGATTTCATGACCATGGTTTGACCCTGGTGGGCATTTACATGCAAGCAAAAGTTTGGCGTGCAAGTACTCTCTAGCTTATATCATACTGCCAAGCATGTAAATAATCGAGCATGCACTACTGTGATAGGTGGATCTCGTTGTTTGTTGATGGCCTACAATGCCAGCTTTACAAGAACCACTTGGTCTTCAAAGCTCAATTCCTGGTAAACCTAGTCTCAGTTGTCCGGTTGTCTTTTTAACAGTTGTAGGAAAACATTTTTATTATATATGTAAATAGTGTTGTCAGTATGCATGCAATACGCATTGTTAGCTGTCCTTTACATAATGGTAAAGGTGTGATGTTGAATGTTTGAATAAAGGCGGAAAATTCATCACAGTCTAAAGCTTCTATTCCATTCTGATAGGAAACACATATTTTCTTTGTTTTGTTTGTTGTTATTTGCTACATCCACCAACATAATAATGTTTATATTGGCGACGTCTGGCGTATAATTGGTGGAGGAAGACCCTAAAGCAATGGCTACCTAGAACCACAAGCTCACTGCAAGCTATCTGGATCTTTCTTTCTTTGATTAACATTTCAATAACCTATTTATAAGGATTTATCTGTCAAACTGTGTGAAAAAAAGTCCAATGAGTATTTAGATTTACAAAAAAATATTGAACAAGGCAATAAGTACCACATTTGGATAGTTTAGTTGAATGCACAGAAAACAGTTTTGATTTTGATTAATTTTACTGATGTTTAATGGAAATCTAGTTCAATTTAAAAACAAAATCTATTGAACTGAAAAGCGAAAACATTGTATCTTTAAATTGCAGTATCCGTACGACACCGCAGTTGATGTTACTGTGACAAAGCCAGTGTGTGGACTAAAAACACGTTTCAGTCTGCACTTACAGGATTCTGTTGTTGCACTGTTGGTTATATTCTCTTCTAAGGATATAGTTCCTTTAAAGTGTCATGTTCTTTCGAAAAAAAAAAAGTGAAAATTTGTACTTGGCAGAGACTGTACACGTTGTTTTGAAGTTCGTGGAGTTTCTATGATCACATTTTCAAACCTTAATGTTGGCGTGCAGTTATTGCAACAGTCCTTGCTTTACATTTCTTTGAATAAAGCCGGATTATAAAAGCTTGCATCACCGTCTTGCAAGCTAAACATCGGAGGCACATTGAATGACTCTGCGGCTGAAGTATTAATTTCCGGTTGTCATTCCCGGGAAAATAGTGCGATTGAAAAACAAATATGGCTGTCAAAACAGACTAGGTTTTGTTACCTATGTTCAATAAATATGTTTGATTTATCTTAAATGACATTTGCATTGTAACGCAGGAAGGCGCTCTCCCACGACCATCCTTCCACGCTTAAACCACGCCGTTAAAGACATAACCTATCACCAACGTTGGTTTAAAGTGCTTATATGCCTACCATTGTGACCGTAACACCAACATACATTTTATTTTAACTAACCAATTCCCTAAACATTAAAAATTGAACAAGGCAAAACAGGCTGTGCACATGCAGGTCGCGATAAGGGACTGCTGAAAACAAACAAGACACATCACGTTGAGCAGGTGCTCCAACAGCCAGGACTGCTTGCTGCCTACAGAAGCTCATTAGAGTCAGTATTTTTACCTAATTCTGACTGTACCTACACAGCACGTGGTGACTGCAAATATCGAGATTTGCTACCTCGAACCCTAATTTATTACAAGAAAAATCTAGGACGGGTGACATTCACCAGGGCGCCAAAGAGAGTATGCGCTTGAAACAAAAAGATGACTATCCTGGGAACTAAACACTCTCTTACACGGTCTATTAATTACACAAGCATTTGACAGTAACGAACCATAATTCTGATAGGAAGTAGAGTATTTGCTCCTTTGTTTTCCTTAATCTCTGGCACAACTGTAACATTACCATTGTCATTGCTAACATCAGTATACTCGGGTTCTTTTGTTAAACAATACGCCAGACAGCTGCAAATTCCTATAAATTGCAGCTTCTTTATTATAATTGCAAGCTACATATTATAATTGTAAGCTACATATAATTATTGCAAGCTACATACTATTATTGCAAGCTACATATTATTG
The DNA here is from genome assembly GCA_007844125.1 of Sinonovacula constricta. NCBI lineage: Eukaryota > Metazoa > Mollusca > Bivalvia > Cardiida > Solecurtidae > Sinonovacula > Sinonovacula constricta. The sequence goes on along the minus strand of CM017557.1, from coordinate 1,455,731 downwards.
CAAGCTACAGTGTTAAAAAAAGGAATACTCTGTTATTTTCTCTTAAAAATTCTCACGAACAGCTGCGATTTCCTGCATTTGTCAGCTGCCCTATCGACCCCATTAAAAAAACTTACCAAAGCGGCGACAATAAAAGTAAAGCAAGAAAATGGTGGTCTGTATAGATATCGTGGCAGGTAGAAATATCTGTGAATTGATTATACAGGCTTGCATAAGACATGTTAAAAAATGCAGTAAAAATCTAAGCTTTCTGTTAAGTCACAGCTGTGCAAATAGAACAAAGTTTGGGATTACATCTTTAAATATTAAAGTATATGGGAAATGAGTTTGTAATGAAAATATATATATAGGCCTATATGAAATGGTGATTTGTGCATGACCAGCACTGCCTAAGAATGCAGAGGTCAATCCGCGTTCTGTACACACTTTACTAGCTCAATTGAATGCAGAGCTGGTGGAAAAGAATACATGTTAGTCTGCTTGTACCACTGATAATGTCAATGAAGCCGATATATTCAGAGATTCGCGTGTTCGGGAAAGAATAGTGCAAATCAGTATGCGCAGGAATCAGAACAGCGCGACTACTATGAAACCTGCAAATGATCGCCAAAGAGAGTAATGCAACACATACACATATTTATTGCATACACATATATATTGCAACAAGTGATAATTTGATTGACTAATTACCTCCTATATCGTTGTTTGTCCGAATAACCCTATGGTTAACCGACCACTCTCGAACCTCTGCTGTACGCTCGTGGCAAACATGTTTCAGCAGCACTTTGGTATCCGATGTTGGCATATTCAGAAACACTTGCTGGAGGACGTTAATTTCGGCTTCATGTTGACCTAAATCAAATGCTGAAACTGATCGCCTTAATATTTACTAAGTACTTGTGGACAAAGTTTGTACCCGCATGCTTAACCTTTAAACGCACAATGAATCAATGAAATGAACGACAAAGTACAATGTTTGTCCTAAGCATTGTTGTGCTATTATGCGTCCATGCGAGAACATAATTGGTGGCGTGCTAGAATTTGCACGTGGGGAAATTTGTTTGAGGACTTTCTAAACCTCAAAAATACGGGTTCAAATTCGGTAAACGGCGTTCTATGTTATTTGTCAATTTTTATATTTATTTATTGACGGCACGCTCCATTGCGACGCGCTGGAGCGCGCCGCCTATATATGGAAAGCTGAAAAAAAAGTCACATGCGAGCGAATGTGCTCGGACATTCTCGTTCTAGCTAGAGAATGGTCGAGGGAAAATGGACAAGGCGTTCCGAATTCCGGAAGTTTCGCGATTTACACATTTCCAACGTACGGTTAAATGACGTTCTTTTTATTTTTAATATAACTAAAGCGAGTATGCCGTATTATAATATTATATGTAAAGTTGTTCTTTGTATAAATATGTTAATAAATCTTTTGAAAACTTATAGTTATTCGTTTAAAATTTACTTTCTCTATTTCTAAAAATAGATCGATAGCGTCTGTAGTGGCACTTTATACAAAATATCAATTTTACTTGCACACAGAGGACAATCGTGGAATAGCGCAGTGGTCATGGACTTGTTTGTGTCTGTAACTTTCAAAATAACTTCGAACATAAACAATGACATACTGAGAAAGAAAAAAATATTCTACGTTCGAGAAAAATACTATTTGAACAATACTTATTTGTGTAATGTGAAGCTACTGCACATGTGCATTTTCTGCTTGTACACTTAAGTTTTATAGATAATTATAATAATTTTGCAACTTTTTTCTACATAAGTAACATCGTCATATGTAACATCTGAAAACGTATTAAATGGTTTCGGACATTCTTTTTTTATTTTGTTTAAAACCACTCTAAGATCTTATGAAGATAAGTTATACATACCTTTATTTCGAGGTTTATATTATACTGAAAACCTTAAAATTAAAAAATCATAACTTTTCAAATGTCTTTGCTACTTGCTCACTTATTGCTTTAACCTATTTACCTCTTCCACTGTTTGCGTCGCCTTTGATGCGTCGCATTAACGACTTTTCTTGTGCCATGTAATGTAACGAACGACCCCAGCGGTATAATCACTTTAAACCTGCCTCGCTGCTGGGTTAACTCTTTAGCGCCCTCCAAACAATAAGCAACTGTGGCTGGTGTATGGATGGCGAGAGCGCCGGTCTGCAGTTACAGTAAAATTATGGACCTCAAGATGGCACTAAAGATAGGAAATATTTTATTTCAAAAATATATATGCAGATTGTATAACTGTTTGTATAAATCTAAGGGTTTTAAGATCTATGGCTCTGATGTAAAAATTAGTTCAAACATTTTATACAAGCAAAATAAAGTTTCCATATAAAACCAACACGTAAGCTTTTGAATATTTAGATGCGTATTTAAAAAGCAAATGTCTAATTCGAGTTATCTAGGCATATACTGCGTTATTCAGATATCGTTCACGTTTGTGAAATAATCAGAATCGATGCAAATTATAAGAGTTAACCATTCTAATAAAAAGAAATCAGAAACACACACACAAAACAACAACAATACATGTGGTTCGAAGCAGCAAATAAAAAAGAATTGATAGAGATTCATTTATAGTACAGTGCAACACATAGTAGTGACATTACCAAACTATATTTTGTTTCGGTTATTTATTGAATGTTTCATTGAATGTATTCCTTTATTATTTGAGAGATTAAAAGATATTCGTTTGGTCGTTTTGTTACAAAACTGCGATATTTTCGTTGTAGTGTATATGCCATGTTGTAGAAAAATGTAAATAAACATCTGTTTTGCGCCATTCGTTCATTTTACTTGTCCAGAAAATTATTATTGGATGGCATCACTTAAAACTAATGAGAATAATTATGTGCCCTGCCCCACCCACGCACCGCGCCAGCAAGACGGGGCATACAATTTGCAAAGCCTATATTACCCCAGAAAAGGTTTTGATCGTACAGTGTTTGAAGTGCATGTAGAGATTGTCCCGTATCTCGGACCCCATGCTGTCATCTACTTAGCTGCTTGAATGGGCTAATGGAACTTCAAAATGCAATATTACGTCATATGCCAGCGAAGAATCCCGGACATTCGTTCCCCCGTGATTTTTGCAGGGGGGCGGACATTCGTTCACCCGTTGATTCACCACCCCGGATATTCGTTTCTCCATACAATTGTTACCCCGGACACTCGTTCCCCCATGTTTCCCATGCTTATCTTTATATGTTATTTTATGAATAACGACGAGTAAAGGTTCACAGTTTATTGATATTTATGTTTATCTTGTTACTTTATAAGACAAACGGTTTGCTCAATGGTTAGCATAGATACTGACACAAACAATAGCACATCTATATCAAACCAAACAGTCCCAAACTAAAAACACTTTACAACCTGCAAACAAACTGTACACCAAAATATAAATAATAGCACTGTCTCAAACTATTACACAGTAAAATATGTTCACACATGGACTCGAATACAATGTCCTATTGACAGTAACGAATGTCCTACTCGTCCACACTCTTGCTTCCGTCTGCCAGCTCGCCGCAAAGTTTCTTCATTGTCTTCTGATGTGCCCTCGTTCCTCGTCGCAGCCTCTTCGTCTTCTGATCACCTCTCTCTGTAAAGAATGCGTTGTTGCGCTAAAAACAAACACCCTCGTCGGCAGTTAATTGTCTTTCATTTGTAATCATTTGAACGCACCGACCCTAAGATTGTATTTTAATTGGTGTTGAGAATTTGATTAATTTAACACCTTAGCTACAACCACTAGCGCAAAATACCGACTATATTACAGATGTTGCGACAAACACCATTTAGTGTTTCTTCTTAAGTCTTTTACTCACAGTTACTCAGTCTGGGAACAAATGGCATCAAACAATAAATGGAATAGGTTACAATAGGGGAACAAATATCCGGGTGAACGAATGTCCGGGGTCACAATTGTATGGGTGAACGAATGTCCGGGGTGGTAAATTGGTGGGGGAACGAATGGCCGCCCCCTGCAAAAATTACTGGGGAACGAATGTCCGGGTGAACGAATGTCCGTATACCGCCAGCAAACACAGAAAAAACAACCTGTGGCAAATGTTATTAACAATAACCCATTTTTAAAGAAACCGCTATCAAGTTGCATCTATTGTAAAGAACAAATTGTAAATACATCGCTGACTTTCTGATACTGATTTACATTTAATATATATATATATATCTATCTCTGTGTACTGCCTACCCTCGGATGAGGATTATCGGCAGGAATATACAATTTATTAATTACATTTAATTCAAAAATGATAATTAAAAATTACATCGATATTTCCAATAACAAGATACAAGTAAAATAAAAGTTCCTTAGTCAAGTCTAAATTTATGTCTAATTCAAAATTATCGTCGAAGAAGATACAAACAACCAATGCAGTGACCTTTAAAACAACAGTCTCCAATACATAAAACTCTGGTACACACTCCGATATTGTTGGCTATAAAATGTTGCTGGTGCAAACTTGTAAAACATCTACAATTTAATAATCGGAAAAGGCACTTAATTGAAAATGTATAACTATAATTTGTCTGTCGCAAATGGAAACAAAGATATTTGCTAATACTATTGGAGAGGACTGGTCCGTCCTGGTATAGCCCGTCCTTTTTTACGGGCCGTTCTGAATGTTTCCTTCTGCACACACAGAATCCTTCGGTCATTTCCCCTGAAACGTAATGCAGTACCGTTTGAGAGGTTGCGATTTTGATAGAAGGGTTTCTGTGTTGACAGAAACAAATCTAACGCCTTTTCTAAACGACAGAAAATTCAATTTATACAAAGATGGCTTGGTGTTCAAAGGACCTATTTCCCACTAAACTTAGTTTTGTTTACTTTGTAGCGTATATGGGATTATTCATAAATCAAGGTAAGTTTACGATTTCACAGATTATTTCTCAATACACAACATGTCTCTACACAGACTTGGTCCCGCAGACCGGGAGTCCAGCCTGGACCGTTTTTTTTAAAGTATTATAAGATGTTTGTTTACAAGTTATTGCCCGCATTTGTAAAAATTACCCATTGTAAAATTATACAAACTTAATGAAGAAACGCAGCATCAAACTAATGACCTGTACAAACACTGCAGGCCCGGATCAAGAGTTTTGCAGCTGGAATATTTGTAATATGACGCCCAATGTGTGCAGAAATATATCTGAACAAGATAAAAATCTTGTTAATGGATTTGACTGCAGTGTTCAAATGTGAAGACATAAAACTTGAGCAACATGACTGCCCAATCAGGGCAAACACAAACCTACCTTTGAATTGGACCATGACATGCAGCTTGGTATCGTTTTTCAGCTCTCTTTTCCCATTAATTTGTTTTGCATGTTGGAAAATAATCTTTCTAACTTAGCAAAATTCCTCGACAAGAATTGTAGTATATAAAAGAACGTGCATGCGTACTAGTTAAAGTAAATCTCAGAGGAGAAAATAATCCTGTCCCTAACAGGGATTCGAACCCGAGACCTTCAGGTCAGTAGGCTGACACTCAAAAACGTTGCTAAAGGGTTAACCCAACAGCAAAGCTGTTGAAAGTGCCTTTATGCACTACAGTCACTACACTCCTCCCCCTCTACTTTTTTCTGGGCCCAAGCCCATCTCAGGACAGCCACACCAGGCTTCCGTTTACTTCTGACACCATTAAAGTAAATCTCAGAGAAGAAAATAATCCTGTCCCTAACGGGGATTCGAAGCCTGGACCTTCAGATCAGTAGGCTGACACTCAACCACGTTGCTAAAGGGTTAACCCAACAGCAAGGCTGTTCAAAGTGCCTTTATGCACTACAGTCACTACATAGTGATGGAAACGGTTACAAAATCAGTAACCAGTTAACATTTCAAACCATTCAACTGTTTAAGCGGCTACATATTACCATCATATATCTGTCATTAAAGAGATTAGCCATTTCTGTTGTAAATACTGTATTTTGGATCGCTTCTATGGTTACTGTAATCATATCTTTAAATCTATATCGTTGTGAGGATAGAGCTATATAAATGTATAAAAAAGGGGGACTATATTGGCCAAAAGACCCAATTTCATCTGTTCATTCTTCACACGGGTAAATGGCTGCCCCTATAGTGCACGCTTTGTCATGATCTGAACATGCCATGTCTGAACATTCCATGTCTGAACATTCCATGTCTGAACATTCCATGTCTGAACATTCCATGTCTGAACATGTCATGTCTGAACATTCCATGACTGAACATGCCATGTCTGAACATTCCATGTCTGAACATGCCATGTCTGAACATTCCATGTCTGAACATTCCATGTCTGAACATGCCATGTCTGAACATTCTATGTCTGAACATGCCATGTCTGAACATTTCATGTCTGAACATTCCATGTCTGAACATGCCATGTCTGAACATTTCATGTCTGAACATGCCACGTCTGAACATTTCATGACTGAACATGCCGTGTCTGTAGACCTTATCTTTGGCCCCAAGACTGTAATATACTTGGCCACTCAAACAGTAATTTGAACCACTCTGGCCCCCTTTTGGCTAACATAGCTTAGCTGTGAATATGGTCGAAAAAACATCTTATTTATGAGTCTTGGCTTGTATTGAAAGTATTATCGAAAGATGTGTAAGCTTATTCCTTTGTCTGACACCTTTATAAATCTACCTTCATGACAAAATGGCCCTCTAATCGATTGAAACAGTATGATTTCCTAATGCATGTTACCAAGCATTAGGGCTGTCACGATACGCTTGCCGTGTAACACATCATACTACTATACATATCGAGCTTGTTGCAATACAAACCACAATATATTGCCATATTTGATCAAACTATTATAAGGCGCTATTTCACTCAATATAATGAGCAGAATGAACAAGAAATACCTTAATAAAATACGACATAGCTTTATAAGATGTAAACACAGGAATAAGAAAGTAATAAGACTAGATATTTGCAAAGCACAAACAATCAAACAACAAATCAATTGCAAAATTCATGATTGTTTAATTTCCCTACACATTGCTGTTGCCATTAAATTCAGCTATATTTCGAAAAAGTCAATAAGCTTGTCCATGTTGTAAACAATTTGCTATGGTCATGTTTGATTAAATTGCCAGACAATATGTACCGGTAATTATTATGTTCTAAGTATTCACTCCCTATATAGTACCACATAGCACTTATTAAATCTATTCCTGAGTTCAATACACTAAGCAGCAATATTTAAGACATAGGTAAATGTCATGTCTGCCATAGTCTACTGTTGCATTCAATGTTGTTACTTTTTGTTTTCCCAATCATTATCATGTATGTGCTTTATATAATAAATGAAATTGCAAAGTTGTTTTTGCATTGGCAGAGACAGTTCAAAGGATAAATAACTAACAGCCTGACACAACAAAGAATGGTTTGACAAGTCACATGCAATACAAACAAGAAATGTCTTTAAAAAGACAAATGGCGTCGGATTAAAAAAAAAAGAAGAAATTTCTTTTAAAAGGCTATGCGGCATTTGTGAAGCATTAACTTACACATTTTTATCGTGTTTATGTTTCTATTGAATATAAATTTGTGAGAAGAATGGCATGAAAATGGTGTACATTTTTAAACTAGTCGCTCGCTCCATCTGCGCCTCATAATTCTCACGTAATAGGCACTTAAAGTTACGAAGTAGTTAGATCGTGCCGGAAGTGAGCGGTCTGCTTTGCAGCATATGACAGAGATGATGTTTAAACAAATGTAGGATCAAGTGACATTTTATACACTATATACAATAAAACTGTAGGAAATGGGGTACATTGGTAAACTGGAAATTATCTCCCTTGTTTGTTAATATCCGAGGTATTCCAAAGAGTAGGTAGGTCCTTTATAGTCGGAATTCTTGGACTTTATCGCCCGTTCTTTTGTAGATTTTGCAGTTACAAACGGTGAAATTTCTTTTGCACAAATATAAGCTTAAAATCCATTTAAATACTTATAGAGATTTGTTATTTAAAAAAGAAAATGGAAGTGTTTGTTGATGATGGTTAACTTGAAAGTCAAAGAAGTCAACATACACTCCAAAAAGAACAAGCATAAAAACCGAGTAAAACAAATGAAAGGACCTACTTGCATTTAGGGGTTATTCAGGGGAGACTATTCATTAATGTCACTCATTGATATAGACTTGTTTATGACTTAAATACCTGTATAAATAACTATATATCGCCACCCCGAGGACGTTTATTAGAAACACTACGGTATATGATGCTATTAGGAATTTCTACCAATGGGAATCGCTCTGATATTCATTCAGGCTAGCCTTGAGTCAGCATTTGTAAGTAGGTCAAAAGTGAGGTTAGACAGCTACGCCGAAAAACTTGACCAAGACTTGCATTTCCCCATGCACAGACCTACTGGAAATCACCCATACACATTGCAAGGCTAGATCAGTATACACTATCAAGACTGTACATAAATATACATACTATAAAATATGAAACACTGCTGACACACAAGTTCATCATTCTAACGTTTATCTATTGTCACACTAACCCCGTTGGTTTCATGTCTAAGAAACACTGAAATTTGTTAATGATGCTGTAGAAGTTGCTCTTTTTTTTTTTTTTTCAGGTATTTTAGTAACAGCGTCTCAAACCAGTGACAATAAGTACAAGTATAACACAGTGACGGTGGTTCTACTGACTGAGTGTATCAAGTTGTTAGCAGCCTGTGTCATATACCTGAAAGAGTGAGTACTTAGTTGGTAAAAAGCAAAATAAATTTTTAAAAAATGCTTAACAAAATTAAAACAGACATTTGGCAGTTAATGTCACATTTTAGTCAACAAACTATTGACGAGTTCACTTGAAAACAATAACCCTCTCATCATATACAGATGTTGGAATATGTTTTCATTATTTGTACAGTATGTGATTATTTAAGCTAGGATAATTGAACAAGTTTTTTGTTGTTGTTGTTATGGTGTTTAACTTTTATAATCTCAAAAGTTTAAATAATTATCATCCATAAGAAAATATGAAATTGAATCTGAGAGGGGACTAAGTTTTAACCAGACATTATTTTTATGTAAAAATGGCACAATTAAAGGAACTTTTATTAGTGCGCTATGAAACAATTTCATTTTGATGAACATAGTACATGTGTAGATAATGTTAATACTATTGATCCCAAATAATGCATGAATGCACCATGACATGTCAACCAGCTGGTTGTGAAGGCCAGTTTGTGCTGAAAACATGATAGACATGCAGCACAATTTGAACAAGGAAATAATTGTATACTAAATTTACAAATGTTTCCCTAATGCCTTTTAAACAAAGTTTTCCCCAACAGAATGTCTCTGCTAACTTTTTGCCAAAGGTATATAAAAAAAGACTGTCAACTTTTTATATTAGTCTTTCTAATTCTAATGTTTGATAAAACATTATAACTGTGGCATTTTTTCATCATTCTTGAAATATGGATCGCATCTGTTGAGATCAAGTACTGATTTATGTCCATTTGATCCCCTTGTCCTTGTCTTGACCATAGCTTGGCTAGTGTGACTCATTTAAGTCGCTATGGCTAAAGAAATGAAGACTTGTTTAGCCGAACATGGTCCATAAAATCAGGTACTTTAATGAAAAAGTTTTTTCTGTTCTAAGACAAAGGGCTCATTAAGGTGCCTCAAATCACTAAGTATATCCAGCTTTGTTCAAGTCTTACATAAAATTTTTGTTAAATAGCTGAAATAATGTGTTAGCAGACTGTGCAAACTTCAGCACACTGTCTGTATTTGACTTGTTTTTGCATTGTTTTTGTTCGTTGAAATTTAGGGTAAAACAGTTCTAATGAACTTAAAAAAAGATGTTTGCTAAAGGTTAAACAAATCTTCATTCTGGAGCATTATCATGACAGAAAGGGCTGAATGTAAATACTTTTATAATGGCTAATTGAACCCACTGCCCTCAGAAGAAAAAGAAAAGAAAAATTAACTTCAATTATTATTTTGTTTAATTTTACATTTGCCCCTTGTCTATCACATAACAAATGTTCCTTATCTGAACTTCTTTTTTTTAAAGCCCCATCAAAGCAAAATTAAAATGCCGATTATACATTAATACCTTTATTGCAAACAGATGTTTTTAACAATAACTATCACGTGTCCAACAGATAATAATTTCATTTATTTCTGTCTTTTATCAAGTATCTTATTGTTTGTTTTCTAGGAAAAAAGTTTCAGAATTTATTGAAGAATTAACACAGAACAAGGAAAGTAAGTATTCAATCATTTAATCAAATTTCTTTCTCTAATTTAATCACATTTCTGTCTCTAGTTTATTAAAAGACATTATTGATAAAATACGGGCTTTGTCTATTGATGTAACCTCAAAGATACCAAATGCAATATCTAACATATCCATAGCAACCATCTTTAATTGTTTAACCACATGCTGAATACTCTGCACATATTTATAAATGTTCTGATGTCATTCTGGTCTATTTACATTATATTTTGTTAACAGTCAAGCCCTGTCATAGAACACTATAACAAAGGTAACAGCTGTAAACAGCTGTTAATTTACTTGTTGCTACTGCTCAATAACCTCTTTAATGCCCTTGCTGATCTGTAATTAGATTTTCCATGTCCACACCATATGTGACAGGTGACAGCTTTTAGATGAAATCTTGCTTAACTAACTTACTTATAATTGATTTCTTCCAGATTTTATTGCACTGTTGCTCAAACATGACTTAAAGGTATTATACCAAATATGTGCTCTCTAACACGTACCTACTAAACAATTGAGACAATAAAGACAATCTTACATTAAGATTGTTGCCATGGTAATAACAGATTCATGTATGTTGGATGATCGTCACAGGATCACAGCATTGTTGCCATCATTGTCATCATCATCAGCAGCAATATTATCATTATTCTAGTTAGAATTATAGTAGCGTCTGATTTTGTTACAAAATATTTTCAACCCCTAAAACATTCCATAAACTTACATTGAACAGTAGCATATGTTTAACTTGTGCAAGTTTAAGTCAAACAATGGTTAAAAGATAAGCAAATAAGGGTGTTGTCCCTGCACCTTTCATTATGTTAGTTTATTCATGTGGCAAGAGCTAAAATATTGTATCCAACAGTTTGGACCATTTTCTCTCATTAAACCAAATAAATTTTTGTAACCTTAAATGATCCTACAAAATATTGTTTACCTCTTACATCCGTACCTCATAACACCCCACTTGACATTACAGAAATATATTTCCTAACCAAGCCACACTGCCCAGTAAGCTATTTTTAAACTAAGAAAACCACATGACCACTTACTTTTGAGATCATGTTACACGAGGAGCCGGGTAATCAGCTCTGGTGTCAATATTTTGGTTGGAAACCCCATCATGCTTATTTATAGATTTGGAAATACATTTAATTGACATTTAAAGTGATATATTTCCCAATTTGTCTAACATTGAGGTAATGTAATAAAATGCCTTTACTTTAACTGAAATATTAATTTTTGCAGCAATTATGTTGTTTTCACGTTGTTTCAGCATTGCTGTACTACTTTGTTCCTGCTTGTTTCAGCATTGCTGTACTACTTTGTGCCTGCAGGCCTGTACTGTTTCTATAACAACCTCCAGTTTGAGAACCTGGCCAACTATGATCCAACTACATACTTCCTCCTGCTGCAGTTCAGGGTGGTGGTGACCGGGGTTGTGTTTCAGGTGAGAGACTTTGACAGTTGTCTTTGTTGGACTTTATTATAACGTTGTTTGCCCAACCCAGTTTGATGACATGTGTTAAAAGGTTGTTGTATTGCCATATAGTTAATTCTTAAATCTTCTTCCATTCCATTTCGAGCTAGTTTTCAATTAGGAATACATATATATATATATATATATATATATATATATATATATATATATATATATATATATATATATATATATATATATATATATATATATATATATATATGTATTCTTAATTATAAACTATATATATATAGCCATTTTCCCCACAATATCCTTGTGCTATTCTACTTTGTACAAATATTCTCTTGTGCACAAAGATTATAGGACCTTGTACAATGTAATTGCAGATAGTGTTCCAAAAGAAGCTCAGCGGAATCCAGTGGGCATCATTGTTCATCCTGACATTTGGTTGTATTATCAAGGAATATGGTAGAACCAGTGCTAAGGTGGCAGAAAGTGCTGGAGATGCCTCACCGCAAACCTACTGGTCCTCCTTCTTCAATCTGCATCTCCTTCTCATCTTAGTCCAGGTAAACAATGCAGTAGCACTTTGTGTCTTAATCATGCTGCATGTTTAATTACCCACACTTTATTTTTTAGCTCCACTTTCTAAAGAATAAAGTTTTGCCTATTAACAAGGTAATTTGGTCTGTATTGGTTCACTATTTTGTTACAGTCAATATCTCACAAACCATATTCACTTCATACCAGAAAAACTTGTTAACTACAACAAGCAGAACTCATCTCTAAAGGGCAGATAATTTTGACAAAGCTGCCACGGCCATGCCATGTAGATGATACAAACTGTGTAGGGATTTTGACCATGCCATGTAGATGACACAAACCTTGTAGGGATATTGGCCATGCCATGTAGATGACACAAACATTGAAGAGATATTGGCCATGCCATGAAGATGACCCTAACTTTGTAAGGATATTGGCCATGCCATGTAGATGACCCTAACTTTGTAGGGATATTGGCCATGCCATGTAGATGACCCTAACTTTGTAGGGATATTGGCCATGCCATGTAGATGACCCTAACTTTGTAGGGATATTGGCCATGGCATGTAAATGACCCTAACTTTGTAAGGATATTGGCCATGCCATGTAGATGACCCTGACTTTTTAGGGATATTGGCCATGCCATGTAAATGACCCTAACTTTGTAGGGATATTGGCCATGGCATGTAAATGACCCTAACTTTGTAAGGATATTGGCCATGCCATGTAAATGACACTAACTTTGTAAAGATATTGGCCATGCCATGTAAATGACCCTAACTTTGTGAGGATATTGGCCATGCCATGTAGATGACCCTAACTTTGTAGGGATATTAACCATGCCATGTAGATGACCCTAATTTTTAGGGATATTGGCCATGGCATGCAGATGACACAAATTATGTAGGGATTTTGGCCATGGCATGTAGATGACACAAATTGTGTAGGGATATTGGCCATGGCATGTAGATGACACAAATTATGTAGGGATTTTGGCCATGGCATGTAGATGACACAAATTATGTAAGGATATTGGCCATGCCATGTAAATGACCCCAAACTGTGTAGGGATATTGGCCATGGCATGTAGATGACACAAATTATGTAGGGATTTTGGCCATGGCATATAGATGACACAAATTGTGTAGGGATATTGGCCATGGCATGTAGATGACACAAATTATGTGGGGATTTTGGCCATGGCATGTAGATGACACAAATTGTGTAGGGATATTGGCCATGGCATGTAGATGACACAAATTATGTAGGGATATTGACCATGGCATGTAGATGACACAAACTATGTAGGGATATTTGCCATGGCATGTAGATGACACAAACTATGTAGTGATATTGGCCATGGTATGTAGATGACACAAACATTGTAGGGATATTGGCCATTTCATTTAGATGACACAAACTGTGTAGGGATTTTGGCCATGGCATGTAGATGACACAAACTATGTAGGGATATTGGCCATGGCATGTAGATGACACAAACATTGTAGGGATATTGGCCATGGCATGTAGATGAAACAAATTATGTAGTGATATTGGCCATGGCATGTAGATGACCCCAAACTTTGTAGGGTTGTTGGCCATGGCATGTAGATGACCCTAACTTTGTAGGGATATTGGCCATGGCATGTAGATGACACAAACATTGTAGGGATATTGGCCATGGCATGTAGATGACACAAACATTGTAGGGATATTGGCCATTTCATTTAGATGACACAAACTGTGTAGGGATTTTGGCCATGGCATGTAGATGACACAAACTATTTAGGGATATTGGCCATGGCATGAAGATGACACAAACATTGTAGGGATATTGGCCATTTCATTTAGATGACACAAACTGTGTAGGGATTTTGGCCATAACATGTAGATGACACAAATTATGTAGGGATTTTGGCCATGGCATGTAGATGACACAAACTATGTAGTGATATTGGCCATGGCATGTAGATGACACAAACATTGTAGGGATATTGGCCATTTCATTTAGATGACACAAACTGTGTGGGGATTTTGGCCATGGCATGTAGATGACACAAACTGTGTAGGGATATTGGCCATGGCATGTAGATGACACAAACATAGTAGGGATATTGGCCATGGCATGTAGATGACACAAACTGTGTAGGGATTTTGGCCATGGCATGTAGATGACACAAACATTGTAGGGATATTGGCCATGGCATGTAGATGACACAAACTATGTAGTGATATTGGCCATGGCATGTAGATGACCTCAAACTTTGTAGGGATGTTGGCCATGGCATGTAGATGACCCTAACTTTGTAGGGATATTGGCCATGGCATATAGATGACACAAACATTGTAGGGATATTGGCCATGGCATGTAGATGACACAAACATTGTAGGGATATTGGCCATGGCATGTAGATGACACAAACTATGTAGGGATATTGGCCATGGCATGTAGATGACACAAACATTGTAGGGATATTGGCCATGGCATGTAGATGACACAAACATTGTAGGGATATTGCCCATAGCATGTAGATGACACAAACTATGTAGTGCTATTGGCCATGGCATGTAGATGACCCCAAACTTTGTAGGGATGTTGGCCATGGCATGTAGATGACACAAACATTGTAGGGATATTGGCCATAGCATGTAGATGACCTTTACTTTGTAGGGATATTGGCCATGGCATGTAGATGACACAAACATTGTAGGGATATTGGCCATGGCATGTAGATGACACAAATTATGTAGGGATTTTGGCCATGGCATGTAGATGACACAAATTGTGTAGGGATATTGGCCATGGCATGTAGATGACACAAATTATGTAGGGATATTGACCATGGCATGTAGATGACACAAACTATGTAGGGATATTTGCCATGGCATGTAGATGACACAAACTATGTAGTGATATTGGCCATGGCATGTAGATGACACAAACATTGTAGGGATATTGGCCATTTCATTTAGATGACACAAACTGTGTAGGGATTTTGGCCATGGCATGTAGATGACACAAACTATGTAGGGATATTGGCCATGGCATGTAGATGACACAAACATTGTAGGGATATTGGCCATGGCATGTAGATGAAACAAATTATGTAGTGATATTGGCCATGGCATGTAGATGACCCCAAACTTTGTAGGGTTGTTGGCCATGGCATGTAGATGACCCTAACTTTGTAGGGATATTGGCCATGGCATGTAGATGACACAAACATTGTAGGGATATTGGCCATGGCATGTAGATGACACAAACATTGTAGGGATATTGGCCATTTCATTTAGATGACACAAACTGTGTAGAGATTTTGGCCATGGCATGTAGATGACACAAACTATTTAGGGATATTGGCCATGGCATGAAGATGACACAAACATTGTAGGGATATTGGCCATTTCATTTAGATGACACAAACTGTGTAGGGATTTTGGCCATGACATGTAGATGACACAAATTATGTAGGGATTTTGGCCATGGCATGTAGATGACACAAACTATGTAGTGATATTGGCCATGGCATGTAGATGACACAAACATTGTAGGGATATTGGCCATTTCATTTAGATTACACAAACTGTGTGGGGATTTTGGCCATGGCATGTAGATGACACAAACTGTGTAGGGATATTGGCCATGGCATGTAGATGACACAAACATAGTAGGGATATTGGCCATGGCATGTAGATGACACAAACTGTGTAGGGATTTTGGCCATGGCATGTAGAAGACACAAACATTGTAGGGATATTGGCCATGGCATGTAGATGACACAAACTATGTAGTGATATTGGCCATGGCATGTAGATGACCTCAAACTTTGTAGGGATGTTGGCCATGGCATGTAGATGACCCTAACTTTGTAGGGATATTGGCCATGGCATGTAGATGACACAAACTTTGTAGGGATATTGGCCATGGCATGTAGATGACACAAACATTGTAGGGATATTGGCCATGGCATGTAGATGACACAAACATTGTAGGGATATTGGCCATGGCATGTAGATGACACAAACTATGTAGGGATATTGGCCATGGCATGTAGATGACACAAACATTGTAGGGATATTGGTCATGGCATGTAGATGACACAAACATTGTAGGGATATTGGCCATGGCATGTAGATGACACAAACATTGTAGGGATATTGGCCATGGCATGTAGATGACACAAACATTGTAGGGATATTGGCCATAGCATGTAGATGACACAAACTATGTAGTGATATTGGCCATGGCATGTAGATGACCCCAAACTTTGTAGGGATGTTGGCCATGGCATGTAGATGACACAAACATTGTAGGGATATTGGCCATAGCATGTAGATGACCCTAACTTTGTAGGGATATTGGCCATGGCATGTAGATGACACAAACATTGTAGGGATATTGGCCATGGCATGTAGATGACACAAACTTTGTAGGGATATTGGCCATGGCATGTAGATGACACAAACTATGTAGGGATATTGGCCATGGCATGTAGATGACACAAACATTGTAGGGATATTGGCCATGGCATGTAGATGACACAAACTATGTAGGGATATTGGTCATGCCATGTAGATGACACAAACTATGTAGGGATATTGGCCATGGCATGTAGATGACCCCAAACTGTGTAGGGATTTTGGCCATGGCATGTAGATGACACAAACTGTGTAGGGATATTGGCCATGCCATGTAGATGACCCCAAACTTTGTAGGGATGTTGGCCATGGCATGTAGATGACTCAAACTGTAGGGATATTGGCCATGCCATGAAGATGACACAAACATTGTAGGGATATTGGCCATGGCATGTAGATGACACAAACTATGTAGGGATATTGGTCATGGCATGTAGATGACCCAGATATTGTAGGCCTAAGGGGTATTAACCATGGAATGTAGATGACACAAATTATGTAGGGATATTGGCCATGGCATGTACATGACACAAAAATTGTAGTAATATTGGCCATGCCATGTACATGACACAAACATTGTAGGGATATTGGCAATGCCACATAAATGACACAAACTTTGTAGGGATTTTGGCAATGCCATGTAACTGACACATACTTTGTAGGGATATTGGCCATGCCATGTAAATGGCACAAACTATGTAGGGATATTGGCCATGCCATGTAGATGAACCAAACTCTGTAGGGATATTTGCCATGCCATGTAGATGACACAAACTATGTAGGGATATTGGCCATGCCATATAGATGACACAAACTATGTAGGGATATTGGCCATGTCATGTAAATGACACAAACTTTTTAGGGATATTGGCCATGCCATGTAAATGACACAAACTATTTAGGGATATCGGCCATGCCATGTAAATGACACAAACTATGTAGAGATATTGGCTATGCCATGAAGATGACACAAACTATGTAGGGATATTAGCTATGTCATGTAAATGACACAAACGATGTAGAGACATTGGCCCTGGCATTTAGATGACACAAACTATGTAAGGATATTTGCCATGGCATGTAGATGACACAAACTGTAGGAATATTGCCCATGGCTTGTAGATGACACAAACATTGTAGGGATATTGGGCATGCCATGTAAATGACACAAACCATTTAGTTATATTGGCCATGCCATGTAAATGACACAAACTATTTTGGGATATTGGCCATGCCATGTAAATGACACAAACTATGTAGGGATATTTGTCATGCCATGTAAATGACACAAACTATGTAGGGATATTGGCCATGCCATGTAAATGACCCCAAACTATGTAGGGATATTGGCCATGCCATGTAAATGACACAAACTTTGTAGTGATATTGGCCATGGTGCCATGTAGATGACACAAACTATGTGGGGATATTGGCCATGCCATGTAGATGACACAAACTATGTAGGGATATTGGCCATGCCATGTAGATGACCCCAAACTATGTAGGGATATTGGCCAAATCATTTAGATGACACAAACTTTGTAGGGATTTAGGCTATGGCATGTAGATGACCCCAACTTAGTAAGGACAAGATAGCCTAAACCCACATTCCTGAAACCTTGTAGAAACATAGGTCATGACAACTAGACATATATTTGGTTTTTGGATAATTAGGTGGAACCAGGTAACAAGGAGGTGTGTATTTGTGTGGATGCTTGTATATTTTACATACATCACTTTTTGTAATTACCTTCATAACTGCTATACAGGGGTTGTTAAAAAATTACGTAGACAAGCCTTATAATTTTTAACATGTTGCAATATTTATGAACAAAAAATACATAACTAAAAACTACAAAAAGACTCTTAACTGCAATTGGCCCGGGTCTTTGACGTCATGATGTTGGCGACGTTTTGAATGTTACTTTGTTGGTGGGTGCACGCTAGCGATGGCACTTTTTTTGCTTCTTCTCAAAATAGGAGCCCTCATAGTCCAAACATCGCTGATGACGGCCATTGCTAGTTTGGTGGTTTCTGCAGTAGGGGATGCTGCTTTGTCTTGATGGAAAATGAACTGGTCAGGCAGGACTCCGGCCTTTTCTTTCGTAATGCTCTTTGGAGATCCTGGCTGAGCACCTTCTAATTAAAACAAATTTTCATTCATACTTTTTAATATAAAATTATTGTGTTTTGATACTTACAGAGTTTTAAGAACTATGTGGTTCAGAAGGTTTCAATATTTCTGTGTTTAAGAAAGATAATAATAAAAATACAACAATAGTCTACATAATTTTTAAACAACCCTCGTAAATAGAAAAATTTATTCAATTATTGTTAAATTTAATAATAATAAAACATTTCTGATTTCAGGGTGATTTAATTTGTAATAACGGTTCCAATTGCAGGTGTTCTGTTCGTGCTTTGCTGGAGTATACAATGAATACCTGTTGAAGGGTCGAGGCAGTGACATTCACATCATGATGCAGAATGTGTTTATGTATCTGGACTCCATTGTCTGTAACCTCCTTATCCTCACATACAAGGGGCAGATAACTGATGCCTTTACATCAGAGAGTCTGCGATCAATAATGCAGGTCAATGTTATCTTCATCATGTTAAACAATGCATGCATTGGCATTGTGGTCAGTCTTTTCCTGCGATCACTCAACTCCATTTTGAAGACATTTGCCAGTGCCTTGGAGCTCATGTTTACAGCTGTACTCTCATGGATCATATTTGGGATTCGTATTGACATCTACACCATTGTTGCCATAGTGATTGTTACTGCGGCAACCTTTCTGTATGCTCAGAATCCTGTGGTGAACAAAGGCAAAGAGCCAGTCCATCTTAAGGCAGATGAGGACCTTGACCATGATCAGGCCAAGCAGAAGCTGATCCAGAATGTCTGAAGCTGATTAAGATTTTTAAAGCTTATCCAGACACAGAATTGTCAATGGCTTTGTTGAGAATATTTGGATTATTATCAATCTGTTTCCAGTAATAACACAAGAATTCTTGAACAAGCAATAGTGGTGTGTTCTTGCTTAATATGTATTAATTTTGCTTTATTTACCAGACAGGTTCTCATGACCTTACATGAATACTATAAATCCATTTTATATTTGCTTCAAATTAACCAGCATATATTCTCATCTTTAGTTTATCATGGATTATTGTTTATCATGGATCAATGTTGATCCTGGATCAGTGTTATTTCATTGTGATAATTCCATAATTCTGCTGCACTGCAGGCCATCTGGTTGACCTTCCCATATTTAAGTCTGTCACTGAGACTTGAACCGACACAGTGAATGACTTAAGGAGGAGGTAGAAGTAACAATTATTATAATATAAGATTAGCACGGATCATAGATTTTGGGCACCTAAATCCATTACATTTCTGAAATGTTGCAGTATGTGAAATTATTTCTACCAAAAAAAGTACAGTATTTTAGACAATTTTTATTTTGGCAACCCTTATTAAAACTGTTTCTTTATATTCCTGTATAGCAGATCTGTGTGTGTTTTTTTTATGCTGAATGTGATAAGAGTTGTCTCCATTCACTTGTGAGCACTCTTATAGGGAGTTGATAAATTGCTGCTTTCTGATTGGTCAAAATCAGCTGGATAGAATGGTTCTTTACATCTAGACTTCATCGCTAGACAACGTAGAAATACGGTACTGAATATTGTTGATATGAATATGACAACTTGAGTTCATGACTTTGGCTTAAAATTGGTTGGTGAATAGCATCTATTTTCTTTGCAATTGAAGCAATATTGCTTAATATTTAGAAGCATATGAAAGAAGATAAACACCGTTTGGTTCATTGACTGGCCAATTACATAACAAATGTGATCATTGTATCTCAGGCACTTTCTTGATTATTTTTTTAATTTTATACATGAACAAATGTACCATCAGCATTTCCATTGCATCCACATTATTTACACTCTATTCTATAGTATTGTATGTACTGTCCTTGTGCCATCCCATATACTCTCCTGGATGCTAACTGGATGCCAGCTGTGTGTTCTTATTAAACCAAAGACTTGTCTTTCTGTAAACCCTGACTTTTCTATATTTATTATTACCAAAGTTTAGTTCTTTGCTACAACTGCATGCAGTGATAACAAGACTTGGCTAGAGATGCAGCAGCAAATAGTGCAAATATTGATAAGGCAACAGGAGTTTGGGATCTGGATCTACTAGCAAATAGTGCAGATATTGATAAGGCAACAGGAGTTTTGGATCTGGATCTTCTATTTGCTTATGACTGGTCAGTAGGCTTAATTTTAAGACAATCTAAGTCACATGACTGTTTATTAGAATGAATACTTTTTGTTTGTCAAACGATTGAATATCATGCAATCTTATGCCTTTTTAATAATGTCCTGGGACAGTACTTCTGTGATTAAGTTCACTTGAATTTTTATCTTATAGGTTCTATTGAATCACCCTGTATGGTGAACTTGCAAGTTACTAAAAGTCATGTCTCTTAAAATTCCTTAAATTGTAAAATGTATTAGATAATGTATATATTTCATAGTAATATGTTTATAAGAAGAACTGTTTCAAGTTCTTCCTTCAGTACAAGATAGGATCTCATATGTTCATGGTGTCTTGATTTAATAAGCAAATGTTTGTGGAAAAAGAAACAATAATCAGTACATAGTGTTAAAATTACTTTTTAGTTACAGACAGTAACTTGTTTGAGCCTTAAATGCTTGTAAAGTTTCTATTGTTTGTTAAATTGATTCATGTTTCATTGTTTATTTGACTGTGTTATATGATAAAAGACTTACAAAAAATTGTTTTTACTTACAAAATGTGCATGTTGCTTTAAGCAGTAAGTTGCAAGCTTGTTGTTTTTAGTTATAGACATAAAGAAATAAAAAACTATAGAAATAAAAAAAATATGGGTTTTACAATGTGTTTTACTTGAACATTAAAGCCAACCTAAATAGGGCAAAATGACTGTATAGTTAAAACTGTTTTGAAATGTTACTTTTTTTGGCCTTTATTGCCATGAATGCCATTTGATTACAGATGACAAATATGTCATAAAAAGAAAACTTGTAAGTAGCCATAATGAGTCCAAACTCGTTGACAAAATAAAAAGTCTTTTTCTATCTTATGTACATTTATAGAGCCAAAATTCATTTCGAGCATCCATTGTTTTAGTAAAACTCTTAACAGTTACATGATTGTTTTAATGTTTGAATTGGATATCTGCAGTCTATAAAATTTTACCATCCTGTCAAATATGGCCACAATATTATTATTATATTCAAAAGCAAAATCAGAATCACTTGTTATCATATCAGTCTGTAAAATGCCACTCTCTTAAACAATGTGCCTTTATTGATGGGTGTTTTTAAAGTTTCTTCAATTAAAACTTATATTTTTTATTGTGTTTTTTTTACCAGATAAAATCAGTTTATATGATTTTAAGGTTTAATTAACTTTTATGTCATTGGTTTTAGAAGAAGACTCATAAAAGACATAAAAGACTCATAAAAAAAAGATTTTTGTATGAGAGGCACTTCTAATTTTTATCACTTCTTTTTATCTTTTACACATTTGTGTTTGCTGTGATCATTTCATGGTGTCACTATGCTGTTGTTTGTACTAATGTATATCACTTATTTGAAAAAACGTAATGCAATTATTGTTTTCACTTTAAGATAAGACTACAGTATGCACGTAAGGTCGGCAAATGGACCTAAAGATTTACCATGTTTTCAACAATCCCTTCTCATTAGTGACATCTGTTGTGTTTTTAGTTAAAAAATAATGACACTTGTCAAGTCATAAAGCTTCTTATGTTGAAAGTATAGGTATTAGTGTTTACACTTTATGGCATTTTTGCATCACATGATTGACAAGAGGTATTTCATGGGCCACATAAAAATCAAGTGTAAACTTAAGAGGTAATCTTTATTTTAAGCCCGATTGTGGTTTAAGGCACATCCTGACAGTCAGTCCATCTGCTGGCAATTTCTTTTATTTGATAACTCATACTTTAATTTTTCAACAGAATTTTGTCACAACTGACTCATATTAACATGCACAAAGCCCCATAATGCTCCTTGCAGTGCTCTTGTTACCATCTTATTTTATGCAAAATTGATAGTTTGCACTGTTTATTTATTCACCCTTTTCTTAATATTTAAATGCAAAAAATAACTTGATGAAACCTTTAATGATATGACACCATACACGTTATTTTATAATTCAGGCTAACACACAATATCAGTAGTCTTTATAGTTATGTTGATTTTTGTATCAATCCATATTTTTGTGTTTGGCATGTTAAACTGGAGTAGTAGTTCATAGTTTGCATGAAGCAAATGTCTGAGTAGAATAAAAGCAACCTAGTCATTTATTAAAAAGTGCCTGTACATGTTTAAGTATTGAAAAATCCATGCACTCTTTATTAAAATGTTAGGAACAATTTGCTGTTATGGTAGCGCTTAAGGGTTTGTTGTTTTTTTCTTATTACAAATAAGTCAAATTTATATATAAACATGAGTGATCCACATATGCATAATGTATATGTTGAACTTTTATATATGTGATCAAGACAACATTGGTGTACATTTTAACCTGTTGTAAATTTTGACATATTTATTGAAAATGATTATGTATTGATTTGTACTGAATTCCAAAATAAATGTTATTGGTAAACATTACCCATTTTAAGTTTATTGTTATTCCATGTTTCACAACTTAATAACGTGGTCCATTGTTTGTTATGAACCACGTGTAATCACTGTAAGTTCGGCACAGTATAGTATACATACTTCAATGGAACTCTACCCTGTAGTTAAAACTGGGACAATGAATATTCATGATCTTACAGAAGCATGGTAGACAAACACACAAAAACTGGCTTGATCCTGTTTATTAAGTGTTTATTATAAAAATATTATTAAAATACAATGTATAAAATCTTGATAATGATATAAAAATATGTTTGAAGACAATCCTGACAAATTAGACACAAATATTTAACAAGATAAACATATTACATTGCTCAAAATTAAAGCATTTAAAAAAATAGAAAGAACACATTAAACATACAATACAAGCTTTGTCCAGAACTTGTTGTAGTTTAACTTAAAGTACATAAAGAAATAAAGTTTAAAATGGAAAGCTAAGCTAAAATGTGTAAAACCAATTCATAAAATGTTTTTATTAGTAAAGAAAACTTGAACATGTAAACTTTAAAAGATCTGGTTTTTAATAATCAGAGAAATCTATTAATAACCAGAAACCAGTAAAACACATAAAGCATTTGAAGAAAAAGAATCATGAATAATTGATTAAAATACTTTATAATACCCTTGGTATTAGGATGCAATGTTAAGCTAGCTGGTTAGAATTAATAAAGGCTGATATGTCTCCTTGAAGTAAAAATTGTAAACAAATCATAAAAATCAACCTTTTACCATATGTGCTATGGCTGCCATTAAGTAAAGTGTTAACATGGTAACAGAACTAAACGAGACGCCATTGGTACATTTGTTCCCACTGGATTGATCCTCCTCCTCCTCCTCCTCCTCTCCACTGTATGCCCAGGAACCACAACGGGGAAAGTTACGAGGTGGAGCAGGCATGTCCGCCGGGGATCCAGACTGGATGAACACCCCCATCCCTATGTCGGCATGGAACTCAATATGACAGTGCAGGAACCAGAACCCTGCAGGGACATGGTGTCTTATTAGATACTTTAACTCTAATAAATATAATTCTGTCATTGGGACAACAATGGTTGGGTATTCTACATCACTTAGGCATTTATCCTAGCACCACACTTAACTGTCTTAGAAAGACAAAAGTTTCATAAAACTGAACTATTGTTGTATCTGATAAGATAGACATTTATTTAACCTTTATATAATTATTATTATTATTATAAGAATTTTGATGGCATCTGCTCACCTGGATTATTGGCCTTGAACCTAACTATAGAGTAGCCGCCATCTGGCACTGTGATCGTGTCCTTGGCAACGGCATGGGTCAGATTTCTATGGAGACGACCCTCAAAGTCCAATCTCTTCACCTCCTCAATGGAGGTAGACTCTGCTAACTGGACGACAAACAAAAGGGAATCTCAATTACATCACTCATTTGCAGATTTAAAAAGACTTCAACGCCTTGTGTGGATCTTACATTAGGGCATGGAGCAGTTTATTTTAAATAACATTTTCGTACTTTTTGTTATTAATGAATAAACTTCAAACAGCATGCTAAATTATTTTCAAGTGGTAGAGCACAAACAGCAAATGACTTACTCGATCCATTACAACAACGTACACTCTATGCACATGACTTACCCCGTCCATTACAACAAAATACAAACTATGTACATGACTTACCCCGTCCATTACAACAACGTACCAATTATGTACATGACTTACCCGGTCCATTACAACGTAACTCTATGTACATGACTTACTCCATCCATTACAACAATGTACACTCTATGTACATGACTTACCTCATCCATAACAACAACATACAAACTATGTACATGACTTACCCCGTCCATTACAACAACTACAAACTATGTACATGACTTACCCCGTCTATTACAACAACGTACAAACTATGTACATGACTTACCCGGTCCATTACAACAACGTAACTCTGTGTACATGACTTACCCCATCCATTACAACAACGTACACTCTATGTCCATGACTTACCCCGTCCATTACAACAACGTACACTCTATGTACATGACTTACCCCATCCATTACAACAACGTACAAACTATGTACTTGACCTACCCTGTCCATTACAACAATGTACACTCTATGTACTTGACTTACCCCGTCTATTACAACAATGTACACTCTATGTACATGACTTACCCCGTCCATTACGACAACATACAAAATATTTATATGACTTACCCCGTCTATTACAACAACGTACAAACTATGTCAATTACTTACCCCGTCCATTAAAACACCGTACATACTATGTACTTTACCTACCCCGTCTATTACAACAACGTACAAACGATGTACATGACCTACCCGCCCATTACAACAAAGTACACTCTATATGTACATGACCTACCCGATCCATTACAACAATGTACAAACAACTGATTCATTCCGAACGCCCTCACCCCTCCCACCATTGGATCCGCCCATGTCCATGACTTACCCTGTCCATTCCAACAACGTAAAAACTATGTCCATGCAGATGCATCGGATGATTAGCATTAAACGTCACACCTTCGTCGATGAGTACAAGTTCTACGTCATCACCTAGCGCCACCTGGAGCACATGCGTACACTCGCAAAACTCTTCAGTGCAGTTCTTGTTGCTCCAATATGGATGGTGACAGAATTCGTCCTGGTTTACAAAGTGTAGCGGAGATCAAGGTATTGATAAAATAATTCCAAGAAGTGATTAATCATCATGACTTCAGTAAGATTTTCTCAATTTTGGGCGCAAGGGCCCATCTTAACAATAACATTATTTCTTAATGCTTTGATTAAGCATAATGAACATGTATTTTCTATACGTGTGTTCTGAGTCTGTCAATCATAAATGCTAGATATTATCATCAAGAGAATGAGCACATACTCATCCAGAGAAGGTCCTTAGTCAGCACCATATATATAGTGAATATGTCTTAGGTCAACAGTCTTCACGTAACTCTTAGTTATCTCGGCTTTCTGCAATAATAATATATATGCTTCAAACACAAGTTTCAATATTACCTGTTGTATATTTTTGAGTTGTGACAGAGGTGGTGACGTTGGCAGTTTGTTAGTCACATGATTCACCTGCGGCATGTACAGGTGTTTGTTTTTGTCGACCGCCCTGATTGGATAGTACGCGGCGTCATGGAAGAGATAGTTGTCGATTTTATTGAAGTCCATGGCGAGGTAGCACTTTTTGTCCGGCACGGTCTTAAAGGCCGGGTATGACTCTCGTGGTTGGAGGTTGATCAAGCTTGACATTGGGATGAGATCCTCAGTGGCAGCCTTGTTCCAGGGATTCAGTTTCTGGAAATGTCAAGCGCAAGCAATTCTAATGGACACTCACATTCAATGAGAACCGATCTTCAGATTGTGTCACTGACATTACCAATCTGCTATTAAAACTATTTAGATATCTTAGTTTAGTACATTAGGGTTAAGGCCAATTTGCAATACTGACGTCATTTTCTCTTCTAATGAAATACGTCAACTTTATTGACAACATGTATACAGTAAGAAGTGACATTCTTTCATGTCTGAATTTTTTATGAATAGTTAATTGCCTAAATGCTTTGGACGACCAGAACTGCAGTATTGTTTGACTTTATTCTTCAAAATGTTTATTATGTCCTTTTCAGAATATTTCATGTGCTAGATCTAGTTACCTTTCCCTGTCTGTCGGCATCTGCCCAGGTGATAGTTCCCACCGGGTCCGTGTCCGGGGCTCCTTGATACCGCAAAATAGCGACCTGTCGGTGATATTTAGGAGGTGTCATATCAGACAAAGGGAATTAAGAGGAAGACATCTAAAATGTCTGAAATAAATATACACACAAATGTTAATTTGGACTTGACAGATCAACGTAGGCCTATATTTCCATTAAAAATATAAATCTACTAAGCATGGCTTTATAAGATAAACGTTTAATTAAAATATACGGAAATTATAATCAAATAAAATATACGTTATAAGCAGTATTCTAATCTTTGTCCTGTTTCCACACCTGTTTTGCTTGTTTAACCTGACAATCTGCCAAACCACGTGCTCTGATCCAGTAGTTTCCCACAGGTAAAGAGGCATTTAGCACAAAGTCAAACCGTTCTCCGGCGAAAATGTTGAACGAGCTGACATCCGTGGCCTTAAAGGGGTTGCCGTCAGATGCAATCATCGTGAGATTGTGATTGTCGATAGAAATCTAAAGAAAAACAGGAATGTTGTATCAATATTAATTAAAAGGAGAAATACTGGTATTCAACACAAAGGGAAATAACCTATTATTGATACGACATTGTTTTGTAAATATTCACTCACTGCCACTACCATCATCATCATCATTATCATCATCATCATCATCATCGTCATCATTCATTCATTCATTTTAAGCAGCACCACTATTGCACAATGTACCTGTATGGGACAGTTAAGAATCCCGTTGCTGATGGTACGGAACCTATAGCGTGTGCCCTGTGTCACATGGAATACTTCTACTGGTGTGTACGTGGTCGTGTTGTCGTTGTTGTTGAAGAACTCTTGATATACACCCTTACCTGCAACATGGATAATAGCTAAATAAGAAATGGTCCTATCATAATGACCACAAATATTTAAATCTAAACTACCTTTAGACCGAGGAAATTAGGGTAAATGTGACAAAAAACACAGAGACGAGACCTAACATACAAAAAGAAAAAAACAACAACATCAGTTACCGCCTTGGAACGGTCAGTCGGCAAAAGGACCGACTTGAGTGCTTTAACCTTTTAAATGTGGAGCGCTCCAACCTCACACTTCCTAAATGTTTTTTTATCAAACAGTGTAAACAAAATATCCCGTCAAAGTGAGACAACTAACTGTAAGCACCAGCATCAGGATTTGAAACAGATCAAATGAACTTATATACAGCCAAAATAACTAGTAATAACATAAACTATTAACATATGTACATTAATCTATGCTGTCATTTAATTCATCCTATAAGGATTGTTACTTGTATTTCCTTAAATGGACATTCGACTTTGGTTTTTCAATTCCATCTTCACATGAACAGGATGCTACAACCATTTATTCGTCTCTGGTCATGTTTGTTCATGATTAAGAAAGTTAATTTTACTTATAGTCAACCATTTTTGTGTAGTTTTTCAAATCGAAATAATACCATATTCTTTTCTAAACACTATGTGTTTCTAAACACTACGTGGACATTATTTTTCAATGACGTCAATACTTTCGTCATAACTTATAGAAAATATCAGCGCTTTGACATTTTGTATTCAAATAGGACGTTTTTCATTGCTTGCATTTGAGAAACTCGCCAGGAAGTGCGAGGTTAGAGCTCTGTAAAACCGGTTTAAGCACCCCAGTCGGTCCATATTGTCGACGGACCGTTCCAAGGCGGTAACTGTCTGGTTTGCTCTTTTCGTTAAATGACTCATCACAAATTTGTTCTTACTTTTCGTTTGGCTTGCATGTGAAATACCTTTGTTCTGTGAATTTTCGGAGTTTGGTATATGTTGCAATGCTCATAGGACTTTGTCATATATTCTTATTCTTGCATGTGAAATACCTTAGTTCTGTGCCTTTTCGGAGTTTGGTATATGTTGAAATGCTCATAGGATTTGGGATATATTCTTATTATGTACAGTAGATAAAAATATACATCAAAGTTACATAGTTTTTGAAGATATATTTCCTAAGTCGTATGTCTGGCCATGTACCAAATCTTATATTTTGCCATTTTAACGAGCCAAGGATGAACGCATCACTTGTTTTCTCCGTTTGGTTACTTATTGTAAAACAGTTACAGTTCATTAGCTCTAGGCTGAGACCGACATTTAGAAAGCAGATACTTTTCTTTGAAGCATATTCAAGTTTGTTGAGACCATTTTGCGTATCTTCTAGACCATATTATACCAAGTAAAATGTTCTTTCATTTATTTATATAGAATAACTTATACCGTATGGCGATATAAAGAGGAATGAGTAAATATATGTATAAAAAAATAAACGATCGAAAAAGCTTGTGAAGATAATGATTGGATTGCTCATTTTCTTATGATAACTTTATTATGCTTGTTTATCTGATCACTTCGCGTAATCTTGATTGCGGCTTGTCGGTGTATCTACCTGTTTGGGGTCTTTAAATTAATTGTTTATTTGAATGCTTATAAAGTAGAACAGAGCATATATGTGTTTTGTTTAAAAAGAAAACTCGTTTAACGTTTTGTATTCAAAGTTGTCCCACCTTTTCTAATACAAATCAGCATAAACAGTTCGGGACATCATAGAGCCACCCTGCTATAATGAACCTACCATTAATAAGCATGGACTCGGGTTTGTTGTCCCCGCCGGCCTGGTGATGGTGAGCGAATCTGTTGACGCTCAGTTCTGAGAGCCAGTCATTGACGATCAGTGTGTGTTGGGGTGAGTCCTCCTCGTACAGTCCTAGATGGGCCTCGAACTCGTCTGCCTGCCGCACAACCAGCGCCCCGAACAGGCCATCAGACCGCTGCAGACCAGAGTGGGCGTGCCAGAAATGGGTTCCGGGGTTAGAGGCGTTAAATCTGTGTTTGAAGAAAAATGTGCTAAAATTGCTTCCTGGCTAATAGGTTAAACCTGGGGCGGATTGGGGTCACAGAAGTGAATGGTATAAATTCACTCACAGATAAAAATACCCTTGTAACCATAGCAGGCTTATGTAGCCCTAGGTACATAATACATTTCTTACAACATGAGATTTGCTTTGTTTGCAGAAAACTGCATGTCGATTTTTTTATACATTACTTGCGAAACCTGAGTTGTGCAATCTAGTTTTGTGGGCCATTAAGTAAGAACATGATACATTGACATTGCTACAAATAATATCTTGTACAAAGCGCCTCCAGGCTACCGATGGAACCGAAGTCTAACTTAAGAAATATAAGACACACAAAAGGTTCGTAAATATTTTTTCCTTATTTTTATATTTCATCACACCGACAGAAATATCGTAACTGCTGTATAAATAATTAAATATGGTGGTTTATACCATAAATGGATGTCTTCTGTGCAATGGGGCACTGTATCAGTATGGGGGTACATACCTGTACTGAAAGGAATATGTCTGTCCAATGTAACACTGTGTGGGTTTGGGGGTACATACCTTTACTTAAAGTAACATGTCTGTGTAATAGGACACTGTGGGGGTATGAGGATACATACCTGTACTGAAAGGAACATACGTACTTAAAGGAGCATGTCTGTCCAATGGGACACTGTGGGGGGGGGGGGGGGGTATGGGGGTATGGGGATAAATACCTGTACTTAAAGGAACATGTCTGTCAAATGGGACACTGTGGGGGTATGGGGATACATACCTGTACTTAAAGGAGCATGTCTGTCCAATAGGACACTGTGTGGGTATGGGGATACATACCTGTACTTAAAGGAGCATGTCTGCCCAATGGGACACTGTGTGGGTATGGGGGTACATACCTGTACTTAAAGGAACATGTCTGTCCAATGGGCCACTGTGTCGGGTATAGGGATACATACCCGTACTTAAAGGAACATGTCTGTGTGATGGGACACTGTGGGGGTATGGGGATACATACCTGTGCTTAAAGGAACATATCTGTGTGATGGGGCACTGTGGGGATACATACCCGTACTTAAATGAACATGTCTGCCCAATAGGACACTGTGTGGGTATGGGGGTACATACCTGTACTTAAAGGCATCTCAAAAGCCTTATATAAGTGACCCCCCATATATTGCCCCACCCAGCATGTGAGGGCATCTGTTTTCTGATAAGCCAGGCTGCCACAGTCTGTAACGATGTGTCTATCACACAGGTATTGTTCAAGATCCAAGTGTATGTATGCTATATCTGGGGGTTGAACATAGTCATTCACAGTTTGTAAAGGAAACAGTTGTGAATATACCAATTACGCAATCAAATATATATATATATATATATATATATATATATATATATATATATATATATATATATATATATATATATATATATATATATATATATATATATATATATATCTATATATCTATATCTATATCTTTATTTGTTTTCTTTCTTACTTTGTTGGTTGATTTTGTTATTTCTTATACATTTTGTTATTTCTTTCATTCTTTTAGTTCTCATATATATTTAAAGTTATATTTTATTTTGATTTGTAAAATGTAACGAAACGTTTCTAACAAAAGCAATTTAAAAAGTCATTCATTGTCAGAATAATGTCCTTCAGAGTCATTTTGAATACTAAAACTTGTATCTCTCATGTATTTTCAAAATTAAATATTTAGCTATGAAATAAATACATAATCTTGCAGTTACAAAATTGACACCTAGTAATTAATGCAATAAAGAATTTGTAAGGGATCATATAGTAAACAACCCACATTATCACTAACAACAATGTTTGTGGTTTTGTGTAAAACTAGCCTACTGTCTCACATCCATACTAGCAGGTAATTTAGTTTTGCATTAACCCATCAGAGGTATTACTGTGACAGATTAGTACTATGTTGGCTAAAGACTCCCTGCAGTGATGACCAGCAATTAGCAGGTCTGGTCATAGCATGTGGGGGCCTGGCTCAGTGGGATACCACATTCCTTTCGAGATGCCTTTAAAGGAACATGTCTGTCCAATGGGCCACTGTGTGGGTATGCGGATACATACCTGTACTGAAAGGAACATGTCTGTGTAATGGGCCACTGTGGGGGTATGGGGATACATACCTGTACTTAAAGGAACATGTCTGTGTGATGGGGCACTGTGGGGGTATGGGGATATATACCTGTACTTAAAGTAACATGTCTGTCCAATGTGACACTGTGTGGGTATGGGGATACATACCTGTACTTAAAGGAACATGTCTGCCCAATGTGACACTGTGTGGGTATGGGGATACATACCTGTACTTAAAGGAACATGTCTGCCCAATGGGACACTGTGTGGGTATGGGGATACATACCTGTACTTAAAGGAACATGTCTGCCCAATGTGACACTGTGTGGGTATGCGGATACATACCTGTACTTAAAGGAACATGTCTGCCCAATGGGACACTGTGTGGGTATGGGGATACATACCTGTGCTTAAAGGAACATATCTGTGTGATGGGGCACTGTGGGGATACATACCCGTACTTAAATGAACATGTCTGCCCAATAGGACACTGTGTGGGTATGGGGGTACATACCTGTACTTAAAGGCATCTCAAAAGCCTTATATAAGTGACCCCCCCATATATTGCCCCACCCAGCATGTGAGGGCATCTGTTTTCTGATAAGCCAGGCTGCCACAGTCTGTAACGATGTGTCTATCACACAGGTATTGTTCAAGATCCAAGTGTATGTATGCTATATCTGGGGGTTGAACATAGTCATTCACAGTTTGTAAAGGAAACAGTTGTGAATATACCAATTACGCAATCAAATATATATATATATATATATATATATATATATATATATATATATATATATATATATATATATATATATATATATATATATATATATATATATCTATATATCTATATCTATATCTTTATTTGTTTTCTTTCTTACTTTGTTGGTTGATTTTGTTATTTCTTATACATTTTGTTATTTCTTTCATTCTTTTAGTTCTCATATATATTTAAAGTTATATTTTATTTTGATTTGTAAAATGTAACGAAACGTTTCTAACAAAAGCAATTTAAAAAGTCATTCATTGTCAGAATAATGTCCTTCAGAGTCATTTTGAATACTAAAACTTGTATCTCTCATGTATTTTCAAAATTAAATATTTAGCTATGAAATAAATACATAATCTTGCAGTTACAAAATTGACACCTAGTAATTAATGCAATAAAGAATTTGTAAGGGATCATATAGTAAACAACCCACATTATCACTAACAACAATGTTTGTGGTTTTGTGTAAAACTAGCCTACTGTCTCACATCCATACTAGCAGGTAATTTAGTTTTGCATTAACCTATCAGAGGTATTACTGTGACAGATTAGTACTATGTTGGCTAAAGACTCCCTGCAGTGATGACCAGCAATTAGCAGGTCTGGTCATAGCATGTGGGGGCCTGGCTCAGTGGGATACCACATTCCTTTCGAGATGCCTTTAAAGGAACATGTCTGTCCAATGGGCCACTGTGTGGGTATGCGGATACATACCTGTACTGAAAGGAACATGTCTGTGTAATGGGCCACTGTGGGGGTATGGGGATACATACCTGTACTTAAAGGAACATGTCTGTGTGATGGGGCACTGTGGGGGTATGGGGATACATACCTGTACTTAAAGTAACATGTCTGTCCAATGTGACACTGTGTGGGTATGGGGATACATACCTGTACTTAAAGGAACATGTCTGCCCAATGTGACACTGTGTGGGTATGGGGATACATACCTGTACTTAAAGGAACATGTCTGCCCAATGGGACACTGTGTGGGTATGGGGATACATACCTGTACTTAAAGGAACATGTCTGCCCAATGTGACACTGTGTGGGTATGCGGATACATACCTGTACTTAAAGGAACATGTCTGCCCAATGGGACACTGTGTGGGTATGGGGATACATACCTGTACTTAAAGGAGCATGTCTGTCCAATGGGACACTGTGTGGGTATGGGGATACATACCTGTACTTAAAGGAACATGTCTGTCCAATGGGACACTGTGTGGGTATGGGGATACATACCTGTACTTAAAGGAACATGTCTGCCCAATGTGACACTGTGTGGGTATGCGGATACATACCTGTACTTTAAGGAACATGTCTGCCCAATGGGACACTGTGTGGGTATGGGGATACATACCTGTACTTAAAGGAGCATGGCTGTCCAATGGGACACTGTGTGGGGTATGGGGATAAATACCTGTACTTAAAGGAACATGTCTGTGTAATGGGACACTGTGGGGGTATAGAGATACGTACCTGTACTTAAAAGAACATGTCTGTCCAATGGGACTTTGTCGGGGTATGGGGATACATACCTGTACGTAAAGAACATGTCTGTCCAATGGGACACTGTGTGGGTATGGGGATACATACGTGTACTTAAAGGAACATGGCTTTCCAATGGGACACTGTGTGGGTATGAGGGTATATACCTGTACTTAAAGGAACATGTCTGTGTAAGTGGACACTGTGTGGGTATGTGGGTACATACCTGTACTCAAAGGAAGACTTCTGTGTTATAGGACACTGTGTGAGCATGGAGACACCGTCCATGAACTGAGAGCCCCGCTGATGGATGCCATGCCAGTGGATGCTGGTACCCTCTGCCCCCACCAAATCATTCACCACCCGTACTACCACTGTGTCGCCCTCACACACCTGAACAGGGAACAACAAACGTCTTCAACTCAATTGTGTATTGTGATCTGATAATAATAATAATAATAATAATAATAATAATAATAATAATAATAATAATAATAATAATAATAACTACAACAACAATAATAATAATATCTAAACATTTCAGACGTATGTTTACTAAGAAAGGGCTTCCCAAAATGCTTTGCTACATTTCATTGCAAATAGTCAGATGCGAATTGTGTGCAAGATGCTATAATCATAAAAGAAGTACACGAAATTACAGAGCCTGACAATTGTGCTTTGGCCATCACATAGGTACATGTATTACTGAGCCTGGCAAATGCGCCATGAACATCACATAGATTTCCGCATTACCGAGCCTAGCAATTGCGCCATGACCATCACAAAGATATCCGCATTACCGAGCCTGGCAATTGCTCCATGACCATCACATAAATATCCGCATTAGCGAGCCTGGCAATTGCGCCAAGACCATCACATAGATATCCGCATTACCGAGCCTGGCAATTGCGCCAAGACCATCACATAGATATCTGCATTACCGAGCCTGGCAATTGCGCCAAGACCATCACATAGATATCCGCATTACCGAGCCTGACAATTGCGCCATGACCATCACATAGATATCCGCATTACCGAGCCTGACCATTGTGCCATGACCATCACATAGATATCTGCATTACCGAGCCTGACAATTGCGCCAAGACCATCACATAGATATCTGCATTACCGAGCCTGACAATTGCGCCAAGACCATCACATAGATATCTGCATTACCGAGCCTGGCCATTGCGCCATGACCATCACATAGATATCTGCATTACCGAGGCTGGCAATTGCGTCATGACCATCACATAGATATCTGCATTACCGAGCCTGGCCATTGCGCCATGACCATCACATAGATATCTGCATTACCGAACCTGGCCATTGCGCCATGACCATTACATAGATATCTGCATTACCGAGCCTGGCCATTGCGCCATGACCATCACATAGATATCTGCATTACCGAGGCTGGCAATTGCGTCATGACCATCACATAGATATCTGCATTACCGAGCCTGGCCATTGCGCCATTACCATCACATAGATATCCGCATTACCGAGCCTGACAATTGTGCCATGACCATCACATAGATATCTGCATTACCGAGCCTGACAATTGCGCCAAGACCATCACATAGATATCCGCATTACCGAGCCTGACAATTGTGTCATGACCATCACATAGATATCCGCATTACCGAGCCTGACAATTGCGCCATGACCATCACATAGATATCCGCATTACCGAGCCTGACAATTGTGCCATGACCTTCACATAGATATCCGCATTACCGAGCCTGACAATTGCGCCATGACCATCACATAGATATCCACATTACCGAGCCTGACAATTGCGCCATGACCATCACATAGATATCTGCATTACCGAGCCTGGCCATTGTGCCATGACCATCACATAGATATCCGCATTACCGAGCCTGACAATTGCGCCATGACCATCACATAGATATCTGCATTACCGAGCCTGGCCATTGTGCCATGACCATCACATAGATATCCACATTACCGAGCCTGACAATTGTGCCATGACCATCACATAGATATCTGCATTACCGAGCCTGGCCATTGTGCCATGACCATCACATAGATATCTGCATTACCGAGCCTGACAATTGTGCCATGACCATCACATAGATATCCGCATTACCGAGCCTGACAATTGCGCCATGACCATCACATAGATATCCGCATTACCGAGCCTGACAATTGCGCCATGACCATCACATAGATATCCGCATTACCGAGCCTGACAATTGTGCCATGACCATCACATAGATATCCGCATTACCGAGCCTGACAATTGTGCCATGACCATCACATAGATATCCGCATTACCGAGCCTGACAATTGCGCCATGACCATCACATAGATATCCGCATTACCGAGCCTGGCAATTGTGCCATGACCATCACATAGATACCTGCATTACCGAGCCTGACAATTGTGCCATGACCATCACATAGATATCCGCATTACCGAGCCTGGCAATTGTGCCATGACCATCACATAGATACCTGCATTACTGGGCCTGACAATTGCGCCATGACCATCACATAGATATCTGCATTACCGAGCCTGACAATTGCGCCATGACCATCACATAGATATCTGCATTACCGAGCCTGACAATTGCGCCATGACCATCACATAGATATCTGCATTACCGAGCCTGACAATTGCGCCATGACCATCACATAGATATCCGCATTACCGAGCCTGACAATTGCGCCATGACCATCACATAGATATCCGCATTACCGAGCCTGGCAATTGTGCCATGACCATCACATAGATACCTGCATTACCGAGTCTGACAATTGCGCCATGACCATCACATAGATACCTGCATTACCGAGTCTGACAATTGTGCCATGACCATCACATAGATACCTGCATTACCGAGCCTGGCAATTGTGCCATGACCATCACATAGATACCTGCATTACCGAGTCTGACAATTGTGCCATGACCATCACATAGATACCTGCATTACCGAGCCTGGCAATTGTGCCATGACCATCACATAGATACCTGCATTACCGAGCCTGACAATTGTGCCATGACCATCACATAGATACCTGCATTACCGAGCCTGGCAATTGTGCCATGACCATCACATAGATACCTGCATTACCGAGTCTGACAATTGTGCCATGACCATCACATAGATACCTGCATTACCGAGCCTGGCAATTGTGCCATGACCATCACATAGATACCTGCATTACCGAGCCTGGCAATTGTGCCATGACCATCACATAGATACCTGCATTACCGAGCCTGACAATTGTGCCATGACCATCACATAGATACCTGCATTACCGAGCCTGACAATTGTGCCATGACCATCACATAGATACCTGCATTACCGAGCCTGGCAATTGTGCCATGACCATCACATAGATACCTGCATTACCGAGTCTGACAATTGTGCCATGACCATCACATAGATATCCGCATTACCGAGCCTGACAATTGCGCCATGACCATCACATAGATATCCGCATTACCGAGCCTGACAATTGCGCCATGACCATCACATAGATATCCGCATTACCGAGCCTGACAATTGCGCCATGACCATCACATAGATATCCGCATTACCGAGCCTGACAATTGTGCCATGACCATCACATAGATATCCGCATTACCGAGCCTGACAATTGTGCCATGACCATCACATAGATATCCGCATTACCGAGCCTGACAATTGTGCCATGACCATCACATAGATATCTGCATTACCGAGCCTGACAATTGCGCCATGACCATCACATAGATATCTGCATTACCGAGCCTGACAATTGCGCCATGACCATCACATAGATATCTGCATTACCGAGCCTGACAATTGCGCCATGACCATCACATAGATATCCGCATTACCGAGCCTGACAATTGCGCCATGACCATCACATAGATATCCGCATTACCGAGCCTGGCAATTGTGCCATGACCATCACATAGATACCTGCATTACCGAGTCTGACAATTGCGCCATGACCATCACATAGATACCTGCATTACCGAGTCTGACAATTGTGCCATGACCATCACATAGATACCTGCATTACCGAGCCTGGCAATTGTGCCATGACCATCACATAGATACCTGCATTACCGAGTCTGACAATTGTGCCATGACCATCACATAGATACCTGCATTACCGAGCCTGACAATTGTGCCATGACCATCACATAGATACCTGCATTACCGAGCCTGGCAATTGTGCCATGACCATCACATAGATACCTGCATTACCGAGTCTGACAATTGTGCCATGACCATCACATAGATACCTGCATTACCGAGCCTGGCAATTGTGCCATGACCATCACATAGATACCTGCATTACCGAGCCTGGCAATTGTGCCATGACCATCACATAGATACCTGCATTACCGAGCCTGGCAATTGTGCCATGACCATCACATAGATACCTGCATTACCGAGCCTGACAATTGTGCCATGACCATCACATAGATACCTGCATTACCGAGCCTGGCAATTGTGCCATGACCATCACATAGATACCTGCATTACCGAGTCTGACAATTGTGCCATGACCATCACATAGATATCCGCATTACCGAGCCTGACAATTGCGCCATGACCATCACATAGATATCCGCATTACCGAGCCTGACAATTGCGCCATGACCATCACATAGATATCCGCATTACCGAGCCTGACAATTGCGCCATGACCATCACATAGATATCCGCATTACCGAGCCTGACAATTGTGCCATGACCATCACATAGATATCCGCATTACCGAGCCTGACAATTGTGCCATGACCATCACATAGATATCCGCATTACCGAGCCTGACAATTGTGCCATGACCATCACATAGATATCTGCATTACCGAGCCTGGCAATTGTGCCATGACCATCACATAGATATCCGCATTACCGAGCCTGACAATTGCTCCATGACCATCACATAGATACCTGCATTACCGAGCCTGACAATTGTGCCATGACCATCACATAGATATCCGCATTACCGAGCCTGACAATTGTGCCATGACCATCACATAGATATCCGCATTACCGAGCCTGACAATTGCGCCAAGACCATCACATAGATATCTGCATTACCGAGGCTGGCAATTGCGACATTACCATCACATAGATATGTGCATTACCGAGCCTGGCCATTGCGCCATGACCATCACATAGATACCGGCAGTACCGAGCCTGACAATTGCGACATTACCATCACATAGATACCGGCAGTACCGAGCCTGACAATTGCGCCATGACCATCACATAGATATCCACATTACTGAGTCTGACAATTGTGTCATGACCATCACATAGATACCTGCATTACCGAGCCTGGCCATTGCGCCATGACCATCACATAGATATCTGCATTACCGAGCCTGGCCATTGCGCCATGACCATCACATAGATATCTGCATTACCGAGCCTGGCCATTGCGCCATGACCATCACATAGATACCTGCATTACCGAGTCTGACAATTGTGTCATGACCATCACATAGATACCCGCATTACCGAGCCTGACAATTGTGCCATGACCATCACATAGATACTTGGATTCCCGAGTAAGTTTACCCGACAACTTCTTAGCATTATGTATATACACGGATCAGTTATTCCTGTGGAGAAAGTTCTGCAGTTTATGTAGACGGGTTTTGGGCACAGGTTGTATCGTTTCCTTAGTTGTACGTATAACAATGAGGTTTGCTTTTTCCGAAAATGAATGCATAATTAATTATTTCAAACCTAAGTTCACTGATAACCTCTACTTAAGGAACGATACAAAAATTTATAGTTGATTATAAGCAGACTTTAAGCCAAAGTATGCGTTAGGATTGAATGAGAACACTTTGGACGAAAATAAAAATAAAAAAACGTAAACAATCATAAAATGAGCGAAACCACGAAACCATATAAAATAAGACCAACATGTGTTAGACTAGTGTAGTAATGTATATAACTAGAAACTGTTGGGTTTCTTTGAAAATTGCTTTTAGATAAAAAGAATCTAGTCAACTTTTCCAAATTAAAGTATATTTTTAGATTCTAATTAAGTTATATGAATATTCATGTTGACTAATTTGCATAATTAATTAGTTTAAATCTAAGTTTAGTGATACCCTCCGCATAAGGAGCGATAATAAAATATTCTTCAATGTTATGGTTAGTTATAATCAGACTTCTAGCAAAATTATGCATTAAGAATGAATGAGCAAAAATAAATTAAAAATCATAAAATAAACCACATCATATGAAACGTAGATCAACATGTGTTAGACAAGTAGGGGTATGTATATAACTTTGAAAACTGTTGAGTTTATTTGAATATTGCTTTTAAATTAATAGTATCTAATAATCTTTTTAATAATAGTCTATATTTAGATCATCATTGAACTTTATAAATATTCATAAGTGCTGTTTTGATTAATTGACACATGACCATAATGACCACAATGGTCATTTAATACCCTTTAATTATGTACCAGCTTTATACTTCTATCACTTTTTTAGAAAAGTTATAAGCGTATTTCTAAACCTACCCTATTATCAAAATTGTATGATGGTTGCCATGGAAACTATAAGTTTTCATATAGCCTAAATTGTGTTTTTTTTCTGAGTACATTGGAGATTCTGTTTCTAGACACCCTAACTAACATTTTGGTACCCATGATAAAAAGTAACCATATCTAGCCAGGGGCGTAGCTTCCTTTAGGCACTGTAGGCACGTGCCTACACTTTTTTCTCAGAAATGAAAAAAATAAAAATGTCAAAAATGCAATAAAAATTGAAGGGTAAGGGGTGTATAGACTAGCAGCAAACAGTTAATTGATCGATCATCTTATTTAAAAAAGTCCAGAGAATCTAAACGAGTTTTATCTCTATAAATGTGACTTTCTTGATATTTGTACGAAAGTTCAACGCAGCGCTCTATTAAAGACTATCAAGATCGTTTTGCGGCACAGTATCTTCTTCCAAACAGATTACCAGGATTACAGAATGAAATGCTGCCAGCCAAATACGCTGCTTATGCTCCAGATCTCAGCCATACATTTGAAGCTTTCGAAAATGAAAGGTGAGGTGAAGAGTTCGTTGGAATATAGCTGAAAACACCCCGGTTCGACTACAAGAAACGCTTCAGAAAACCAACAAAGTCTTGTATCCCTGTGTTCACACTATTCTCACAGTTCTTTTAACAATGCCGCCGACATCAGCATCATGTGAACGATCGTTTAGCGCAATGAAGCGAATCAAGAATTATTTACGGTCGACTATGGGAACTGAGAGAATGTCATCATTAGCAATCCTCCATATTCACAAAGAAATGGATGTTGAAATCAGCAAAATTATCAATACTTTCGCCTCTAAGAAAGGAAGAAAACTTGACTTTTTCTATAAGAATGTCATACTCTTACTTACAAGAAAGTTGTATAAACTAAACTTCTTATGTATGAAATTTCGAATTTCTGTTGAAAATCATTTTTCATTGCAGCAAAAATGCTATAAAATTGTGTTTTTTCTTTCTTCTGAAAATGACTCAAAATGCCTCAGAATGCAGCAAATGCAATTTAGATTTTCAAAATTTTCCGGGGGAGCATGCCCCCGGACCCCCCTAAAAGGGTGCCTACACATTGGTATCTTCCAAGCTACGCCCCTGCTAGCTGCCGGACTTTAACATGTCCACAATGACCTCACGACTTTGTTTCTGCGAACTTGGGTAACGTAACAATGAAGTTGCACATCATGCTTGGTATCTTAACCGGTTTTGCAAAAATAACAATAAAAAGGGTGTACACTGTTTAAATGATATTTAAAACCACGTTCACATTAAAAGAAGTCCCTATTCGGTGACAATGTTGGGGATGTATTAGTACTTTCATACTTGTTTATCTCTTGTCATGGTTGGGTAGCACAGTTATGTGAGCCTGCATTTATTTAAGTTAGTGCAGTACCCCGGCATTTTATCTCCTTTTGACGCGACGAAGGGTCACGTGATATTCACTATACAGATAAACAACAAGATGTCGGATACTGCTGACAGTCCAAGTCAATCTCCAAGCAAAGTTGTCGTCCGTACCTCACCATGACACCTCTGCTATGGGCTCGATGACAAGAATCTTGTCTAAACGGACAAAAGATATTAACCCACGCTGAAATTGATTTTAAGGATCAAAACCACAATAAATAAAATATAAATATTTTATAAATATATATTATCACAGGTCGGGATAAATAACTGTTATTATTATTTTTATTGGACCTATTTTCATGCCTAATTCTGCGGGTGAAATTATTTCGCAGATGTAAACACATTCGGAGAATTCATGTGACTTAAACAACATAGACTGAAACCATGTCAGTTACATTCTGAGCTCGTCACAGAGGTAAATGGGATGAAAGCCGATGTGCCAAAGAGTGAGTCCAATTGGAACACTTCGGATATCTCACGAATCATCTCTCGGGTGCATGTAGGTAGTCGGATCATCTCGGCCATGTTCCTAAATGGGACTACTTTTTTGACAGACGTCAAAACAAAGATGGCAGCTCGGATTACAGCTTACTGCAGTATTATATCTGTAAAACTTCAATTTTCAGCGGCTTCAGATTTAAATTAGTCAATTTTAATTCACCCAGCGCAGTAGACACGGAGCTGTTAAACGATGGCATTGTTTAGTGCGAACTACATTTTAGGCATATTCTCCCGACTTCCGGCGAACTAAACGATCGTGATTTGAGCAAGTATCAATGCACCAGATACATCCGAGGGATGATTGTCCCGAGGACGGAATTACCCGAGGAGTTCCGATTGAGCGAGTAAGATTAATGTTTGTGCTGTCACATGAGGTTCCCAACACGTTTTGCAAAAACCGCGCTGAATCTCATAATAGTATTAAAAGGCCACGCAGCCACAAAATGAAACTATCCCGTGTAAACTAGTAAATTTTAATAAAACAGATTATTTACTGTTTCCACATGCAAACATTCAATATTTTTTATCATAACAACCGCTTTTTATTATGATGAGCATATTTACGTGAATCGGTGGACCGGGCATCATTCTGTTGGCAACAAGAATGCCCCTGGGGGCCCCATCAGCCGGGATACAGTGTGGTCTGTAACAGTCAGTCTTATTGTGGGGGCAGTCATAGCATGCCTTGGACAACGTGAAGTAATACTCGAGGGTGAAGTCATAGTAGCAGTTTTGGGGCCGCCCGATCTCACACTTCCTCAGACACGGGTGGCTGTCATAGGTGGGCAGTTCTGCAACAACAAACCACTGAAGCACTTCTGTTTAGAATACTAACTACAAGAATCTCTATCTTTGCGTTTAACTTCTTAATTATTGTCAAAGTCAGCCTTGATAAACCCAAAACTAATGTATAGCTTATACAACGTCATGTTATTTACATACGGAGATGAAAGCACATCCGATATTGCAGTATACAATTTTTTATTGAATTAAATGTGTGTTTGTTAAATTCATAAGGAAAACTAGGCATGTGTATGACTAACTGTTAACACGAATAACTGATTGCAAACCTTTCACCAGGTAAAAGATCCTTATGTAGGCATTTCCCTAGCTTCATTATTACAACGTATGTATATCAAATCCGTAAGAAGAGAGCACTAAAACCGGAAAAAGGAAGGAAGTATGCAATTATAGTAAGAAAATGAATAAAATGAGAGAATCGAAAGAAGAAAAAGTACAAGAAAACAGGAATGAAGGAAGAAAGTAAGATGGACAAAGGAGAAAAGAAGAACGGATGGAAGAAGACAATAGGAAGAATAAACGAAGAAAGTTATTATTAAAGGAAGGAAAAAACTAGGGAGGATGAAAACAATCAATTAGGGAAGGAAGTGAAGGAAGAAGAGAGGGGACAGAAGAAATGAATAGCCGAATAAATAAAAAGGGGAAGAATGAACGAGTAAAGAAAAGG
The DNA here is from genome assembly GCA_007844125.1 of Sinonovacula constricta. Taxonomy (NCBI): domain Eukaryota; kingdom Metazoa; phylum Mollusca; class Bivalvia; order Cardiida; family Solecurtidae; genus Sinonovacula; species Sinonovacula constricta. The sequence goes on along the minus strand of CM017557.1, from coordinate 1,411,431 downwards.
AGGAGAAATAAAGGAAGAAATTAAAAAGGAGCGATGAATGAAGTGAAATGTAGGGTGGAAACAGAGAGTGTTAACGATTGGAAGGAGAACGACGGAAAAAATGAAAGAGACAAAGGAACAAAAAGGGCAAAGAAAGGTAAAAATGGAAATACGAATAAAAGAATAGGAAGAAATAATAAAATTATAAGGGGGTTGAAAGAAAGGACGAAAATGAAAAGGAATGAAGAAAAGAAATAAGTAAGAAAGAAAGAACAAAATTGACAGAAGAAGGACGTCGAAAGATTACACAGGAAAATGAAGAAATGAGCAAGGAAATAATAAAGAAAGGAAAGAAAATGAAATACATAAAGAACTAAAAAATAACAAAGAAACAAGACAGAAAGAATTAAGAAGAGAGAAAATGGGCCAAGAAAGGAAGATGGAAGGAACGAATGAGAGAGGGAGCAACAAATAGGAAGAAACATAATAAGAAAGGAATAGGAAAGAACGAACAATGGAAATGAAGGAAGGATAAAGAAAAGACAAAAAAAGAGATGAAGGAAATAAAGAAATATGGAGAAGTGAAGAATGAAGTTGTTCTACTAAGAAAGTAAAAAATAGGAAGAAGAACAGGGCAAAGAAAGAGATATGAAATAAATATAAATATTTAAATAAATAAAAACTATAAATAAATAAATAATGAAATAAGGAAGTATGGCAAGAAGGAAACAAAAAGGAACGAAGAAAGAAACATTAGAAGTACAGGAAGAGAAAACGAAAGAAAAATGACAGGAAGAAATAAAAAAGGAATGAGTGAAGAAAGAAAAAGAGGTGAAAAGAAGACAGCAAAACAAGTGGCAGAATGAAGATGGGGAAAAGAGATTGATGAAAAGTTAAAAACACAGTAAATGCGAAAAAGAAATGAAATACAGAAATAAAATGAAGAGGAAGAAAGAAATGGTGGAATGAAGAATGCTGTGGGTGGGAAAGTGGGTGGGTGGGGGGATAAGGACGAAAACATGGAAAAGAAAATAACAAGAAGGAAGAGGCAGGAGTGTGAATGATAAAGTGAAGTCGAACAACACGAAGAGAAAAGTGTACAGAAAAATAGAAAGAAATATAGAAAAAAGATAGAAATTGATGTGAAGTTAAAGGTGGAATTCGAAAATTTACCTATATCAAATGCATGTAGCATGGGGATTGTCTTCATACTTTCTACATCGTGAAATATATCGCTTTAAATGTTCATTCTTTCTAAATCAATAAACAAACACAATCGGGGGTTCTGCTAAAAACAGATATAGACGTCAGAGCGATTTACCCGAATAATGATATAACCTTATCTAAAAAGTTAGTGGTCACGTGGTTTTCGTAGTTAAAAAAAAAACTTACTGTGCAGCGTGGTCAGATAGAAAATACGTGGATAAAATAAAGAGTCGGTGTTATTTATCATATCATACATACATGTAGGATAGCAGTTAACAACATTTTACGGGATTTTTTCAGGTAACAATAATTTGTTTAGTTGTTTAAGAGAGAAAACTTGGCCCAACATGTCGGATATCACCTTTAATAACAAACAACTGTAAGAAATAGCAGGAATGATGGAACGACTAAAAGCAATAAATAACGGAAAACAATTTGGAAAAGAAACAAGGCGAAAACAGAGAGTTTAAAGCAATACGAAGAACTAAAGATAAGACAAAAAATAGAAAGATAGGGAAACTATCCTTGTATTCAGCTCTGATAGCGATTCCCCATCCCGCTTATTTATAGATTTGGACATAATGGATGGACATTTAAAGCCATGTATGTTGTGGATTGTTATGTCACCATGTTATGGTTTGTGTCATAGATATCAACAGAATAACAAAGTCCGAACATCTATTTCTAAACTTTAATTACACAAGTGAACTATAAAGAGGCCTGATGCAAACTGACTATTTTAGAGGCATTGTTAACAATATATATATAATGAGTATACTACTACAGACATGTGTAAAAGGAAGTAATCCTATGTTACTGTATTACTAGTATGGATACAAAAGTTATGTTTCTTAAACAGATATCATCAATTCACATGGATATATAAGGAGTGTAGTTGACTACGTAAAATTGATACAGCAAAGCTGTTTCTATTGTACGTAGACCATGGCACGAGCCTATCTATCCGACTTAGACCACGTGACTCATATATTAGCTTTACCCGATGATCTCGTTAATGGTTAGTTATTATATTCCTTTGATCTCTTGTTTCTTTCACATTGCTGCAGTCTCTCCGTTTTCAAGTTGTTTCTTTTTTATTTCTTTTCATTATATTGCTTTCAGTTATTCTACCATACCTTTCATTTATGTCTTTTTCGCTTGAATGGTTGTTTTTGCTTCTTATTAATTTATCTCATTTCTATATATTTCTTTATTTCGTTTCTTTACCTCTTTCTTAATTCCTAATTCCCATTCATTTCGTTTGGGATTGTCTTTTTTCATTCGCATTCCTTCTTGTTTCTTTATTCATGCCTTTCTTATCGTTTTTATCCATTCTTTCATTTAATCGCTTTCCTTTTTTCTGAGTATCTTCCGATTTTATTTTCATTATTTTTCTTTTCCTTCATTCTTACTTACAACTTTTCATTCCTTTATTTCCTTCTTAATCCTTTCTCACTCATCTTTTCAGTCCTTATTTTCCCCCCAACATTCTTCTTTTTCCGTTTCTGTCTCACCTTTTCTTCATTTATTCTTTGTTTCTTTTCTTGTTATTTGCTTCCTCAATTACTTTTTGTTGTTATTTTTTAAATCTCAATTTGTCCATCTTCATTCATCTATTTTTAATCCTTCTGCCGCTTCTTTCTTCCTCATTCCTTTTCCTTTCTTCAATTTGTATTAATCATTGTACTTTCTGTACTTTGTATGCTTCTTCATTTATTCCCTTTTTCACTAACACTTTCTTCCATACTTCCTTATGTCATAATTTCTTTCGTTCTTTATTGCTTTCTTTATTATTTCTGCGATGCCTTTCTTTGGTTTTTTGTGGGGTTTTTTCGAGTATTTTTCTTCCACTTATATTTCATTCTTTCTTCCTTCTTCCTTCCTTATTTTTTTCATTTACCTTCTCTCTGTCTTATTTATATCATACTTTCTTTTTTCCATTCTTCATCTCTATCTTTCATCATTATCAGTTCCTTTCTTATTATGTTTATTCTTTCTGTTATTCCGCCTTCCTTCAATCTTTCGTTTTTAAATCCCCTCTCTCTCCTTCTTTTCTCCTTCATTACATTATTTTCTTGCTCCTTCAGTCTCTCATCCTATCTTTTTTCCCTTATTCCTTATGAATTCATTTCGTTTTATTCATTTTTCTTCTTTTTTCTTCTTCTCTTTCTTTCTTTCTTTCTTTCTTTCTTTCTTTCTTCTCCTTCTTTTCTCCAATGCTTTTTGATTGTCTCCCTTTCTTTCAAGTTCTCACTCCTACTTTTCCCATATTCTCTCCTTTCGTTTCTCTTCTTATTCATTTTTTCTTGTCCGTTATCATTTCTTTATCCAACCCATATATGCAACTGCATTGCGAAAACTCTCATATTGAACGCTCTGTTTACAACATTTTATTTCAACATTATTTTCCAGCGACTTTTATGATCTGCATAAACTTTTTCTTGTACCTTGCAAATTTATTTTCCGTACACTGTGATAACAGGCTATAGCTGAACTATTCACAGTTTTACCATCTCTACGTACAGATAAGTCGAGAGTTAAAATCACTAGAACGAAACTGATCCTGTATCAATATAGTTATTGATGTCTTTCCTCTATCAATAAACAAAATCGAACTCATACAAACGAGGATTTAGGATTTCCATAAAGGCGACAATCTGCCGGAGGAATATAACAATATTACTGCAACAAACTATTCCATTAGTGCGTTTGTGCATTCCATATGTAATTTAACCCAAATGGAACATAAATAAATTGTGTAAATGCGAGCAGGGAGTCAAGTGCTGGCAGACTCCTACTGGGATCATTATTTACACTGTCTTTTAGAAAATTGAACAGATGAAATGGCTTAACACTTGATCTCTGAGATTTTTAGTATACATATGTTTTATAATACACGTTGTGTACTACATATATTGAAAAACACACAACTCTGTAATAAAATTACTACTTCGTTTATTTCGTATATTTGTATTTTGAGCCGGAGGCCTTATTTACTGAATAAATGATTTGATTGTGCAATTTAGATCGGCTGGGGTTCGGGTTTTTCCTGGATCACTATTAGTCTTGTCATAAGAATTTTCTTATCAGGACAAACCTCGGCAGAGTTAGGTGAGCCGTGTGACTTATTACGTTTATTCTTATTCTTCGCTCCCATCTGATGCGTGGAGTGACAATGTTTATAGACACAAGTGCTGGTGTGAACACATATGCGTAACGTGTGGGAAGCACTGGCGTTCACAATGGAAAAAAAAAACGTACCAACATAATGATGTATATCCGCTATACCCAGTCCAATAAAGTGAATAATAGTCCACTTAGCTAAACCACAACTGCTGGTTATAAAGGTTTCATTTTGTTGGCTTTTCTTTTGTAAAACAATATTTTTATTGAAGCAGTTTAAAAAAACAAATACAGTAAACATTAATGCTCGGGAATTATTGTTACACTCGAGTTTACGAATGCTAAAATTGCTCATATTTTAGTTTCAAAGTGTTCTCTTTATTGTAATACAATAATGTATTTATATAAGGAAACATGGTAATATCGAATGCAGAATACTTGACAATTCGACAAAGGTAAATTCACAAACAGCTCTTTATATTTCAAATGTGTAATAATTCTTTCGTCATCGTTTAGGTAAAACATTGATTAAGTGTTATCGGGAAAATGGGGCAATGAGGACATGGAGGAATATGAATTTTCTTTGTAAAGTTCATTGAACCCCTAGAACATTAATGATCGTGAACTGTCAGACCAAGCAGGGTCACCGACCGTCGTTTTATTCATGCTGGTTTAAGACAAGGCTAACTACGACCGTCTGAGTATAAGATTGTACATGCAGGGATTTAAAGGATGTAGCCGACAGTTTGCAAATATCAAATACATATATCAATCTGGTTAACTAAACTGCTTGGGGGAATTTGGGCATAAATTTTGTATGAACTCATCCTTTAGTCACAGAAAATAATAAAACTGAATTTTCAGACAGAACTAATCGCGAAAAAAATGACTTTGAATGTGTATTCGTTCCAACTGTGTAAAAAGCTCGATAGTGGTCTCTGCTAAAAATAGATATCGCCGTCAGAGCGGATTACCCGGATGACTATATAACGTGATTTCAAAAGTAAATGGTCACGTGGTTTTAAAAATATCTGTCTCTGCAGCGTGGCTCCGATAGGAAAACCTGTTTGCAATGACGAGTGGTGATTTATACTTGACTGTCCACACAGATCTAGGACATCAATGAACAGCACTTCGAAGGACATTTTCATGTAACAATGACTTATTTGGTTATTTGAGAATTTGAATTTTTGGTCTTAACTGTCGGAAATCGCCATTATCAACTAATAATGACTTGTCCAACAGGTTTCTTTTACAAACCTCATATCTATATAGCTTCATAACAAACTTTATTTATTTCTATCTGACGTTAGTCTAGACACTTATTGGTTAAATGGTTATTATGTTATTTCACGTTGATTTTTGTTCCATAAGAAATGAAAAGGCTGGACAAATAATAAAACGTACGCCTACGCTTATTTCACACACAGGGCAAAGGTTGTCAATATAGGACCTACACAAGCAGAAGTATGCTACGTAGTGGACATTTGCCAATAGATATTTAGGCTAATTTGTCCTTGCTCTACGTGATAAGAGGAAGGTTCGACCATTAACCTTGTTGTCGGAATCCAAAGAAGCTGGGCCTAGTGGAACCCAAATATACTGGGTCTGACAGAACCCAAACATGCTGGGCCTGGTGGAACTCAAACATATTGGGCCTGACAGAACCCAAACATGCTGGGCCTGACGGAACCCAAACATACTGGGCCTGGTGGAACCTAAACATAATGGGCCTGACAGAACCCAAACATGCTGGGCCTGGTGGAACCTAAACATAATGGGCCTGACAGAACCCAAACATACTGGGCCTGGTGGAACCTAAACATAATGGGCCTGACAGAACCCAAACATGCTGGGCCTGGTGGAAACTAAACATACTGGGCCTGACAGAACCCAAACATGCTGGGCCTGACGGAACCCAAACATACTGGGCCTGGTTGAATCCAGACATACTGGGCCTGACAGAACCCAAACATGCTGGGCCTGGTGGAACCCAAACATACTGGGCCTGGTGGAACCCAGACATACTGGGCCTGACAGAACCCAAACAAACTGGGCCTGACAGAATCCAAACATACTGGCCCTAACAGAACCCAAACATACTAGGCCTGACAGAATCCAAAAATACTGGGCCTTGTATAACTCAAACATACTGGCCCTAACAGAATCCAAACATAGTGGGCCTGGTGGAACCCAAACATGCTGGGCTTGGTGGAACCCAAACATACTGCTCCTGGTGGAACCCAAACATGCTGGGCTTGGTGGAACCCAAACAAACTGGGCCTGGTGGAATCCAAACATACTGGGCCTGGTTGAATCCAAACATACTGGGCCTGACAGAACCCAAACATACTGGGCCTGGTGGAACCCAAACATGCTGGGCCTGGTGGAACCCAGACATACTGGGCCTGACAGAACCCAAACATGCTGGGCCTGGTGGAACCTAAACATAATGGGCCTGACAGAACCCAAACATGCTGGGCCTGGTGGAAACTAAACATACTGGGCCTGACAGAACCCAAACATACTGGGCCTGGTGGAACCCAAACATGCTGGGCCTGGTGGAACCCAGACATACTGGGCCTGACAGAACCCAAACATACTGGACCTGACAGAATCCAAACATACTGGGCCTGACAGAATCCAAACATACTGGGCCTGACCGAACCCAAACATACTGGGCCTGACAGAACCCAAACATACTGGGCCTGACCGAACCCAAACATACTGGGCCTGACAGAACCCAAACATACTGGGCCTGACCGAACCCAAACATACTGGGCCTGACCGAACCCAAACATACTGGGCCTGACCGAACCCAGACATACTGGGCCTGACAGAACCCAAACATACTGGACCTGACAGAATCCAAACATACTGGGCCTGACAGAATCCAAACATACTGGGCCTGACCGAACCCAAACATACTGGGCCTGACCGAACCCAAACATACTAGGCCTGACAGAATCCAAAAATACTGGGCCTTGTGGAACTCAAACATACTGGCCCTAACAGAATCCAAACATAGTGGGCCTGGTGGAACCCAAACATGCTGGGCTTGGTGGAACCCAAACATACTGCTCCTGGTGGAACTCAAACATGCTGGGCTTGGTGGAACCCAAACATACTGCTCCTGGTGGAACCCAAACATACTGGGCCTGACAGAATCCAAACATACTGGGCCTGGTGGAACCCAAACATACTGGGCCTGGTGGAACCCAAACATACTGGGCCTGACAGAATCCAAACATACTGGACCTGGTGGAACCCAAACATACTGGGCCTGGTGGAACCCAAACATACTGGGCCTGGTGGAACCCAAATATACTGGGCCTGACAGAATCCAAACATACTGGGCCTGGTGGAACCCAAACATACTGGACCTGGTGGAACCCAAACATACTGGTCCTGACAGAACCCAAACATACTGGTCCTGACAGAATCCAAACATACTGGGCCTGGTGGAACCCAAACATACTGGGCCTGGTGGAACCCAAACATACTGGTCCTGACAGAACCCAAACATACTGGTCCTGACAGAACCCAAACATACTGGGCCTGGTGGGACCCAAACATACTGGGCCTGACAGAATCCAAACATACTGGGCCTGACAGAATCCAAACATACTGGACCTGGTGAAACCCAAACATACTGGGCCTGAAGGAACCCAAACATACTGGTCCTGACAGAACCCAAACATACTGGTCCTGACAGAACCCAAACATACTGGGCCTTGTGGAACTCAAACATACTTGGCCTGACAGAATCCAAACATACTGGGCCTGGTGGAACCCAAACATACTGGGCCTGGAGGAACCCAAACATACTGGTCCTGACAGAACCCAAACATACTGGGCCTTGTGGAACTCAAACATACTGGTCCTGACAGAATCCAAACATACTGGGCCTGGTGGAACCCAAACATACTGGGCCTGGAGGAACCCAAACATACTGGTCCTGACAGAACCCAAACATACTGGGCCTTGTGGAACTCAAACATACTGGTCCTGACAGAATCCAAACATACTGGGCCTGGTGGAACCCAAACATACTGGGCCTGGAGGAACCCAAACATACTGGGCCTGACAGAACCCAAACATACTGGGCCTGACAGAATCCAAACATACTGGGCCTGGTGGAATCCAAACATACTGGGCCTGACAGAACCCAAACAAACTGGGCCTGGAGGAACCCAAACATACTGGGCCTGACAGAACCCAAACATACTGGTCCTGACAGAATCCAAACATACTGGGCCTGGTGGAACCCAAACATACTGGGCCTGGTGGTCCCCAAACATACTGGGCCTGGTGGAACCCAAACATACTGGGCCTGACAGAATCCAAACATACTGGGCCTGGTGGAACCCAAACATACTGGGCCTGGAGGAACCCAATTATACTGGTCCTGACAGAACCAAAACATTGGATCAAATTAATCACCCAGTCTTTTTCCCTCAAACATGTTACTTTTGTAGCATCAATTATCCCTATACAACGCCCAAATTTTGCAGATTTAGGTGTTTTTAAAATGTGATCACGTGATATTTTGTCTGCTTTTTTTTCTTTTGCTACATTAATTGACACGTTAATTAATTCTTGTCCAATTTCTAATCGAACCATAAAGTCAACTGCAAACCTAACGGTCGCGTGTACTTAAATTATGAACGTCGTACGGATTCTAAAAGTACACAACGGCACGCACTGCACTAATGACTGCATCGGTTTTGGACGGGAGACCCAAACATGAAAAGATAATCACTGAATCATTACATCATGTTAATGGGGGTTGGAGTTCTTAGACAATTGTAATTGGCCAACGATTTGAATATTTGTCAAAATCATGCGATTATCAGAAAGATCAACATGTTGTTTGAGATAAGCCTTGCCTATTCTCAGCAGGCTTGTCGTTTGCTTACCTTCAACGAAACCATGAAGAGGATGGGTAAATATTGACAGAATGAAGGCAAGTCGGACAAAAAGCCACTGGACTTGATTCTTATCAAGCTTGCGTGGCTCTTGATGAGTCGTATAAAGTGCCTGGTGTACTTATGAACGGCTGGTCACTGACTTTGTACCTGCGTAATCAATTGAATTGATATGTCACAGAATGCAGCACGTGCAAAGCGAGCACGTAATCATCAACATGCGGTATAAGAGTGCATGCCATAACCTCAAGGTGCATCTTAAGGTGGTTGTTTATATAGGACACATACAAATTATGCTGATAACTTGCAAATTCTGTTTGTTCAAGTGTTGACTTTTTAACCATACTGGTGGTTTTATATGAAGAACCTTATTCTGTCAATAAGATGGTGGATATTGTCAACCGGAGACCTAGATTGTCACCCTACGCGCAGCCGAAGTTAATATGCCGGTTCAAAAGATGACAATATTCACCATCACACTGACAGCCTTGTTTTGTTTTCTTTTAAAATAAAGTAGAAAACATAAAAAAGATAATACTCTTTATCCGATTTCCACAATGATGCTTGGCGTGATAAACTTTAAAATAATCTCGATCAAGGTAATTTTAAAAATATCAACCGGGAAATTTTCTGTTAGGAAAAATATAAACCGGGAAGTACTCTCTGTCAGGGTAATATTCAAACAGAACAACTTCCAGCTTGCAAGCCGTTTGTAAGTTAAAACAAAACAAAACAACATACACTGATATATATATAGTCATTAAAACAGGTTAGGTTTTTCCTGACGATATTCATTTTCTTGTCCATTGTTTTCGCCTACAACAAGCGTTCTTATCGCCTAGCATATACAATTAGTATAAAACCACATAGCCTACCAGTACAAAGCCCATGGCAGTTGGTTCGAATAACATAGGCCTATTTCTGAATTAGTGACATTTACCACGGCGCCCGTAGACTCTAAAATACTAAAACAGCATTCTGCCAAATGTATGCAACCTCCTAAAAATGTTTTCTGTCACATTCTATTGCAGTCATGAATGTTATGTTGGCCTTGCGGCGTATTTTTTGAAATTGTAGTGGCAGGAAAACAACGATCTATTGAAATGATGACGTAGGGTCACATTGCAGTGACAGTGCCTAATTTTAAGACACACCATAAAGAGTAAAGTATAAGCTGTGACCAATTCCCGGAATAAAGTATACTATATGTTGTATAGGCGAACGCATTACATCCAACGTATGAAAACTCCGCGCTTCTAATTTCTACGCCGACCTTCCAATGGCTTAACTGTGCTGCAGCCGACGGGCTGCTTTAAATTTTAACGGTCAGTGCACAATCGTACGACATCTTAAGTATAAGCTGTATGGCAAGTGTGGCTTCACATAAGACCCCTTCTTCCAATAAATGCGTTAAAATTTCACATCAGACAGTGACTGACAAAGGACCTGTACTTTTTGTTTGTTATTAATATTCCCTTTGAGGTTACACACATGTGTACATATATGCTTAGTAAATAAGACACGAAACAATGACGCGGATATATTGTTGGTGAAAATAACATGTTGAGCAATTTTATCTATATAGCAGTACTGTACCTAGGGGCCAAGATAACAGATACCAGTCTTAGTGGACAGAACTAGATGTACCTTTGACAACAGGTCAACCATGAAAATCACACATCATAAACTTGAACAGGACATTCACCACACAGTTATAGGTGTTGTCCGACTGTTTGGACCAGATTTTTTTCTCTCTCAAAGAACGAAATAAATTATTGTTGCCTGTAAAGATCTTGCAAAATGCTGATAACTGATGTCCTACATATATGTGAAAAGTAAAGCACAAAACATCACTCGTCATTACAAATAGGTATTATCTATCTAAGCCACGCTGCATAGTTATCTATTTTTGAACAAAGAAAATCACGTGACTCGAAACCTTATATAATCATTCTGGTAATCCGCTCTAACGTTTCAGTCTATTTTAAGCAGAAATCACAATCATGCTTATACATAGTTTTCAAAAATAAAGGGCATGTAGAGTGATTCAGTTCACGTTTTCTACTGTCTTAAAATTTAAACAATGTTCAAAATCGTTAATTGCTAGACGTAGGTTAAAATTATGCCCCAATTTCCCTCTCCAGGTATACGTGTATTTGATGAAGACAAACTCTTGTATACCACCTTTAAAGTTGTACTCAACGTTTTATAGAAACTGTTCGAGCAATGTTATTTTCCTTGTGGTTTTAACATAATTCATCCCCATCCCAAACACCCCGACCCCCCGCCCCCCCCCCCCCCCCCCCAAAAAAAAAAACAACAAAAAAAACAAAACACCCCGACCCCCAAACACACACCTCAATCCCACCCTTCGCCGCTCGCCGAGAGTTGAGTGTATTATGGTCAAGAGGAGGTTGTAAATGGTTCGACAGAAATAGTTTCCCACTCACCTCGTGTGTTGCCACGCTTGTCTGCAGCAGTCTGGACAACCAAACATGATCACAATCAGTACCGCCAGGACACAACGCGCCATATTGGCTGCTGGAAGAGTCTGAAGCATGAAGTACATATTTTCATTCGCATATCGTATTCGTATAAACTTTCAATTTATGATACAATTTGGAAAGCCGTATGTGGTGTTAAGCGTATAATTTGAGTGCATATAAACAAATTTAAAATACATGTACAATCTAAACCGTACAACATAGCAAGGTTATTAAAATAGTTGACATCTCATAAGTAATGGTTAATAGGTGTAATAAACATGTTCATGTAGGTAACACTTGTCATGCTGCCTTGGTTAATCACCAAACTAGAACTAAACATCAACTACATCAACTACGAACAATACAACAGACAAAGCGGCAAAAAAGTGCAGATCTTGAATAGACAGCTCCTATCCACAGGCTGGCTGATTTAGATTTATAATATTTGCCTACGCCAGATCAATTCATGTGATCGACTTAATAGTTTTAAAAAATGCTTTACATGTGCCGATTTAGTCAAGCAAACAAATGCCATTACTAGAGTATTAGATAAACTATGCACGAACTGATAATAATATACTTCAATTTCAGTGATGTTTCGATTTAAATTCTTTTTGGATTTTAGCGTTGTTTCTGTTTAAATATACCTATTGCAACCTTTCTGATATTTTTAAAGTCCTCACATACTGTCCACTGTCTCATCGTGTCAGTGTAGATTGGATTCTATAATAGGACTCTTTCAACATGGGAATAAATACATCATCAATTATCATTCAGACTTCTATCTACCAATTTTAGATCTTTATTCTCTACACAATGCTCTATTGACAAACAATTCCATCGACAAAAGCAGAATAAGTTAATAATATTACCCTTATAATAATGTATGTCCTTTCTGGATTTAATCGTCAGTAATATCGTGGTTGCCCAATTTGTCATGAATGTAAAAATAGTTAAATCTTTAACACATCACTCGAAATGCTGAAATATTTAGAACCACCTTCGTTCATGAAACAAATGTCAACAAACGGGGTTTATATATGGATGTTAACATATTTTAGTCTTTTTCATTGATTTCCCGTGTGTGTTTTTTGTAGATTATTTATTTGCACCGGAATTTGTTATCGTCTGTTATTTGTATTGTATGCTAAATTGCTCATTAGCTGTTTAGAGCGGTAATGAGTTCAATAAAGTTGAGTTGAGTTGAGTTGAGTTGAGTTTACAAGATTTCCTTTCATTGCTTGCAAATGATCAAATTAAGTCCCTTGATGTAATTATGATTCTTATCTTACCTTTTCATACAATCAAATATGACATAATTAATTAATTAATTTTAATTACTTTGGCTTCATATTTATATGTATATGGACTTTATAAACCACACACACAAGCTTTTGAAATTAATGCTAATACGTAACTTTTATTCTAGTGCTAACTCTGTCTGATTATCAGTATTGTGCCTCGTTCAAATGTGTTCTTTGTCTTATTAAGACAACAAACTGTTAGTATACAACATACTTTGAAATGTTTTGAAATTAGAAATTTGTTATTTTATGTCACGCAATCAGACCCACCGTTATTATTGCGTTCTGTTTTAAGAAGGGAGGTAAAGTCCGTGACATTTTTTTTTTCTAATGCGGTCTTGCGCGGACACAATGCGCATGGGTGTACTTGAATTAATACCGACATGTGTCGCCACTTGTGATTGCACATCATTTAGGGATAAATAAGATATGCGAAAGGCCAACTGTGGTAAATCTGACAAAATGGTGAAAAAAGTCTTCAATGATTTTATTGCACAGACAATCTCAATGTAAATTAGATATCTGTAAGGCACAACCACATTTCTGATTTTCTTTTACGATCTTTAAAAATTCATTTTCTTTCAGCCGGTTTTTACAACTAAAATAAAATTAATGACACTTAAATGAAGGACCTTTATACGTATAGCTCTATGCTATGAAAGCAAAACTTTTTAGCAGGAGAAATACCTTTCCAAGACTGTGGCATGCCAATGAGCTGAACTGTGTTTTCACGTCACTGTTATACAATGGCTAAGATGTTAAAAGAATGATGTTTGTTTCCTAGTTTTCCGAAATAGTCATTTAATATAACAAAATGTTATTTTCTTGTGTTTTACTTTGGAACGTAAGAAAGTTGAATAAAGGTGTATATCTGAGAAATAAATTATCATTTATTTGTTAAAAAAGAAAGTATCTACAGTTGTGCCACATTAAAAACGTCTTTCACTATCCCGTACTTACACATACAACGAGCATATATATTTTTACACATTTTTTCCTTCATGCACGAATGCATTTTGTGCATTTAATCGATTGTCTGAGTCACGTGACTGTTTCCGAGTTGCTCCGTGTTGCGGTTGACCAATTTTAGTGTGCCGGAGGGAAAGACTAATTTTACACCACTCGCTTGACAGCAATGATTTATACACAAATCTTTTTGTTTTGTATTGTATCTCAGGAAACAAATATTTCTGTATTATGCAATCTCTTCAATAAGTCATGGTGGCACCCATCTCCTCTAACATTTGTATAACTTTTCTACACCTAATTGACATACACAGCACAATTTGCGAAAGACAAGACCTGGTAATATCATATTAACATATTGCCAGTTATGTTTTGTTGTGTAGTATGGAAAAAGGCACGTTTATTCTTTAAATTGCTGAATTTTCTTTTTACTTTTACAGAAACGCAATAAAAAGCACTTCTGAACGATAGTGTATGGTATATTGTGACCTAGCGCTTTTTAATTTGTACATACCTTAGATTGCATGGACAGCTTAAGACAAAAAACAATAAGCAAACAAAACAATAACAGGAAAAAACAACAACAACAAAACAAAAACAAGAGTATTCGAATTCTAAATGTAAACAACGACTTCCAAAAAAATTATTCCTTTTTTGACAAATAAGGAATCCCAGAATTGACATGAGTGAAATAATAAACACATAACATCCGATAATTCATTCATTGCTCAATGTGTTGTTGTGACAACTTGCTAATATGAACGCTGTACACCAACACTGACCTGAATCAACAAACACTGCATGGGGAAACCGGGAAGGTTACGTCTACAAAACCTCATGAGATTGTCCAGTGGTTAGGCGCGTATCCCTGTTACAATATTTTAACGGTTTGAATCCCAACCATTTGTGTGTGTTGTTTTTTTAATTTCGAAGTTCACTATGAGCAAAAGGTTCTACTCAGTATAACTACAACGCCTTTCTATCACACGTCGATGTCTTTCATTCAACTTCGTGCAAGCTATTATAAATGGCTTTCTTCGAAATCTTACTTGATATTATACATTTTATACAGGTGTTCGTTATTATTATAAAATACTTAAACTTTTAATAAAATAAAAACTAATCTTAATAACGTTATTAGATGTTCTGCATTTCCCCATTGATTATATGTTGTAAAATGTTATTTATTGTAAGGTTCGAACCCGTTCTAATTACTTTTTATTCTTTAAGTCCTCATGCCTGTATCAGTTATACAAAAGTACTGATTTAAATGTGTTTTATTGATAGTATTATACTATGCAAAGATATATTATCACCTGCCTTACACGTATTGAATATATGTATTGAATTATGACAATTTAGAATATCGCGCGGGCACTACAATACGTTAATTGATATCTAGGTTAGTCTCTGTAGGGAAAAGAGAATACGAACAAAACATGCAGTCTTTCTATTTATATAAGAGAATTTGATATTTCTTCGCAAACAAACTCCGTGGTTGTAGCAGTTAGGGAAACTTTAAATACCAGCAATAGTGTTATGTTGGTGTAATGTCTTCATATCCTTATGTACATTGCTGAACACTTACATGGCTGTTAGCCTGTGTATGTACAAATAGGTAGTGAATGAGGAACATAACCCACTGGTTCGTGACAGCAAATAGAGTTATAAAGTAGTCCAAAGCTAGATCATCTGTGGAGAATAATAATATCGTTTAGCGCCCGAGCCAGCACATAATGTACACGCCTTTAGTTCTGACTGAATATTTGTGGGAACACACTTTTTGGTCCCAATCCGCTTTGGGGTAGGATCCCAAATGCTTTCAGTCTATTTCTTTTGGGGGTCCCCTTCAAAACAGACTCCAAAATGCGATCATTTGACACGTATAAATGCACTGTAGGACCTAACATCGATAGCGTCATTGAGGTTAGATCTCTGAAGATAAATACTACGTTTTACGTTGACTAAAGATGACACACATTCTACGTTGACTAAAGATGATACACGTTTTACGTGGAGTAAAGATGATACACGTTTTATGTTGACTAAACATGATACACGTTTTACGTTGACTAAAGATGAAACATATTTAACGTTGACTAAAGATGATACACGTTTTACGTGGAGTAAAGATGCTACACGTTTTACGTTGACTAAAGATTATACACGTTTTATGTTGACTAAAGATGAAACATATTTAACGTTGACTAAAGATGATACACATTTTACGTTGACTAAAATGATACACGTTTTACGTTGACTAAAGATGATACACGTTTTACGTTGACTAAAGTTGATACACGTTTTACGTTGACTAAAGATGATACAAATTTTACGTTGACTAAAGATGAAACATATTTTACGTTGACTAAAGATGATACACATTTTACGTTGACTAAAGATGAAACATATTTTACGTTGACTAAAGATGATACACATTTTACGTTCACTAAAGATGAAACATATTTTACGTTGACTAAAGATGATACACATTTTACGTTGACTAAAGATGATACACGTTTTACGTTGACTAAAGATGATACACGTTTTATGTTGACTTAAGATGATACACGTTTTACGTTGACTGAAGATGAAACATATTTTACGTTGACTAAAGATGATACACATTTTACGTTGACTAAAGATGAAACATATTTTACGTTGATTAAAGATGATACACATTTTACGTTGACTAAAGATGAAACATATTTTACGTTGACTAAAGATGATACACGTTTTACGTTGACTAAAGATGAAACATATTTAACGTTGATTAAAGATGATTCACGTTTTACGTTGACTAAAGATGAGACACGTTCTATGTTGACTAAAGATGATACACGTTTTACGTTGACTAAAGATGATACACGTTTTATGTTGACTAAAGGTGAGACACGTTCTATGTTGACTAAAGATGATACACGTTTTACGTTGACTAAAGATGATACACGTTTTACGTTGACTAAAGATGATACACGTTTTATGTTGACTAAAGGTGAGACACGTTCTATGTTGACTAAAGATGATACACGTTTTACGTTGACTAAAGATGATACACGTTTTACGTTGACTAAAGATGATACACATTTTACGTTAACTAAAGATGATACACGTTTTATGTTGACTAAAGGTGATACACGTTCTATGTTGACTAAAGATGATACACGTTTTATGTTGACTAAAGATGATACACGTTTTACGTTAACTAAAGATGATACACGTTTTATGTTGACTAAAGATGACACACATTCTACGTTGACTAAAGATGATACACGTTTTACGTTGACTAAAGATGATTCACGTTTTATGTTGACTAAAGATGATACACGTTTTACGTTGACTAAAGATGATACACATTTTACGTTGACTAAAGATGATACACGTTTTACGTTGACTAAAGATAATACACGTTTTATGTTGACTAAAGATGATACACGTTTTACGTTGACTAAAGATAATACACGTTTTACGTTGACTAAAGATAAAACATATTTTACGTTGACTAAAGATGATACACATTTTACGTTGACTAAAGATGATACACGTTTTATGTTGACTAAAGATAATACACGTTTTACGTTGACTAAAGATGATACACGTTTTATGTTGACTTAAGATGATACACAGAATGCAGAAATAACGAATAAAGAAATAACCGTGTAATTTACAAATGAGGTCCATAGTGCCTTGGACATGAAAAGGCTATGCCCTCAAAATCCAGTTGATTACCAATATGCAACTTTCGATATCAGTAAGTGTTATTGTTCATTTTGACGTCCCTGTTCAGTAGTGGAGATATGAAGGTTAGCATTATTCGACAGATGGTGCACACACATACGTCTTTAGTTCTTATTACAGTTCAATGAATTTCTGTTTAATATCTGGGCCACTATATAATCACACTTAAGCCTCTTGTCGACAGAATTTCCCACACATATGACTTGGGAGCATCTTGCAATGGTCCATCATTGTATTTACTGGGTTACTCAATGCTAAACAGCTACTTTTCATACAGCCGACTTCACAGTTTCGTCTATTCCGTACAATGGCAGCCGCAACATGGCGCTGAAAAGTCATATTTTGGGCACGAAAAACCCTCGCAGGTACCAGATTTACACACCTGGGATAAATTTCTTGCTCAAGGAAATAATCGGGGACCTGATTGGAGTTCGAGCCAAGGACTCCGTGATCCGGAGTGTTGCGTCCCACCACTGGCCTATTCCGCTCCTCTTCGGTTATATATTTTTGTATAAGACGCAAAAATATCGAAAAATGCGTTTAACTTTGAAGATTTGTGTGCACAGAAATTGTTCAATGTAACGGTAATTTGATGTTTTTTGTTACTTCTGTTTTACTGTTGCTTGTGCTCTATCAGAGCCGGTAATGATCTATACAATCTGTCCGTGAATATTCGATGAATAATTTTTTCGCAAAAACGGCCTTTAAAGGGAAAAATACTTTTGATAGAACTTGCAAAACACTCAGTCGGTGAAATTTGTCAGTAAGGTGGACATTGACTGTCATCATTTCGCATGCATCAGTATAATGATGAACTTTGACCCGACCCGATATCCGGCATTGTTATATTCCAAAATGAGCTCCATGTAAACAAGAAAATTCGAGAGAAGTGATTGAACACTTAAAGATTTACAGTGAAATATGTTGCTATAATTGTACCTTGCATAGGGTCTGACTGAACGATAAATATGCCATAAACTTGTATGGCATCGAGAAAGACTCCTATTGTAAATTCGACGTCTTGTATTGAGTAATAAATTGACCAAATGACCCCTGTTGTTCACATGTAAATTAAAGCTAAAACATGTTCTGCAGTTTTTTCGTTCAACTTAAATTTTCTTTTCAACATGTGAATAATAGTCAGTTTAATACAGCTGTGCATACTTGTTAAATACATTTTTTAAAGTTGCAATAAAAATGTGCTGTTATGTTCGTTGCATTTAAACGTTTTTCGTGGAGAAAATAAGTTGAACAACACATACCACAGCCTTAAACAACAGTTTAAGATAGCTTCCCAAAATGCAGATTATGTTAGGAACTGCTGCATCAGCTACATTTGCCTATAAATTAAAACTGCGCTAAGTGAGTAAGTCGGTAATATTCAGCAGTGATTTAAACGATTTCAACCCCCTCCCCTCCCCGACATGAATTATGTATAATAATGGAAGAAGAAGGAACAATGTTTTAACCGAATTTACTGTCCACTAACATTTGATGAAAAACACAGGATGCTATTTGTCAAAATTCTGAGAACAGTACTTACTTACAGTTCTCTTCCAGAAGGTGAACAAAGTTGGGTAAAATTCCTGTTCCAGAAAAATACAGCGCATGGACTGAACCTTTTAATAAAACTAGTTTATCCGCGCTCCACTTATGACATTACACAAACTCTGTATAGCCTGTGGCAGTCTCATTTTTAAAGGTATTCAACGATGACGAACTATGTCGTACATGACTTAGGTTTTTTTTTATCCCGTCACACTGGTAAAGGGGTTCTTCTCACATCGACTTGTTGACTTGTTAACGTCAATGACCATTCATGCGAACTGTCCAGGTGGCATTGTACTGTATAAGTAAGAAAGCCGGAATGTTTGCAGGTAACATACATGCTGCCATAAGAAAATATAAAAGTAAATTTATAAAAACAACAACAACAACAGCATATTTTTGTTCAGTTCGTTTGTTGTTATTTTCTTCAAGAACTGCTTTAATGCACACGTTAAATGATAACACACTAAGCCATGCCATTATGTATAAAGGTTTGAAACAGTTGAGCGTTGTAAAGTCTTGTCAGACCTATAAAGGGATTTTTAAATCGGCTTTACGATAGTCCGACAGCTAGGTATGGTTAGATCCTTTTTATTTAAAGGTGGTGTCCGACACTTTGGAATAAACATCCTTTCATTAAACATTATAATAAATCATTGTTACCTGAACAGATAACGCAAACTGCTGTTTATTGATCTCCTACACCTGTCTGACAAGTGAACCATAACGCCACAGTTGCCATTTCAAACACGTATTTGCTATCTGAGCCACGCTGCACAGTTAGTTTTTTTTTAATTAAGAAAACCACGTCGCCACTTTTTAGCACATCAACGTCATCCGCTGTGACGTCGATGTCTATTTTAAGCAGGAATCCCAAGCGTTCTCATTTGTAGATTTGAAAATAATGAATATTTAATTGTTGAATAACGAGTTTTACTATTTTAAAATTTAGATATTGTTGACACTCGTAAAAGCTTAAACTAAACTAAAGTTTGATATTTTTTTCTGCAGAAATTTTGTTCAAATACCCCAGACAGAGGTCAGATTTTAGGCAAACTGTCGGATACCACCTTTAAAAGCACTGTTCAAATAAACTGAACAGTTTCTAAAGTTGTATACGTACCCTACCAGTCCAGCACATGCGCTGTAACAATACCTCGCTGTCGGACTACGACGTGTTCTAATATTTAACCTCAATGACAATTCATGCTTATAGACTTCTGTCTACAGACGTAGATCCGCATTTCATACTCATTTAAGGTAAGGCAAGTGTAATAGACAATATACAGAATTGGAAAATTAACGCAACTAATGTAATGTATGCGTTAATGTTGACGTGTATGCCAAATTTTAAGACAGTTCTCCATTCAGTTTTGATTTATGGATATTTTTTCCTTCTAAAGTAGATATTTAAGGTGTCGTCTTTTTAGAAATTCAAATTCAAATAAAAATAGAAATAAGAAAACTCCAAATATAATATCCTCTTAAATAGAACTGATTTGCTATTGAGTGCAATTTGGAAACAAATTATAGCATTAGAAAAACGACTCAAACATGGATTGGTTTGACCAGAACCATCCCAAATATGTAATTAATTGTTTACAAACTCAACGCGTTTATGGCTTATTTTCCCAAGTTTTTGCTGACTGTGCTTTAGTCACAGCCACCGACCTCTTAATAGCCAAGTGATTTATTTCATACTTGCCCACAATGTTCTATAAAGTATTTCGGTTGATGCTGCAAAATATAAAATAAATTCACCACATGATTTTTTTTACTTTGAATATATCAGGTTATAAAATTGTTGTCAAATTTAGCATATGTATTCAATCAACATTAATTAACAGTTTAAAAATAAAAAAAAACTGAACATGTTTAATTGTTCATTTGGTAGAATGATGCAGAAAAAACAGTCAAAGGCAAAATGTAAGAAGAAAAAAAAGTTTACCATGCGTGCACATACCGGGATTCGAACCATCACCCTCAGTTTTTAAGCATTTTACCCCAAAGTGTGATACTCTTGAATTACATTGAACACTGTATGCCTCAATTTTTTGTTCGGCAAAAAGATAACCATGAATTTTGGATTCATGGAGAATTTTCATACCTAAACTCGGACATTGACCGGTATATGTTTTAAAAAATACAGAAACTCTCAGGTTTATGTAATACCCTTTGCATGAACATGGGTTGGCTATTGAGTTTTACATGTAATTAAAAACAAATGTAAACATTAACCCAATAAAAGACATGTGTTTAAGGGGCAGATTTGAGGGTAACGAACGATAACTCTTTCTAGGAGGATACGAGTTTAGTCTGGAGTTCCTTCCCCTGGTCACTATGTGATAAGGTCAGGTCAACGCAAGTTCAGTGGCCTGTAGTTTATATAGGGAAAGAGTTTGTTGTTGTTGTGGCTCACGCGAACATTTTTTTTTCCAATCGATAGATGCAAATAAATAGAAGCAAATGATGAATTAGTTTTTCGGGGTCAGTTTTCTTCGCTGATAAAAATACGAATATTAAAAATGTCCTAAAATTTCGTATGGCACTTTAATTCCGGATAACCATATGGCTGAGCATGACGTACCTACGATCTTGGCCTAACTCTACAATAGAGACAATAATGCCACGTGATCGACATTTTAATCAAATTTAATTATATTAACAAACTGAAAGAGTGAAAAGTTGGCATATTAATCAGGTTTTTAATGATGAAAGCAAGAGAGAGAGAGAGACAGAGAGAGAGAGAGAGAGAGAGAGAGACAGAGAGAGAGAGAGAGAGAGAGAGAGAGAGAGAGAGAGAGAGACAGAGACAGAGACAGAGACAGAGACAGAGACAGACAGAGACACAGACAGAGACACAGACAGAGACACAGACAGAGACACAGACAGAGAGGGGAGGGGCTGTATGATAAATAGCAGGCCAGGTTCAAGTGCTCTCAGCTAGTGTGTGTGTGCGTGTGTGTGGGGCAGGGATGGGGGTGGGGGGTGGTCGAAGACCGACTTTGACAAACGTTCTAGGTGGGCAAGGGGGTATGCCCCTACCCGCAGCCTCCGAGAAATGTTTGGTTTTTAGAGTGAAGGAGATGCGTTCTAACATGTATCTGGGCAACATATTTAACAAACACATATTTCCCTTTAAGTTGGACCATAAAATGCAGTTTGATTAAATTTCTAAGCTATGTTTTCCCATCGATCGTCGTTTGCATATTAAGAAAACAATGCTGATTTAGCGCATTTTAGTAATCTCTCTTAAGGGTATCATGAAATCTTATGCTTAAAAAATATACATAAATATTGCATGGATTAATTAAGATTTCTGTCGTGTGTTCTAGATGTTGTTTTGCATAATTTCGCAAAAATAAGCAATACAGCCCAGGGAACAACTTATTACAGATACAAGTAAAACAGTACTGACTGAGCGCAATCTATACACAGGCTAAGCCTTAATGAAATAGTTGGACCAGGCAATGTACAGCTGTCAGTAAATGTTATTAAACATTTTTCCCTAAGATGGTTCACGGAATCTTGGTTGCGTTCCCCTCAACTATAGGCTATACTGGAGCTTCGGCACAAAATGTATTGTTACATTAGGTATCCAAGCAAAACTTGTATTTAAAACAGAACTAGAATTAGATTTCTGTTTATTTAAACTGTTCACTTGGGTTTGAAAGAGAGAGCAAAGGACAGACGGACGAACAGAGACATGCACAAAGTGATAGGAATTACATCATATGCCTTTTAGTTGAGATATAGTTGTTTGGCGTGAATGAAACATGTGTTCAATCGGAAAGTATGTAGTCGGATGCATAACGTACGCGATATCAATGATAGTGAATGCTATTGACATGACCCTGCACAGTGAAAACAATGGTTTCATTTGAAATATAACATAGTTTAGCCCATCATTAATAGCACGCAAATATAACTAAGTGTTTTAGGCAAAAAATGTATATGCTTTGTTGATAAATGAATTTAACCTTAGTCAAGACGCACACACCGCACACACACGCACACACACACACACACACACACACACACACACACACACACACACACACACACACACACACACACACCACACACACACACACACACACCACCACACACACGCACACACACACACCACACACACACACACACACACACACACCACACACACACACACACACACACACACACCACACACCACACACACGCACACACACACACGCACACACACACCACACACACACACACACACACCACACACACACACACCACGCACACGCACACACACACACACACACCACACCACACCACACACACGCACACACACACACCACACACACACACACACACACACGCACGCGCACGCACGCACGCACACACACACACACGCACACGCACGCACACACACACACACACACCAACAAAAACACAAACAAAGCAGAAACAAAACAAAAACAAAACAACAACAACAAAAATAAACGTTCCATTCATAGTTGACAAAAAGGGACGTCTAAATAAAACACAGCTGAAAAGTAATATTTTTAGGGATTAATTTCGTCTTTCATTCTTCTATCAATAAAACCTAGCCTTATCTTATGGGGGATCAGGTTCAAAATATTACAAGTACTTTCATTTCTACGGCCCCATTTCGCTCCAAGCAAAATGGCGAAAAGGAGTTTTATTGGTTAACAAAACGCTGCTTCTGATATTTTATTATTTTTCTTAGGCGTGCCCTACTATGGATATAATTAACTATTCTTGAAAGATTCAGTAAAGTACAAAACATATCCACCAATAAACTGCTTTACGTCAGTGTATTCCATCTCCACGGCACCTTTTCGCTCAACGGACAAGAGCAAAAAGTGTATCATTGATAAAAAATACTTCTAATATTTTTTACCACTCTTTGACCTGATCTAACATGGATAGGGTTAATTGTTATTTATATATGTAGTAAATGACAAATTTCGTACATTTTTCTTATATATTCTAAGTGTATTCCATCTGGTTGGCACCTTTTCGCTCAACGGCAAAGTGCGAAAGGAACTTTATTGGTTAATGAAAATCGCTACTTTTCATATGCTATTCTAAGACCTTATTCCTAAGACCTTAAAACATGTCAATCAAGCTTAGTCTGGCTTTTCGGCACCTTTTCCTATGACGGAAAAGTGACAAGGAGTTTATTTTAATGGAGTAAACAAAGATCGCTTTAAATATCAACTTATTTAATATCGGCACAAATGAATACGCTAATTGTAACATAATTATAACAACAATTTAATAATAAGTCATTGTTTGCAGGCACAGCGATCAAAACAAACTCCTTTCCGCGAAACACCTTTTTGCTATTTAACTCATTTTCGTACTTTTCCGGTTCGTTTCGTTTCCGCAACAAAATACATAAGCGCATTGTAATGACATGAATTGATTGACCACAATTTGCCGAATTAACTATTTCCCACGTCTTTTAGGTCGCTTAAATCTCACGCATTTGCTGCACATTTGCATAACCCCGCCCCCAAAAATTGGGTTCGCAATGAAGATGTATACTAACTTATTGAATGTCTTCTATATGTATCTAATTGAGTACTTATGAACTAAAAATTAAGAGAACAGACTAATATTGTTACACATAGAATGCTATTTTATCATGTTCCTAAGCCAGATAATGCATTATCGGCATATTTGCATAATCCCTCCCATACACATTAGCTAAAGGTGAGTTTTAACAAAAATATAATAGTTCATCATCATCATATAAAAGAGTCTGTGATGTTTTAGCAGTATTAGCATACTCACAAAACAACGTTTATTAATTAGTTGTTCACTTATCGTACTGAAATGAATGTGTGATTATATTTTTTTCACTCATAATATATGTATAAGGTCCCATCTCACACAGTCACGTCCCATCTCACGCTGTAACGTCCCTTCTCACGCAAGAGGTCCTGTCTGACGCAGCAACGTCCCATCTCACGCAGTAACGACCTCCTCGAGTACTAAGGTTCAAACTCACGTAGTAAAGTCTCATCTCATGCAGCAAGGTCCCATCTCACACAGTCACGTCCCATCTCACGCTGTAACTTCCCTTCTCACGCAAGAGGTCCTGTCTGACGCAGCAACATCCCATCTCACGCAGTAACGACCTTCCTCGAGTACTAAGGTTCCAACTCACGTAGTTAAGTCTCATCTCACACAGTAACGTCCCATCTTACTCAGTAACGTCCCATCTTACGCCGTAACGTCCATCTCACGCAGTAGGGTTGCATATCACGTAGTAAGGTCACGTCTCACGCAATAACGTCCCATCTCACGCCATAAAGTGCCAAGGCACGCAATAAGGTCCCATCTCACCCAGTAAAGTCCCATCTCACGCTGTAACGTCCCATCTCACGCTGTAACGACCCATCTCACGCAGTAACGTCCCATCTAACGCAGTAAGTTCCTTCTCACGCAGTAAGGTTCCATCTCACGCAGTAACGTCCTGCGTGAGATTGGGCGTTACAATGTGAAATGGGACGTTACTATGTGAGATGGGACGTTACTGCGTGAGATGGGGCGTTACTGCGTGAGATGGGGCGTTACTATGTGAGATTGGACGTTACTGCGTGAGATGGGGTGCTACTATGTGAGATGAAACGTTACTATGTGAGATGGAGCGTTGCTACGTGGGATGGGACGTTACTGGACGTTACTGCGTGAGATGGGACGTTACTGCGTAAGATGGGGCGTTACAACGTGAAATGGGACGTTACTGCGTGAGATGGGACGTTACTGGGTGAGATGGGGCGTTACTGCGTGAGATGGGGCGTTACTACGTGAAGTGGGACGTTACAGCGTGAGATGGTACGTTACTGCGGGAAATTGGACGGTACTGCGTGAAATGGGACGTTACTGCGTGAGATGGGACGTGACCGCGTGCGAAGGTGACGATGAGGACTATTATTATTATTATTATTACTATTTTTTATGACACTTACTTATTAAAATGTCTCAGTTTTGTAGCTCCGAACAATGTTTCTATCTAAAATGTCATTTAAATTCTCTTGATGAATCTCTTCAATGGCATTTGTCATATGACTGGCTTGACGTATTTTTGAATATCCTATATTTTGCAACCTAGGCATAATCGCTTAACATGTTATAACTAAATTTCCCTTTTATAAAACACATTTAAATCCTCTGGTTTTTCATTTCAGCAAGGGCATCCATCAAACGCAATGCTGTTCACATATTTCTGCTTATATATTGTGGTAGGTGCTAAAGAACATCCGTTATATGGAGGTGGGCGGTACCTTATGAATATTTATTTTTTAAAATATTGTTGCCTTGTCAAAAATGCTCATTGGCTAAGTACCACTAATAAAATAAAGAGGTTTGTTTTAACAGTTCCCTCCCTTTGTGTAAAAGAAATAAAGACCTAGCGAAATTCATGTATTATAACATTAAGTTTTAAAATATGTACGATAGGAATTGGCTCTGTCCGTCGTTGTAGCTTTTCGTTAAAATTTGATGGAAATCATGAAAGTGGGATTCAACATTATTTTGTTGTTGTTTTTTCATTTAAGACAACCGAGTTACGTCCCCTGGTAATCAACACGGACAATGTAGATAACTGATTTTACAGTTGAAATAGTATACGGCTCAAATTCTTCTACGTCACGGATATTAACATAACACGTGATCCGGAAACTCCGCCCCCTCCAGATACTGGATGTTCTTTAAAAAATACGGAATGGTTACTTGTACGCAATAAAGTGTAACGGTGATACTATGCAATTTATCCCCGATGGTTAAACTGCAGTTATTTCGTAGAATTAAATATTGTTGAGTTACCATTAAGTGGTTTTTAAAGCATATAAGACATTGTCACACAGTTATATATTTTGGTTTGTTACATCTTTGACGATTGAAATAATAATAAATTTATGGTATATTATTAAGAAATATGAGAACAGAAAGGGCATATCATGTACTATGCCCAAGACATGTAGGATTTAAACATTTTATACAGATTTGTACGATAAAGTAATTTACAAATCAATGTTAGTGTCGCCATTTTACGCATTGATTGCAAAGAAGGACCGCACATGTACACCATTCGTTTTTAAAGTCTATGTTCTATATATGGAAAATGTAACAAATTAACTATTTAATGTATTGAAACAAGCACAAGGAACACATTCAATGTTTATAAGTTACATAAATGACATACGATGCTTAAAATACATGTACAACTATGTTTTCCTTATAGACTCCATCATGTCACACCGTTTCGTATGCGTTAGTAGGGCGCCCTATGTTTAAGCCACTTTAATCAAGTAGGATGCTAGGTTTGAATATTCATACACACCAGTTTGCCCATCTACCAGCTGCAACTTCAATCGTTCCAGTCTCTCCTCAAGTTGTCTGTATGTCCGTTTCCTTGGGCACCTCTTCCCGCCGCCATTGTGTTGAACCAGGTTCACCTTATTTGCGACTTGTACCTTCATGATGAGATGCGTCAGGACGTATAGATATTCGAATGAGTCAACTGTTTCGCCATCTAGTTGTGCCACGCCTCTAAATGGTTGGCTGTTCGTGGTCTGTCTGTGGTGAAGTTGTTCCATAGATGACGATCACTCTCAACCCAAGTTTCTGTGACAGAGTCCTTCAACTTCATCACTGCATCAGCACCATCTTCGTTGTCCTCAAGATCATAGAACCAGACGTCTTCGATCTGTTCTAATGGACTGGCGGCAACACAGCTGCTCGACGAACCAACTTACAGAAGGAATCGTCCTTGCCATCTTTAACAGCAAGGACACATGAGTGCATGAGACAGATAAAAAACAAACTGTATACAATCTTTAAATATTCTCGTTGTTTGGAAACCCACCTGTACAAGACATCCTCTATTACTAAAATATGCATATAAGAGTATATTCGGAAAGAAATATCAATATGTTTATCGAATCTTTTTCAGAAACTTTACTAAGATCCAACTGTTTGGCAGGAGCTCTGAAATGAGAATTCATTCGCTCCGCAGCCATATTGCAATCAAACCGAGACCATGGAAGTAACTGGCTCGGTAACAAGGTTGTTTAATAATGTTACGATCAATGGCGCAATAGAAAGTAAATGTTAGCAAGAAGTTTAACGACACGATATTTTGTTTTAAACAAAAAGTTACAAATTATTAATATATATATATTGGACAAGCAGAACAATTAATCATTTACATCAAATCTAGTCTAAGCTGATCCAAAGCCTAATAAAATTGTCCACTTACTTGATGAAATTCTTAATTTAAGTCATGTCAATTAAGTCAAGCAAATTCCAAATATATATAAATGTATCACTACCTCCCTAAATTGAACTTTTTTTTCAAAGATTGATATATTTAACAGTTCTTTTACGATATTTGCCTGGTTATATCTTAATGGCGGTTTCCGACGGTTGGTCCATTTTTTTATGTCCAAATAAGTCATTGTTACCAGAAAGGTCCTGCAAAATGCTGATCATTCATGCCCTACATCTCTGTAAACAGTAAAACATAAATCTTAACTCGTCACTGCAAACAGGTGTTTCCTATCTGAGCCACGCTGCAGAGATAGCTATTTTTAAACTAAGAAAACCATGTGACATGTTACTTTTGAGATCGTGTTATCAGGTTACAGGGATAGTCCGCGCTGACGTCGGTAACTATTTTTAGCAGAGATCACTTACGTGTTTATTTATAGATTTTGAAAGAATGAACATTTAGAGTTGTTTTGGTTGGTTATTTTAGCAATGAGTACTCTCTTACAATAGAGGGAGCGGACATAATCAACTTTACTTAGACTAAA
Source organism: Sinonovacula constricta (assembly GCA_007844125.1). Lineage (NCBI taxonomy): Eukaryota > Metazoa > Mollusca > Bivalvia > Cardiida > Solecurtidae > Sinonovacula > Sinonovacula constricta. Next base: position 1,382,335 of record CM017557.1, on the reverse strand, counting down.
TTATTAGTTTATTCAGAAAATATGCATAATTTCCCTGAAACCGTGGAAAATTATTATTACATGCATTTGACATAGATAAACTGTCGGATACGACTTTTAATCTTTTTTTAAAAAAAAATGATTGGTAATATTTTGTTCTAAAACTTATATGTTTGTTTTCTACAAAAATGCAACTTAATGTGAGAAATATACAATTTAGTTAACGACTAATCAGACATAATAATCCAGATGATAAACAAGAAAAAACAGCAACACAATTACAAACAAGCTACGTTAAACAGTTTCACCGGAGAACGGAAACTGTTCTGCATTAGGATGTCATAAATGCACTATTTTATCATATATTAATTAAAAATACAATGATATGTTCTTAGAATGCCACCATACGCTACTAAAATACATGAGATTTTTTTTTCTTCTCAAGCAGAATGTTACATTAATTTTGTCCACGCTAAGCCCTCGATTCTCACACTATTTCCATAGAAAATCGACCAGTCAAAATAGACGACTTCTAACAGGGGCGTATCTAGGCATGAAGTGATGTGTACGCATGGCCGTTGTTGGGTGGGAATGATCCGAAGGAATGCCCCAGGACACATTTGTTATTCTAGATCGTACATGGTAGATTCTGGTGACTATCACTATCAAGATATAAATAGAGTTTAAGTAAAATGTTGTGTTCTTAATTTCCAACCGAGAAGCTACTCAAGCACGTGCGACAATTGACTGATTATCGCATTAAATTTACACCGTACCCCTACTAGAGTGGGCTTTTATTGCAGATTTAATCTTTTATGTTTTATTTTTTGGGGACAGTGTGCCCGCAACTGCGTATTCTGCGTTCTGGCAGCCCCGCGCCTGACTAATTGGTCAAGTACCACGTGTTCTTTTAGTTTAATTATAGGACCACTGTGCGTGGTTTCACCTTTCTGACTTTTTCTTGCAAGAAACCTTGATATGTGCTAAGTGCTTAGTTGTTTTTAGCGTGCGTGTCAAGCATCAAGCAAACCACATGCTTCGTGCCTTCACCATTTGTCAAGATATGACCCATTTGGCCCATCGACGACAAAGCACCATCCAGTCATTTAAAAATACTTGAAAACAAAGGAAACACTGGGAAGAGAGCCACCAAGAACAAGTACCTTCAAGTTGAATCGTCCAAATTATTAAAGAAAGACCCAGATTTTCGCTAAGGTGATTGTATTCTATTTTAGAACAACGTTCGTGCATTAAAATACATTGTTTCAAGAAAGGAATGCAAACAAAAGTTTACATAGAAATGAAATGTGAAAAAAAAACACGTATTTCTTGACCCAGATTTGTGCAAGTGGTGTCATATAACACTATTAGGCACGAAAACGAAAACAATATGACGAATGCTGTATTTGCAAATATGCATGCATACCATGGACAGCCACTTGTACAAGTCCGAATAAACGGTTTAACAATGTTGTTACTGTTGTGTTTTTTTTTCTTTTTCCCTTTTTCAATACATAGACTTTATAAATATTCATATATAATATATACTGATGCAGTGTTTGATTTATTTCTGAAATGAATTAGTTCAATGTCAGTATGACGTTAATCTAAAAAATCATATTAGTTTTTGTTTAGAATAGCAGTATTTGTTAAGATTTTTTAAAACACTTTGATCACAAGATGATATATACATCATATTATAGCGTTTAATCTGTTCGAAGTGAAGGTTTTTATTGTGGATTCTTTAATACTTTGGCGACATAAGATATGCCTTTTAATAATGGGGAATTGTTTATCATTATTCATTTTAAAATTAAAAACATTAAAGTTTTATTTTGATAGTAAAACTTGTTTATAAAGACCGGGTTACAATTACACTGTATTGTGGCAGCCACATTGGATTTACTTTTGTTTTAGAAATTCCCATCTTCAAGGTAGTATCCGACCGTTTGCCTGATGTAGGGAAGTTGTGTATAACAGGTGTATTAACTTATACTATGGTGTAAGTAAAGGCTGTTTATAACATTATCTCAACCGGACACTACAAATCGCATCCTCGGAACAATCACCCAAGATGATTCCTGAATTATCCGAAGCGTTCCGATTAGTTCAGTGGTATGTGACAGTCACGAACGATAACTCAAGAGGATGTCAACGAGTATTAGTCTGAGTCTGTTTTCCTCTAAAATATTAACACCTGGCATTGCAGAAACCATCTAGGAATCCATGTTTGTAATGACCATGGGATGGGGCGTTACTGCGTGAGATGGGGCGTTACTACGTGAAGTGGGACGTTACAGCGTGAGATGGTACGTTACTGCGGGAAATTGGACGGTACTGCGTGAAATGGGACGTTACTGCGTGAGATGGGACGTGACCGCGTGCGAAGGTGACGATGAGGACTATTATTATTATTATTATTATTATTACTACTACTATTTTTTATGACACTTACTTATTAAAATGTCTCAGTTTTGTAGCTCCGAACAATGTTTCTATCTAAAATGTCATTTAAATTCTCTTGATGAATCTCTTCAATGGCATTTGTCATATGACTGGCTTGACGTATTTTTGAATATCCTATATTTTGCAACCTAGGCATAATCGCTTAACATGTTATAACTAAATTTCCCTTTTATAAAACACATTTAAATCCTCTGGTTTTTCATTTCAGCAAGGGCATCCATCAAACGCAATGCTGTTCACATATTTCTGCTTATATATTGTGGTAGGTGCTAAAGAACATCCGTTATATGGAGGTGGGCGGTACCTTATGAATATTTATTTTTTAAAATATTGTTGCCTTGTCAAAAATGCTCATTGGCTAAGTACCACTAATAAAATAAAGAGGTTTGTTTTAACAGTTCCCTCCCTTTGTGTAAAAGAAATAAAGACCTAGCGAAATTCATGTATTATAACTTTAAGTTTTAAAATATGTACGATAGGAATTGGCTCTGTCCGTCGTTGTAGCTTTTCGTTAAAATTTGATGGAAATCATGAAAGTGGGATTCAACATTATTTTGTTGTTGTTTTTTCATTTAAGACAACCGAGTTACGTCCCCTGGTAATCAACACGGACAATGTAGATAACTGATTTTACAGTTGAAATAGTATACGGCTCAAATTCTTCTACGTCACGGATATTAACATAACACGTGATCCGGAAACTCCGCCCCCTCCAGATACTGGATGTTCTTTAAAAAATACGGAATGGTTACTTGTACGCAATAAAGTGTAACGGTGATACTATGCAATTTATCCCCGATGGTTAAACTGCAGTTATTTCGTAGAATTAAATATTGTTGAGTTACCATTAAGTGGTTTTTAAAGCATATAAGACATTGTCACACAGTTATATATTTTGGTTTGTTACATCTTTGACGATTGAAATAATAATAAATTTATGGTATATTATTAAGAAATATGAGAACAGAAAGGGCATATCATGTACTATGCCCAAGACATGTAGGATTTAAACATTTTATACAGATTTGTACGATAAAGTAATTTACAAATCAATGTTAGTGTCGCCATTTTACGCATTGATTGCAAAGAAGGACCGCACATGTACACCATTCGTTTTTAAAGTCTATGTTCTATATATGGAAAATGTAACAAATTAACTATTTAATGTATTGAAACAAGCACAAGGAACACATTCAATGTTTATAAGTTACATAAATGACATACGATGCTTAAAATACATGTACAACTATGTTTTCCTTATAGACTCCATCATGTCACACCGTTTCGTATGCGTTAGTAGGGCGCCCTATGTTTAAGCCACTTTAATCAAGTAGGATGCTAGGTTTGAATATTCATACACACCAGTTTGCCCATCTACCAGCTGCAACTTCAATCGTTCCAGTCTCTCCTCAAGTTGTCTGTATGTCCGTTTCCTTGGGCACCTCTTCCCGCCGCCATTGTGTTGAACCAGGTTCACCTTATTTGCGACTTGTACCTTCATGATGAGATGCGTCAGGACGTATAGATATTCGAATGAGTCAACTGTTTCGCCATCTAGTTGTGCCACGCCTCTAAATGGTTGGCTGTTCGTGGTCTGTCTGTGGTGAAGTTGTTCCATAGATGACGATCACTCTCAACCCAAGTTTCTGTGACAGAGTCCTTCAACTTCATCACTGCATCAGCACCATCTTCGTTGTCCTCAAGATCATAGAACCAGACGTCTTCGATCTGTTCTAATGGACTGGCGGCAACACAGCTGCTCGACGAACCAACTTACAGAAGGAATCGTCCTTGCCATCTTTAACAGCAAGGACACATGAGTGCATGAGACAGATAAAAAACAAACTGTATACAATCTTTAAATATTCTCGTTGTTTGGAAACCCACCTGTACAAGACATCCTCTATTACTAAAATATGCATATAAGAGTATATTCGGAAAGAAATATCAATATGTTTATCGAATCTTTTTCAGAAACTTTACTAAGATCCAACTGTTTGGCAGGAGCTCTGAAATGAGAATTCATTCGCTCCGCAGCCATATTGCAATCAAACCGAGACCATGGAAGTAACTGGCTCGGTAACAAGGTTGTTTAATAATGTTACGATCAATGGCGCAATAGAAAGTAAATGTTAGCAAGAAGTTTAACGACACGATATTTTGTTTTAAACAAAAAGTTACAAATTATTAATATATATATATTGGACAAGCAGAACAATTAATCATTTACATCAAATCTAGTCTAAGCTGATCCAAAGCCTAATAAAATTGTCCACTTACTTGATGAAATTCTTAATTTAAGTCATGTCAATTAAGTCAAGCAAATTCCAAATATATATAAATGTATCACTACCTCCCTAAATTGAACTTTTTTTTCAAAGATTGATATATTTAACAGTTCTTTTACGATATTTGCCTGGTTATATCTTAATGGCGGTATCCGACGGTTGGTCCATTTTTTTATGTCCAAATAAGTCATTGTTACCAGAAAGGTCCTGCAAAATGCTGATCATTCATGCCCTACATCTCTGTAAACAGTAAAACATAAATCTTAACTCGTCACTGCAAACAGGTGTTTCCTATCTGAGCCACGCTGCAGAGATAGCTATTTTTAAACTAAGAAAACCATGTGACATGTTACTTTTGAGATCGTGTTATCAGGTTACAGGGATAGTCCGCGCTGACGTCGGTAACTATTTTTAGCAGAGATCACTTGCGTGTTTATTTATAGATTTTGAAAGAATGAACATTTAGAGTTGTTTTGGTTGGTTATTTTAGCAATGAGTACTCTCTTACAATAGAGGGAGCGGACATAATCAACTTTACTTAGACTAAATTATTAGTTTATTCAGAAAATATGCATAATTTCCCTGAAACCGTGGAAAATTATTATTACATGCATTTGACATAGATAAACTGTCGGATACGACTTTTAATCTTTTTTTAAAAAAAAATGATTGGTAATATTTTGTTCTAAAACTTATATGTTTGTTTTCTACAAAAATGCAACTTAATGTGAGAAATATACAATTTAGTTAACGACTAATCAGACATAATAATCCAGATGATAAACAAGAAAAAACAGCAACACAATTACAAACAAGCTACGTTAAACAGTTTCACCGGAGAACGGAAACTGTTCTGCATTAGGATGTCATAAATGCACTATTTTATCATATATTAATTAAAAATACAATGATATGTTCTTAGAATGCCACCATACGCTACTAAAATACATGAGATTTTTTTTTCTTCTCAAGCAGAATGTTACATTAATTTTGTCCACGCTAAGCCCTCGATTCTCACACTATTTCCATAGAAAATCGACCAGTCAAAATAGACGACTTCTAACAGGGGCGTATCTAGGCATGAAGTGATGTGTACGCATGGCCGTTGTTGGGTGGGAATGATCCGAAGGAATGCCCCAGGACACATTTGTTATTCTAGATCGTACATGGTAGATTCTGGTGACTATCACTATCAAGATATAAATAGAGTTTAAGTAAAATGTTGTGTTCTTAATTTCCAACCGAGAAGCTACTCAAGCACGTGCGACAATTGACTGATTATCGCATTAAATTTACACCGTACCCCTACTAGAGTGGGCTTTTATTGCAGATTTAATCTTTTATGTTTTATTTTTTGGGGACAGTGTGCCCGCAACTGCGTATTCTGCGTTCTGGCAGCCCCGCGCCTGACTAATTGGTCAAGTACCACGTGTTCTTTTAGTTTAATTATAGGACCACTGTGCGTGGTTTCACCTTTCTGACTTTTTCTTGCAAGAAACCTTGATATGTGCTAAGTGCTTAGTTGTTTTTAGACCACTTGCGTGCGTGTCAAGCATCAAGCAAACCACATGCTTCGTGCCTTCACCATTTGTCAAGATATGACCCATTTGGCCCATCGACGACAAAGCACCATCCAGTCATTTAAAAATACTTGAAAACAAAGGAAACACTGGGAAGAGAGCCACCAAGAACAAGTACCTTCAAGTTGAATCGTCCAAATTATTAAAGAAAGACCCAGATTTTCGCTAAGGTGATTGTATTCTATTTTAGAACAACGTTCGTGCATTAAAATACATTGTTTCAAGAAAGGAATGCAAACAAAAGTTTACATAGAAATGAAATGTGAAAAAAAACACGTATTTCTTGACCCAGATTTGTGCAAGTGGTGTCATATAACACTATTAGGCACGAAAACGAAAACAATATGACGAATGCTGTATTTGCAAATATGCATGCATACCATGGACAGCCACTTGTACAAGTCCGAATAAACGGTTTAACAATGTTGTTACTGTTGTGTTTTTTTTTCTTTTTCCCTTTTTCAATACATAGACTTTATAAATATTCATATATAATATATACTGATGCAGTGTTTGATTTATTTCTGAAATGAATTAGTTCAATGCCAGTATGACGTTAATCTAAAAAATCATATTAGTTTTTGTTTAGAATAGCAGTATTTGTTAAGATTTTTTAAAACACTTTGATCACAAGATGATATATACATCATATTATAGCGTTTAATCTGTTCGAAGTGAAGGTTTTTATTGTGGATTCTTTAATACTTTGGCGACATAAGATATGCCTTTTAATAATGGGGAATTGTTTATCATTATTCATTTTAAAATTAAAAACATTAAAGTTTTATTTTGATAGTAAAACTTGTTTATAAAGACCGGGTTACAATTACACTGTATTGTGGCAGCCACATTGGATTTAGAAATTCCCATCTTCAAGGTAGTATCCGACCGTTTGCCTGATGTAGGGAAGTTGTGTATAACAGGTGTATTAACTTATACTATGGTGTAAGTAAAGGCTGTTTATAACATTATCTCAACCGGACACTACAAATCGCATCCTCGGAACAATCACCCAAGATGATTCCTGAATTATCCGAAGCGTTCCGATTAGTTCAGTGGTATGTGACAGTCACGAACGATAACTCAAGAGGATGTCAACGAGTATTAGTCTGAGTCTGTTTTCCTCTAAAATATTAACACCTGGCATTGCAGAAACCATCTAGGAATCCATGTTTGTAATGACCATGCCGTGAGAATTTATGCAAAATGAATTACAATTCTAAACATAAGACATACAAGGATTCACTCTCTTGCCTATCGGCTACCTTTCCACGCCTGTGGTTGGCTCAGAAGTTTGTGAGGTACGAACGAAAACTCTGCTTGGAGATTATGTGTTTAAATCTGCGGCATTATACCATCTGCGTAATTAGGCATGACAATAGTTCCAGTAGTGTTTTTCTCTATATATACATATTATTATTATTATTATTATTATTATTATTATTATTATTATTATTATTACCATATATTAAGGTGCCTTTAACACAGGAGTGCTCAAAGGCACCTAACAAATTATAAAATTGTAAATAAAAACATTGACAAGAAATAAAACATGTGTCGCAATTGGCAATTATAGATAATACATTTAGATGACAATTTAAAAGAAATTAGTGAAAATGAGCATTAATAAAAAAAGTGTGTTTTCAAAACCCTCTTAAAGCTTGTCAGTGTTGAAAGGGCTCTGGGGTTAACAGGAAGGCTGTTCCATAGCCTCGGGGCAGCAGAATAAAAGGATCGCTTCCCGAAGCGTGACATGGTCCTAGGTGTGACCAGGAGTCGTTGATCACCGAAGCGAAGAGGTCTGCTCGGTTGATGGATATTGATCATGCCTGATATGTAGGCTGGAGCAGTGCCATTGATCGCACGGAAAATGTGCACCGGAACCTTGTAGTCGATTCGACTACCTACTGGTAACCAGTGTAAATCTACAAGAATTGTAGAAATGTGGTCAGACCGCTTCGCGCATATGATAAGACGAGCTGCCGAATTATGAACTCTCTGTAAACAGTGGACGAGGTTAATTGGAAGGCCAGTTGACATTGCGTTACAATAGTCCAGGCGTGAAGTAATGAGTCCACGAATCAGTGATTTTAGTGTGCTTTCAGACAAGCAGCGTCTCAGACTACCTATTTTCCTTAAATGCACGAAGCAAGACAGTGCTACTGATTTAACTTGGCGGTCCATGGACAATGTGCGGTCAAACACAACATAAAGATTTCGTACAGATTCACTGGATCTTACAGACATGCCATTGATGGAAATATCGAATATGGCCGGCGACGACCTCTTAGGCTTAAAAAGTAACACTTCGGTTTTATCGTTATTGAGCTTACGAAAGTTGGTATCCATCCATGTGCAGATGTCCTCCAAACAGGCTTCTAAGCGCTGGACAGCTTGTTCACGATTTGCAACACATTTGCGCTTAACGAAGATGCACAATTGTGTATCGTCAGCATACGTGTGGTAGTCCAGGCCATGTTGCCTGATCAGATCACCAAAAGCCCGTGTGTACAGGGTGTAGAGTTGAGGCCCCAGAACAGACCCGTGTGATACACCAAATCTGAGCTCATGGGGCTTTGAGCAATTGCCTGATATGTACACTGACTGATGACGATTACTAAGGTACGAAGCAAACCACTCTAAGGCTACACCGGAAATACCGAATCCTAATCCTAAGCGTTCAATAAGTGTCTTATGATCCAAAGTATCGAAAGCTGCCGATAAGTCGAGCATAGTCAAAACAACCGCATCACCCCGATCCAATGATTTTAATATATCAGACTGAACGCGAAGGTCGAATGGAACTTGGTGTACGCACTCTGATATGGTTCAGAAAGTGCATTGACATTGAGGAACGAATCAAGCCTACTGGCAACAACCCGCTCCAAGAGTTTTGACAAAAAGCTCAGATTGGAGACGGGACGGTAGTTTTTGTCAACCTCTAGGTCAAGACCAGCTTTTTTAAGGAGCGGGGTGATGTGGGCCTTTATGAGCGACTTGGGGACTACGCCTTCACGCAACGAAGTGTTCACAATGTTCTTGAGTAGTGACACAAGTTCGTCAATACACCTTTTCATCAACCACGTTGGTAGCGGGTCCAATGCGCAAGACTTAACTGGACTGGCAGTGACGAGTTTCCGAATCTCCTCGTCGCTTGGAGGAGTAAAACAAGCAAGAGTAGATGTATTTCTGGGCCTGATGGAGCTAGCACGGGAATGGCGGCCTATCCCGTTCCTGATTTTCATGATCTTGTTGTCAAAAAACTCACTGAAATGTTCAACGAGGTCGACGGTTGATGAGTGCTCCGGAATCACCAGGTTGTACTCTCTCCAAGGAGACGTTTGACAATGCGGTATATGTCCTTATGGTAAGAGCCGCAGTCTTCAATCTTGGAATTAAAGTAGGACTCTACGACACTGAGCCCGATACATCTGACGATGAACTTCCGACTTAGAATTGAGCCACAGACGTTCAAGACGACGTTTCTTCCGTTTCGCATCATGAAGCTCGTCGAAGAACCATGGAGCATGTGGTCGGAATGTAATGGACTTATGCTGTAACGGAGCATGATTGTCGACTAGCCTCCTTACACCAATATTGTATGCATCGACAAGTTGCTCACAGCTTCCTTGTATGATGTTGAACTCAGGGGACGTCCTCATGTCATCACGTAATCCAGTTAGATCAATCGAGCGATATATACGGTAGTTATAGATTTGACGGGGTTGGCAGGTTTTTCAAACACCGTTTCGAACTGCACTGCCAAGTGATCCGTACATTAGAGGCCACTGTTATCCCAGATAGCTGGATCGAACATACTGACATTAGATACGATTTTACTAACGTTCTTCATGATGACAACGTCCAGGATGTGGCCCTTCTGATGTCTGACATTCTTGACCAGTAGATGGAGTCCACAGATCTTAAGAGACTCGAGCAGCCGGCAAGGGTCACGATCTAGTCTCCAGCTACAATAAGCTCGTCCGGCCTGGCACTGTGCACATCTATGAGACCATTCCTCGAAGAAGACACAATTTTGCAGTCCGTTGGTCCTGGAAGGCGGAGGACGGTAGACGACGGACAGATAGACTGTCTGCTGAAGAAGCGCGGTGCAACAGTCCATGTACTCAAAGTGAGAGTATTCCTTACTGGCAGTAGAGTTCTTGACTCTGACTTGCAGGGTGGACCTAAACAATAAGGCCACACCTCCGCCAACTCTACCATCCAGGAAAACTACTTGAATTGGGATCGGTCACATATTGACTCTGTTTCACAACATTAAGCACATCCTTCACGCCACGATGAGCCACTTTCTGTAACCGACATGGATTTCCTGAATCAGTGACTGTTTGGCCATGCTTAAGTAGCTCTGACCTATTGTACACATTGGTTCAAGTAGTCTGTAAGGAGTTCAATGAAGTGATCACCGGAATGTGACTAGGGTCCCTTGAAAAATACATGAAGTTGATTTTCCCTTTTTCAGCCCAGCTGACACACATCGGTGTATTGACTTGGGTGAGCGATAACCAACCGAACCTGAGTTCCCTCAGCTGATCTCCTGTGCACTGGATAACAATCATACTTGCTTGTGTACACACACCAATGGAAATAGCTTCCCAAGTAAGAATCAGAATTGGGCTAAGGAATCAATGTCAAATGGCTACCTCTCAGTTGGAGTAATCCACACCAAACTAGAATCACTGTGAGCCACTCGGATAAACGGATAAACATATCAAAATCCTGGCATATATTTTGTTTTGATATGCCCAGGCGCGTAACTGACTAACGCAGAATTCGAACACATTGTCTCCAAAGAATGAAAACATAAAATATAAAATCTGTGATAAAAGAATCTTACCAAAGCATTTAATTGATAGACAAAACATGTATTATTGTTAGTAGGATGACATTCTAGTTGCTACTTTATAGACACTGACATTTGTTTAGTCACAAGTCACACATAAGTCCGAGAGAAAATTCGTGGTTAAATTATACTTACTTTTCCTATTACTTTTATATTTATTCGATTTATTTGAAATTTTTGTCCCGTCGATCAAGTTTTACATACATGATCATAACCAGATAATTAGCGCTTGTGTTTGAGTAGCTTCTCTGAGAGAAACGAACAATTCTCTATACCGTTAAATACAACTCTTTTTTAAATATTTATATAACTGTTGCATAACATTTTACTTAAGGTCTTGTTATAAGATGGCACCAACCCCCATCAAGAAGCTAAACGTAAGATCTAGAAACACAAAACTGTAAGTAATCATCTCCCAGGACCCTAGGAGACCATGAGTACATTCATATTGTGCCGAGCTACCCCCATGTATGCATGTAAACAGTGTGTTGATCTCTTTGAAAATTACAATGCATTCATATACTAAGGTTTAATCATGAAGTTGGTAAAGGACAGCCACACAAGAGGTCCCGGATTCGACTCATAAAAGCAAGCATTTTTTATTTATTTTGTTTCTATTAAGTATGTGTCCGTTTCTTTTGTTTTCACAGTCTATCATATCTGCAGCTCCTAGATATATGGACGAATAGGTTTTCTAGTATTGTTTTTAAACCACGAGCCATGAAGACCTGTATAAGAAAGGGTTTAATAATATGCCAGTTAAAGTTAGCAGCGCCATTAGGTTCCGGCACCGCTCAATACTAGTGATCTAACTTAACCTGAATTGATTTGCAGCCACCGCTCTCCACCCCACCCACCCCACCCCACAAACAAACAAAAATAACAAACAAACAAAAACAATACAAAAAGGCACCTTTTTGCCTAGGATGAGCGGTTTTCCGCACATTATTGGCCAAAAATTCAATATCTCAATAATTATAATTAATTTTCATGTTTACTCTTTACAAGAAAGGCATGTTTCTACTTTTATTTGGCAACTCTATCGTTCACAGAATCGATGTTAATGATAAAATATCGTTGGATTTTTTATCCAAAGGTACCCGGTATATTCTGTATATTTTTTTTCTGCCAAGATCAACCAAACAATCATAGAACAGTTTGGCAAACATTAGCATTTTAATCACATATGCAATAGGTTGGCGTAGGGATATAACTATGTCACTGCACATTTAAAATATATTAGTTAAATCATCTTTTAATGTGTTCGGTTTCTTTGCTATATACTATCATTCGTTTTAAAAGAAGAATAATAGAACTATCTTTTAGAAAGAGATTATTAAATAGTACTTGAATTTTCTTTGTTATTATTTTTTTAATATGTTATAATGTCCGATTCCAAATTTAAGATAAAAGACGCGTAGTTTCAAATCTTGGAAGGAGCGAAGGGCTTTATGTGGGAAGGTCTTCCAGCTGACTTATGTTGCGCCGGTGGTTCTACCCAGACATTGATTTTCCTCCGCCAAATGGATTCACTTTAATAACTATTATTGCTTTGCAGAGATATATAACAACAAACTATTGTTTCTATATAGCACAATTTAAAAAAAACAACACAACTATTTTAACCAGAATTCAGTTATAGATCAAAACTCTTTATTGCATGTTTAGTTTATATAAAAACAACAACTGGCATTGTTAATATTAAATATAAGTAGTGACGTATACTGTTTGTATTAACACTGTTGTTTTACACTTGGGCTGGGCTATTAATGTGGTATCCGACAGTTTTCCTGTATTAAATACTAATACCAATATCTAACCACCGCTTTGGGGATTTTAGTCCTACTTTTTGCAAAAATCCATTCTTTAGTCGTTAAAAAGACGATTTTTAACATAGTTTTATTGTTAGACGGTGCTAACTGCGAAAAAAATACTCTAAATGTCCAGTCTTTCAAACTCTATAAAAAGTGCTATGCTAGTCTCTGTTAAAAATAGATATCGACGTCAGAGCCCATTGCTCGGATGATTATATACCAGTCAGTGATCTGTTTGCAATGACGAGTGGGGATTTATCCTTGACTGTTAACACAGATCTTTGGCATCGACAAACAGCATTTTGCAAGACCATTTCAGCTATCAATGTTTTATTTGGTTATTTGAGACAAAATGGACCAAACTGTCGGATATCACCTTTAAGATGTACGTTGACATTTGTTAATCTGTTAGAAATTGCTGTGCAATCATTTTCATGTATTATATGTCTTACGCAAAAGGTTAAAATATAAACTAAAAGTAATCTAACTAGCTTGCTTTACCTGTTCTGTCACACTGTCAGTATAGTATAAACAATAATGAGAAGGCTACTGTAGAAATTTATTAGAGTATGTTATTAGTTTTTCATACTTTTAGAGAATTCTATAATCAGATACCATATTTAAAGATATAATTCCTTTCAATATACATACAACTTTCTTGTTATTTGTTTTTTATATTTTTGTCCGATTTGCTCATATACTTGCCAACCTTGTTTCAGAAAATCCGCACTGTTGCCCTAGTCGGCAGAAATACATGAAGTTAATCGACACACTTTAATGTGATCTTGGGATTTTCACGTTGTGGCCGTGCAGTGGATGTTGACCTTAATGACGCTGGTAGACGCATTGTTTAATCATCGTTCTTTTAGTTTTAAATGGTCTGTGGTTTCCAAACAATATTTCATAAAAACTAATCTGTAGATATATGGTATGGCAAGGGCTTTCATGTGCTAGCCAGTGCAATATCAATAAAGATATGCTATTGAAGCAAAAACGCACTAAAAAAATACCTTATTTTTGCATGATTCTAACTCTACCAACTGCGCAATTAGGCTCATTTTATATAGTTTTACTATGCATCGCAACTGGCTCCATGAATACATACAAATTTGAAGATAATATATCATGTTAAAGGTTTCAACCGGGGCGTATCAATATATCGAGTGTCTGGAAGACTCAAGAAGGGATCAATCGCTGTTCTTGGTCCCTTTTATATTCCATATACTTCTTGTTGCGAACTGTTTCGTACAGATAACAAAATTTCAAAAGGTAGTTGATTTTAACCTCCACGTGGCTATCAGTGTTTTGTCTACTATCAGAAAAACGCGTAAGAATTTGACCCAGTTCCAGGGATGGATCCAGGGCGGGGGTGGGGGGTGGGTGGGGATGCATCCCCAACCTACCAGGTAAAAGAGTAGAGTTGTGAATAAATATACATGTAAGCTTAAAAAGAACTAAACTTTTAAAGTTAATTTTATCTATTGATAGCTTAGATCGAGGTTAGGGTCCCTTAGAGTGTATATATACCTAGTATTTGCTGCAATAGTTGAATGGATCTTGATTCATACCCCCCCCCCCCCCACACACACACACACACAAACACACACACACAAACACACAAACAAACACACACACACACACACACACACACACACACACACACACAAACACACACACACAAACACACACACACACACAAACACACACACACACACAAACACTTACACACACACACAAACAAACACACACACACACAAACACACACACACAAACACACACACACATGCACGCACACACGCACACAGGCACGCACGCACGCACACACACGCGCACACACACGCACGCACACACTCACGCGCACGCACGCACGCACGCACACACACACCAATAATTTCTGGATCTGCCCCTGCCGGATTGCAGAAAGATTTCCCAGTAGGGATTTTACCACTGCTTATATTAAGACTGCTTAGTTTTAATTTGTTTTAAAGACATTATTGACATATGTCAATATCACAAACTTTAAACATTGTTTATTCCCTTTCTTAACATATAAAACAATGAAAACCATAAAATTAGGAATTTGTATTGTGTTCCTTTCCTTAATATAGCATCATAAACATGGCTTATCAATTACAAGTAATCGCAAACGCTAATGTTGCTTACAAATAAGGAATTGAAAGATAATTATTTTAAAAGACATTTTCTAGGAATCAGTTTTGAGCCTAAGCGATGTCTGAGAAATGTCTCTTCAAGTCAGGTTGGTTGTGTGTGCTCAGGACATACCATATGATAATCCAGAATTATTAATTATGTAGGAGATACGCGATTTCCTAATTATAAAAGGGTTTTTAATGATGTTATTTTAAAGCATACGCTGTGTAAATAAGCCCCATTGCCGAACAAATCAATATCTGTTGGAGTTAGTAACTACTCGCAAGACTTTTGGACCAGATCACATAATTGAGTCATCACATATATTTTTGAAATTTAATTTTTGTTATGTGAGTGTGTCTTCTTGCTGACGTGCAGATCGCCAGTGGTCGCTGGCTTGTAACTCCCCAGGCCCTTACCGCGTGGGTTTGGGCCCCAGTCGATGCATGAAGGTTTATGTGGGTGTGTTACCTGGGCGACGTGACGATCGCCAGTAATTCTCCCCAGACATTAGTCGGAGGTCGTCAATATGACCACGATTGTGTTGATGCAATGTACATTCAAAAAAGACAAATAAAGATAGGAACGTCATTTCGTGATATTATAAAGCATTAATATTTGAACATCTGTTGATGCTTTTTAAAAATGCTATCCCTCTCTAACAGCAAGAAATAAAAACAGCTGAGCAGGAGAAAACTAATGTGGAAGCAAATGCAAATACGACAAAGATACCAAACTAGGATTTAAACATTACAGATAATTTGGGCCAAATAACATCTTAGACATAAAAATAAACATACTGCATTTTGTTTAAACGCATCAATGTAATGTACATGCATGATGTAATCGGCATAACAGCAAGTTAGAAATGTCAAAATTGTGAATAAATCCTTCAAACCCACGTCTGTTACTGTAGTAAGGTGTATATCTACGTTTAGCAAATGTCAGTAAAGTACTGTTTATATAATTTTCTTCACTGTCCAAAGGTGGGTTTGACAATATTGCCACACATTTCGACATGACTTTCGTGTCACGTTTGAATTGAAGCTGCTCTCGCTGTATCAATGCCTATATATAAATATATATTGTGCACTCTATAATTTGTAACAGACATATTTCCTACTTGCGTTTACTGTCACTCGTCCTTTCTATACCCTGTCGCAAACATTAATCTGCAAATTATTTAAACGGTATGTTGATCTATCGGAATTTCATGTCCACGTATTTCAGCGAATATTCAAGACCGAGCCATTGATACCAGATGACGCCCGTACTGTTCGCTACTTTGCCCCCTTTTAAGTATAGTCCGTTAAGGTTTGAGTCATAACATCTTCTGTACCACCATCCACCTTTATAGGTCTGAGCACAACTGCCCTCTGTATATTTGTCATTATCTCTATCCTTGGTAGAAAACATACTGCCATTGTGATTTGACAAAGAGTCCCCAGCATCGCCGCTGTATCCTTCTACAGTCAGGACATAGTTCTGGTCTGAGGAGTCGATCTCAAACTTGTTGTACTTGGCATAGCGACGGTTCCCATCAAAGTCTTCCATGTCAATACGCAGCTCATGACAACATTGACTCGTGAGCTGGCTCAGATACATATTGCCGAGCCAGAACTCCCCGTCCAGGTAACCGAATCCATGGTCATAGTCAAACCAATTGCGATAGAAGTTCTCACTCCCATCTTTCCGTCTCTGAAACACCGTCCAACCACCACCATCAGTCTCCATGTCACAGTACACTGTTATCGGGGGCGGTCGGGATGCCGGGTTTAAACCAAGGTTAATCTGATAGCTGCCACTAGAATTGTGTCCGCTTGCATGTATTTGTTTGCAAGAGTTATAAGGTTGTTTTTCTAATCGACCATTTTCAATTACTTCTAACAGTTCCAGAATGTTAGCACTTTTTTGTCGTGATGTTAATATCTCGTCTAGGATAGAATTATGTTGGTGATGTAATGTTGCCATCTGTTGTAGGGTAACATTGTGCTTGTGCTGTAATGTCGAGATCTCGCCTATCGTAGCCACTTGATTGCGTTGCAGTGCTGAAATAATTTCCGATTGGTGCATTAGAGTTTCAACAATAATGTTCAATTGTGTCTGAATATTTGTACAACTTGAAGCCATGTTCGCAAATTCACTTATCGACTTTTCCACGTCAGCTACCTTCCTCCTTATTCGCGAATTCAGCATCTTTTCATCGAAAAAGGCTTTGTTTAAAATATTTAAAAATGTCATATTGGCTCCGTGACTGTTTGCCTGTAGTTCTGTAAATTTTCCATGTTTTGACTGCACGGATCCTTCAAGATTATCGATCATGCTTGTGAGATATTGTACGTCTTCTTGAATGTACTTGATTTCGGCTTGGAGGTCATTCTTCAAAGCACTAACCCGTCTGTTCAATCTTGGCAGTGTCAGTACTCCAGAACATGGATTAATGCATGTGGTGACAATAATGAACACAATCACCTTCTTCGCGAAAGCCATTTTGAAAAGTGTGTGCTTTGAGCGAAATTTCTATACACTGTTATCACATGTAGTTGCCTACGTTAGCTGTTTGTACCTTATATATGGTCTGCAAGTCAGATGTATTATAACTAGCCAATTTCCTTGTATATCAGTTATATTGGCGCACCACTTAAAATCAACTACAAAGTCCCTTGGCAGCAACCACTTCTTGCTTTTGCAAGCAAGCACTTCTGATTGTTAGTTAAGTGGATAGCATGTACGACACCACTTCACTTGTAACAGTCGGTGTTCTCGACATTGAAGCAGACTTTGGAAATTACCAAGGTTAATAATTAATTGTGTTGGAAAATGGTCTAAAATTCTAGGTCAGTAGGCGCGTCGAAAGCTATCGGACATTGGAGTCGCGGCTATTTTCTTACACTGTGTGCTTGTTGTTAGAGATATAAATAGACAAATACATGAAATAAATGATCTAAACCATCATTATGAGACCATAGCTTGTTACAAAACTACGGCTTCTGTCGCAGGGCCGGATGTCCCTCTTCTCTCGCTTGTAGTAAGAATAACATTTATATCCGCTTTATACACCGTTGATTTAATAAGATGTCATCATCTTTGAGTTTAGTATTTCAAATTCTTTTAGCAGTGATGCATAATAAATATCGCAACCGAAAGCGGGGAAAGCATGGTCGGATTTTTTCAGGATCCTAACTGGGCGAGCACTACAAGTGCTAGTCGTGCTAAGGGATGGGGTCTGCGGGCATGCTCCCGAGGAATCTTTTGAAATGTAGTCGCAAAATAAAGTCATTTCCTGAACTACAGAAACTGCTTGAAACTTTACAATACCACGAATGAACATAGATATTCGTACTGTATCGCAGTGGCGTTCCTCAGCTTTGGAATATATGAATAAAATCTTATAGCGGAAGATTTGATGTGTTGTATGACTGACGTTGTCATGAGATGTATTTGTTTTAGGTGTACAGTATTGTAGACTGAGTCAGTTATATAGAGAGACATTTCTGTTATGTATTGTATAGTTTGCCGAATTCATTCGGTATACCCAATTAATATCCGAGCGATCTAACTGTGGGCAATGGTCTGTACGCACCTGTTATAACATTATAATATTCTCTTAATCTGCAAGCTGTGAATAAGGAATTAGCAAATGTTTTCACAACGCTTCGATAAAAACAGCGCGTGATATCAACATGTAAGTGGGCTATCTTTATTGAATGTCATAGACTGAAGGTCCGTGTGTAGTTCACGTAGCAAATATCATATGTTTAATATTTCGTTTAACATTATATGTGCTTGATGTATAATAAATACGTCATACAAGTGTGTTACGTGGTCTTTGATAATAAACGTATACATGTTTTCAGTAATTTCGTTTCCAATTGTTAAGATCTGTGACTATAATAGTATGTGCATCTTCTTCCAAAATATTGCTTAATGAAAAGCTCTAAGTTTTAATGCAAACGGGCTATCGCTTATATAGAAAATACAGTATTATTATTTTATTACAATGTTACTGGTTCATGGTTATTCCAACTATCTCTTTAAATTTCACATGTATGTTATATATTATGCTATCATATGTTTCCACCTTTTTGCCCCAAAACATCTTCAAATACAGTAAAAATCAACATTTTGTGCCCATTCTGTTTGAGATGCATGACATGTAAAACACCATACAACAATGGTTTTCGCGTTTTTTATGCAAAGTAATTCTTTCGCAAAACATCAGACTCAAAGTTCATTATTTCTGCATAATTGTCCCCCATGCTTATTCGTCATAATTGCGGATTTCAAAACTAGAAGGAAACTAGAAGGAAGTTCACTTTGGAACTGACTGTAGTATTTATGGAAACTGATTACATAACTTTATGTTTAGCTTTCAAAGCCTAGTTAACTGAATGAATAATTAAAGGTGCTATCCTTGGGATAGAATATTGTATGGATGCATCTTCCATCATTTTGTAAAAAGACATACCTGAACTATTACCCGCACTGATATTTTGATGTTTCGTAATAGTCACTTAGTATGAGTAACTGGTTGTGTTAACCTTGTTTAATGTACGCAGGGGCTTACGTATAAAAGCGAACTTGACTTCATATAAATAGCCTCCTCCAAAATGTGTCTTAGACCGTTTAAAGATTTGTATCAGTTTTATATTATCATGAAAGAAAATGTTTAATAAATTATATTGATTTACAACATAGTTGCTTTTTTATTTGAAGGAAACTGTCGTTTAATCATGTCATTTAATATAAGGGCTATGATACTTTCAGAGTTTACCCGCAAATGCGTAAGATGTATTTCTAAAACAAAGCTTACCCTTCAATGCGCGAAATGTAACTCTAGTGCCTTATAGTTAATGATATGTGACTGTAGTACCTGAGGCATAATTGTGTGAAGTATGGCTCTACAAGAAAACACACTACGCATAAAGTTATAAGTTGACCATGCTGCGTGAAATGTGACTATATTTAGTGAGAAGGGACGCAACTGCGTTAGATGAGACCTGCTACGTGAGAAAGGATTCTCCTACGTAAGATGGGACTTAACTGCGTGAGATAGGACGTACTGCGTGAGATAGGACTTTACTGCGTGAGATAGGACGTACTGCGTGAGATGGGACTTTACTGCGTGAGATAGGACGTACTGCGTGAGATGGAACTTTACTGCGCGAGATAGGACGTACTGCGTGAGATGGGACGTACTGCGTAAGATAGGACGTTACTGCGTGAGATCGGACCTCACTGCGTGAGATGGGACGTACTGCGTGAGATAGGACGTTACTGCGTGAGATAGGACTTTACTGCGTGAGATAGGACGTACTGCGTGAGATGGAACTTTACTGCGTGAGATAGGACGTACTGCGTGAGATGGGACGTACTGCGTGAGATAGGACGTTACTGCGTGAGATGGGACTTTACTGCGTGAGATAGGACGTACTGCGTGAGATGGAACTTTACTGCGTGAGATAGGACGTACTGCGTGAGATAGGACTTACTGCGTGAGATGGGACTTTACTGCGTGAGATAGGACTTACTGCGTGAGATGGGACGTACTGCGTGAGATGGGACTTTACTGCGTGAGATAGGACGTACTGCGTGAGATGGGACGTTACTGTGTGAGATAGGACGTACTGCGTGAGATGGGACGTACTGCGTGAGATAGGACGTACTGCGTGAGATGGAACTTTACTGCGTGAGATGGGACTGTACTGCGTGAGATGGGACTTTACTGCGTGAGATAGGACGTACTGCGTGAGATGGAACTTTACTGCGTGAGATAGGACGTACTGCGTGAGATGGGACGTACTGCGTGAGATGGGACTTTACTGCGTGAGATAGGACGTACTGCGTGAGATGGAACTTTACTGCGTGAGAAAGGACGTTACTGTGTGAGATGGGACTTTACTGCGTGAGATAGGACGTACTGCGTGAGATGGAACGTTCTGCGTGAGATGGGACTTTACTGCGTGAGATAGGACTTACTGCGTGAGATGGAACTGT
Source organism: Sinonovacula constricta (assembly GCA_007844125.1). Classification (NCBI taxonomy): domain Eukaryota; kingdom Metazoa; phylum Mollusca; class Bivalvia; order Cardiida; family Solecurtidae; genus Sinonovacula; species Sinonovacula constricta. The sequence goes on along the minus strand of CM017557.1, from coordinate 1,361,196 downwards.
ACTGCTTAAGGTGGGACGTTACTGCGTGAGATGGGACTTTACTGCGTGAGATAGGACTGTACTGCGTGAGATAGGACTTACTGCATAAGATGGGACTTTACTGCGTGAGATAGGACTTACTGCGTGAGATGGGACTTTACTGCGTGAGATAGGACTTATTGCGTAAGTTGAGACTTTACTGCGTGAGATAGGACTTACTGCGTGAGATAGGACTTTACTGCGTGAGATAGGACTTACTGCGTAAGATGGGACTTTACTGCGTGAGATAGGACTTACTGCGTAAGATGGGACTGTACTGCGTGAGATGTATGTTACTGCGTAAGATGGGACTTACTGCGTGAGATGGGACTTTACTGTGTGAGATAGGACTTACTGCGTGAGATGTGACTTTACTGCGTGAGATAGGACTTATTGCGTAAGTTGGGACTTTACTGCGTGAGATAGGACTTACTGCGTGAGATGGGACTTTACTGCGTGAGATAGGACTTACTGCGTAAGATGGGACTTTACTGCGTGAGATAGGACTTACTGCGTAAGATGGGACTGTACTGCGTGAGATGGGACGTTACTGCGTGAGATAGGACTTACTGCGTGAGATGGGACTTTACTGCGTGAGATAGGACTTACTGCGTAAGATGGGACTTTACTGCGTGAGATAGGACGTACTGCGTAAGATGGGACTGTACTGCGTGAGATAGGACGTTACTGCGTGAGATGGGACTTACTGCGTGAGATGGACGTTACTGCGTGAGATGGGACTTACTGCGTGAGATAGGACTTACTGCGTGAGATGGGACTTACTGCGTAAGATGGACGTTACTGCGTGAGATGGGACTTACTGCGTGAGATAGGACGTACTGCGTGAGTTGGGACGTTATTGCGTGAGATGGATGTTACTGTGTGAGATGGGACGTTACTGCGTGAGATGGGGCGTTACTGCGTGAGATAGGACGTACTGCGTGAGTTGGGACGTTATTGCGTGAGATGGATGTTACTGTGTGAGATAGGACGTTACTGCGTGAGATGGGACATACTGCGTGAGATAGGACGTACTGCGTGAGTTGGGACGTTATTACGTGAGATGGATGTTACTGTGTGAGATAGGACGTTACTGCGTGAGATGGGGCGTTACTGCGTGAGATAGGACGTACTGCGTGAGTTGGGACGTTATTGCGTGAGATGGATGTTACTGTGTGAGATAGGACGTTACTGCGTGAGATGGGGCGTTACTGTGTGAGATAGGACGTTACTGCGTGAGATGGATGTTACTGCGTGAGATGGGGCGTTACTGCGTGAGATAGGACGTTACTGCGTGAGATAGGACGTTACTGCGTAAGATATGAAGTTACTGCGTGAGATAGGATGTTACTGTGTGAGATAGGACGTTACTGCGTGAGATGGATGTTACTGTGTGAGATAGGACGTTACTGCGTGAGATGGGGCGTTACTGCGTGAGATAGGACGTACTGCGTGAGTTGGGACGTTACTGCGTGAGATGGATGTTACTGTGTGAGATGGGACCTTTGACAAGAAAACATGTCCACTTCCACACTTTTCATGCTCGTAAACAAACCTACACGAACTAAAACTAAAAAAAAATGTCTTGCAACTAAATTTAATTTATAGTATACCTTTTAAACCGGGAATGACAAGCGAGTCTGTGATTCCCTGCAAAATCCGGTCTTTGATCTCTGTTTCTCTTTGCTCTTTTAGCGACTATCATGCAATACAGGGGATTTTCTGATAAATTCTATGGCCTTTTTAGACACCTCAGGCTTGGACAAAGGACCTTTCATCTTGCTTCCTCGCCCGAGCATGCCGTCCGTGAGCGTGAAAAGTCACTACATGTAGCGATCGACTTCACGCTCGCGTTTCACGCTCACATGGCGTTTTACGCCAACGTCGCGCGTTAGACGTTCGTGTATAGATGGAATACCGGCCTGAGACAGGACCTTACTGCGGGACATGGAACCTTACTGCGTGAGGTGGGACGTTACTGTGTGAGATGGGACTTTACTGCCTGAGATGTGATGGTACTGCTTGAGATGGAAAGTTATTGCATGAGATGTGGCATTAATACATGAGATGGGAGGTTACTGCGTGAAATGGGGCGTTAATGCGTGAGATGGAACATAACTGAGTGAGGTGGGACTTTACTGCGTAAGACAAGACATTATTACGTGACGTGGAACCTTGCTGCACAAGATGGGGCGTTACTGCGTGAGATGGGATATTACGGCATGAGATGGGACCTCACTGTGTAAACTGGAATCTTTCTGCGTGAGATGGGATGTTATGGCGTGAGATGGGACCTTACTGTGTGAGATGGACGTTACTGCGTGAGATGGACGTTACGGCGTGAGATGGACGTTACTGCGTAAGATGGGACGTTACTGTGTGAGATGGTACGTTACCGCGTGAGATGGGACGTTACGGCGTGAGATGGGACGTTACTGTGTGAGATGGGACGTTACTGCGTAAGTTGGGACGTTACTGTGTGAGATGGTACGTTACCGCGTGAGATGGGACGTTACTGCGTGAGATGGACGTTACGGCGTGAGATGGACGTTACTGCGTGAGATGGACGTTACGGCGTAAGTTGGGACCTTACTGCGTAAGTTGGGACCTTACTGCGTAAGTTGGGACCTTACTGCGTGAGATGGACGTTACGGCGTAAAATGGGACCTTACTGCGTAAGTTGGGACCTTACTGCGTGAGATGGACCTTACTGCGTAAGTTGGGACCTTACTGCGTGAGATGGGGCGTTACTGCGTAAGATGGACGTTACTGCGTGAGATGGACGTTACGGCGTGAGATGGACGTTACGGCGTGAGATGGACCTTACTGCGTAAGTTGGGACCTTACTGCGTGCGATAGGACCTTACTGCGTGAGATGGGACCTTACTGCGTGAGATGGGACCTTACTGCGTGAGATAGGACCTTACTGCGTGAGATAGGACCTTACTGCGTGAGATGGGACGTTACTGCGTGAGATAGGATGTACTGCGTGAGATGGGACTTTACTGCGTGAGATAGGACTTACTGCGTGAGATGGGACTGTACTGCGTGAGGTGGGACGTGACTGCGTGAGATAGGACTTACTGCGTGAGATGGGACTGTACTGCGTGAGATGGGACTGTACTGCGTGAGATGGGACGTTACTGCGTGAGATGGGACTGTACTGCGTGAGATGGGACTTAACTGCGTGAGATAAGACTTACTGCGTGAGATGGGACTGTACTGCGTGAGATGGGACTGTACTGCGTGAGATGGGACTTTACTGCGTGAGATAGGACTTACTGCGTGAGATGGGACTTTACTGCGTGAGATAGGACATACTGCGTGAGATGGGACATACTGCGTGAGATAGGACATACTGCGTGAGATGGGACCTTACTGCGTGAGGTGGGACGTTACAGCGTAAGATGGGACGTATTGCGTGAAATAGGACTTTACTGCGTGAGTTGGAACGTTACTGCATGAAATTTAACGTTTAACGAAATCTTATGCTTAAAAAGTATACAGAAATATTGCCTGAATTAATTAAGATTTCTATCCGGTGTTCTGGGTGTTGCTTCGCATAATTTTGCAAAAAAAGCAATACAGCCCATGAAACAAGTTATTACAGTTACAACTAAAACTCGTATAATATGGAAAAAAACAACAGTAATGATTGGGCGCAATCTATGCACAGGCTAAGCCTTAATGGGAAGTTGAACCAGACGATGTACTGCTGTCAGTAAGTATTTTATTTAACATTTTCCTCTAAGACGGTTCGCGGAATTTTGGCCAAATTATATATATTAGGTATTTTCAAATTGCTTTCAACTAAACTATATATTGGAGTTTATGCATAATACGTATTGTTACAATAGATATCTAAGCAAAACTTTTATTTAAAACGGGACAAGAATAAGCGTCCTGTTTATTAAAACTGTTCACTTGGGTTTGAAAGAGAGCAAAGGACAGACGGACGAACAGAGACATGCACAAAGAGATAGGAATTACATCATATGCCTTTTAGTTGAGATATAGTTGTTTGGCGTGAATAAAAGATGTGTTCAATCGTTCAGTATGCAGTCGGATGCATAACGTACGCGATATCAATGATAGTGAATGCTATTGACATGACCCTGCACAGTGACAACAATGGTTTCATTTGAAATATAAAACAGTTTAGCCCATCAGTAATAGCACGCAAATATAACTAAGTGTTTTAGGCTAAATGTATACATATTTTTGTTGATAAATGAGTTTATTCCTAGGCAAAACATTGCTGCCATTACTTATGAAGTTGAACAATAGACTATATGAGTCGCATTACTGAAAAAGAGAATTATGAAGTAGACGCATTTCGTTTTGCGGGGTAATAACAAGTTTAAAATTAGAAATATCGGGGTAACTGCAAATCTTAGTGTAATACTATAACACTATGAGAAGAAACTCATCAAATTTGAAGCAATCGAGTTTATATATCTGCAAATCATTTTTATTAAATATGGACTTTTTCAACATTTTCTCTTTTCAAACTAAAAGTCAACTCAACCTCCTTATAATGACATTCAAAATGCATAAGTTTAATATTAAACGAATGGTAAAAGACAATCATTGTAAATATAATGAGGGCTAGCACTTTGAAACTCAGTCAGTCTGTCTCTGTCTCTCGCTTAAGTCATTAGAAATCTACTTAACATGCCGACTTTTCACTCTTTCTCTTGCTTACATAATTATAAATCTGATTAAAATGCCGATCTTGTGCGTGGTATGATTATGTCTGGTAGAGTTAGGTCAAGATCGTAAGTACGTCATGTTCATCCACTATTCATCCGGAATTAAATGTCGTCTGAAAAAAACGGTACACTTTCAATATCTGTATCATATTAGCCCTGAGAACTGATCATGGAAATCTAATGCAGCATTTGGTTCTATTTATTGATTTCTATCAATTGTAAAAAGAATTGTAAACTTCAGCAACATAATACAGCTTTTTCCGATATAATCAATAGATCATTGTGGGCCGCCATTACTTGCGTTTGCCTAACGTAGGCCTAGTGTTTGTCGCATCATTGGTCGTCAGAGAACCAGACTAATGTTAGATCTGTACGGGTTTTACAATCGCCCTCATAGAAAGTTGTAGTCGTGTGGTTTACACGATGCACAGGTAGCGGTATGACCAAGTGCGGAAAGGAGTTAATTAGCGAAAAGAAGTTTCGCGGAAAGGGGTTTTGTTTTGATCACTGTGCCTGCAAACAATGACCTATTATTAAATTGCTGTTGTCTTAGAATAATCATAAAATATGAAAAATTTTGTGTTTTTTTCCAATGAAACTCCTTTTCCACGTTTCCGTTGACCGAAAAGGAGCCTTGGTTTTCATGGGATACACTTGGTATAAAGATTTTGGGGATTCATTTTGTCCCTTACGTAATATGCCAATAACAGTTAACCAAATTCATATTAGGTTATGTCTTAAGAATTACTAAAAAATGTTAGAAATGGTTATTTGCTAACTGATGAAAGCTCCTTTTTCCACTTTCTCGTTTCGCGGAAAGAGGTTTTGTTTTTATTGCTGTGCTTGCAAACAAGGACTTATTATTAAATTACTGTTATAATTATGTTAAGTAAAACTTAAAAATAAAATAAAAATTTAATGCATTCTTGCGTATTCTAAAAAACGAAAAGGAGTGGTAGCGAGGGAATCACCTTTATTTATTTACATGTTGTTTTAAGACTTAATTTTGACAACAACGTGTAAATCAAATAATTATCTATATACTTGATGCGTGAAATTTGTTAACACGCTCTCTTCGTAGGGACGTCTTAATAAAACACAGCTGCAGTATAATATTTATAGGGATTAATTTTGTCCTTCATTTATCTATCAATAAAACTTAGCCTTATCAATGTTAGATCGGGTCTAAGAGTAGTCAAAAATATTAGAAGTATTTTTTTTTTATCTATGATACACTTTTTGGAACTTGTCCGTTGAGCGAAAAGGTGCCGTGGAGATGGAATACACTGACGTATAGCAGTTTTTTGGTGGATAAGTTTTGTCCCTTACTTAATCTTTCAAGAAAAGTTAATCATATCCATAGTAGGGCAGGTCTTAGAATAATAACAAAATATTTGAAGTAGCGTTTTGTTAACCTTTTCGCCATATTCCGTGAAGGGAAATGGGGCCGTGGAAATGAAATACACTTGATATACATAGACTATGGGGATGTGTCGGATCCTTTATTTAATGTTTATTGTCAGTGAACAATGTATGTGGTAGGTCGAGTCTTAGGTTAATAATGAAATATTAAAATTAGATATTGAAATAAAAATCCGTTTTGCACTTTTTTGAGTTTTGCGAAAAGGGGCTTAAACTTTCTTGCCACGCACGAAATTTTTATCATACGATCAAATCGCTGTTCAAATAGATATATGTATAAAAAATACTTCTAACATTTTTTACTACTCTTAGACCCGATCTATCATGGGAATAATATGGATTACAGTCAAAACGGCCTCAGGTCAAAACGGCCTCAAGTTAAAACGGCCTCATTTTGGTTAAAACGGCCTCACTTTCAATAAAATATTGGTTAAAACGGCCTCACTTTTTTTTAATTTGTTTTATATTTTTTTTATATATCTTAATGTCACTTTTTGATGTTCTATATTATAATATATATGTTATAATTTTATGTTTGTATAGTATTATCATATGTTATTTCATTACTATTATGTTAAGTGCTTTTACGAGGAAGTGTTGTAAAAAAAAACAAGAATGACATAAGTTGAATAGATTTACTTAATATAAAAAACATATGCATGTAACAAGTGTTGTAATTAAAACAATAATGGCATAAGTTGAATAGATTTTAATAAAAAACATAACTACAAACATGCATTTAACAGTTATAATTTTATGTTTGTATAATATTATCATATGTTATTTCATTACTATTATGTTAAGTGCTTTTACGAGGAAGTGTTGTAAAAAAAAACAAGAATGGCATAAGTTGAATAGATTTACTTAATATAAAAACATATGCATGTAACAAGTGTTGTAATTAAAACAATAATGGCATAAGTTGAATAGATTTTAATAAAAAACATAACTACAAACATGCATTTAACATGATATGTTTAGATCTGTCGATTGTTGCCAGACAGTATCCTCGGATCGTCTACTGGTCAGCTACGGAAGCAAACTTCTTTTCCAGTCGTGGTCTATATATCCCAGACAGCAATTTCAGTAGACCGGTGGATGACACTTCATCTTTGCAATAGCTGTAAAATAGCATTTTGTAGTTGTATTATTATTATATTATTATTAGTATTATTTATTTATTATTATTATTTTTAGATTTATTATTATTATTGATTTTTATAGTCGTCAAAAAGAATTAACTAAGTGAACATTATATTGATTTAGAGAATAGTCACAGGAAACAGCTTCTTGTCGGTCCCCAACAAAAACATCACACTCAATACAATTGTCCATTGTAAAATAATACAAAAACAACGACCGGTGACATATAGTTTATACACACTATCTCTAAAACAGATGTTTAAAATTAATCCAATTCTCTAACTAAAAAAACAAATCACAAAATTCTCATATAACACAATTCATATCGATTCCTGGTATAAGATATAACAAGCGTGAAATGAACGAAATTTCAAGTCAATATATACTTACTTTTTGTACTCAATATTCCTCACCTTTTTCTTGTGACAAACACGTTGCACTTGTTCATAAACAGACTTCCTTCTGATCTTCTTTTGATCATTTCGTTAATTAAAGACAAACTTCAATTATCACGTAAGTTATTTGATCCCATTAGTTTCATTGTTATTATCTCTACCAATTATCGCACACATAATCCTGTTTACATTTATTAATTAGCATTTTTGCCGAAGTTAGACTAGAAAACTGTTATTTTTCAATTACAACATTAAAGTCGCTGTTACCTTTCATTTGTGTTTACTTCCCGAAAAACAATATGCATTAATTTGTATTGGATTTTATTATCTATGATGAAAATAAAACATACATTAATTACTAAGTTTGCCTCGTCATGGAATAAACATGTTTTTTTATAGAATGAACAAAACATAAATTAAGCGAATTGACATGTACATATTTCCAATGACAACAGTAATGAAGCATTATAAACGATCCCTTACTGCATCTAATTTAATTTTTCTCATATAATATATGAAATTAATTTCAAAATTAAGGCCGTTATGTTAAAAAATCGAGGCCGTTTTGACTAAAAGTGAGGCCGTTTTAACCAAAAAAATATAAAGTGAGGCCGTTTTGACCAAATAGTGAGGCCGTTTTGACCAAAATGAGGCCGTTTTAACTTGAGGCCGTTTTGACCTGAGGCCGTTTTAACCAACACCCGAATAATATTGGGTTAACATGCAGCAATTGACAGGCTCCTTTTCGCTTAACGGCAAAGTGCGAAAAGGAGCTTTATTGGTTAACAAAAAATCGCTACTTTTCATATTTTAGTCTAAGACCTTATTCCTAAGATAGCGATAGGAATGGCAGGGGAGGTAACTCTTCCTGTTGCCCTTGTCACGGCGCATTTTTTGGTTCCGAAATAGTGTGTTTGGATTACGCTGTTTTACGCTATGAAAATGGTCTGCTTTAGCAAAAAAACTTACTAAACCAGTTTAAGGAATGTTCCGAGGACATGACCAAAAATTTTGAGGGAGAACGGATCATTGCCACTTAATTAAAACTATAAGTAAATTTTTCTCAAAATAAATAAAAACTGATTTAATGGCGTTTTTCTCAAAAAACGGTCATATTCCTATGCTCAGTACCCTTTTAAACTATTATCAGTTGTATTTGCAACTATTTTCGATACCGCCAATCCGTATGCTAATTAATTTCAACTACACTGTAGACTCTGATATTTGTTTTCGTCCGCCGGTGTAGCCATAACTTTTTACCCGGTGATTTTGCAAAGATTTTAATTTTATGTGCGTATGTGCCTCACATTGCATATTCAAAAGGATTCCTAGTGGAAACAATGGTTATGAGTGAATTCTTTACTGATTTATATAGCACATATTTGAGTATTGAAGATGCAAACAAATGATATTATGCAAAAACATATGATTATTTTACCGGTGTCTAGGTAACTTTTTCCCGTGAAATTTATCCCGAAATAAAAAAAACGAACTACTCTTCCTGATTATTAATATCTATTGTGTCAATCAACAAATTTTTACATGGAATATGTAAAATGTTGATTTGGGTGATTTTTTTCACCACAGCTCTTTGTCAATGACCTGTTTGATTAATTTTAAACTTAGTCTTACAAAGCATCATCTCCACAACCCCCTCTCACCTGTTCCCCTCCTTCTAGCTTATTTAGTTTTTTTTTATTCAGATTTCTGACAGTGAAAATGATGAAAATGTGTACACATATAATCTTTTGGAAGAATATGTGAATGGAGATTTAGAAATAATAAGTAATGCAGTATTTTATTTGGTATCAGGTTTTTAGTTAGTAAAAAAATGCTTTTATTTGTAAATAAATACATTTGAATAATTAATGTTACATTTTAAATTGCTAAACTGCTTTTAACAAATTTCAGTGGATTGATTTACATATGTATTTAAAGGCCATTAGAAGGAAGAGGCAAGTCAGCAAGATAAATAAGACATTTCCTTACATCACAAGTTTGCAAACCAGTAAAAGGTTAACTTGTCAGTGTAGAGGAAATTAACAAAAATGTACTTCTGAAATAGTTTGCATCTTTGACTTTAGTAAGAATTGAATCAGATTGGATCATTGGCTTGTGTAAACCAATAAAACATGACCATTATTAAAAAACTTGTTGAAATAATGATTAGTATTAAGAAATTACTAATAACCAATGAACTTGTGCTGAGGAGTGTTTGAGAATATTGACATGGTTTGTATTTTGACTATAGTAAAACAAACACTTAAGTGGTTGGATCAGTTCAGATCAGTTTGGATGGTGGACTTAAGTAAACCATTGATCATTGAAGAATATGTGTTGACTTAGGCTTTTCCTTAAAGCAGATGACAACTATTGACAGTTTGCATCTTTGACATAACTAGTTAAAAGAAAAAGAGTTAAACTGTTAATGAGATTAATAAACTTGTGTACTTGAATCTTGATAGTTTGAATCTTCGGCTTAAGTATACCTGTAAACAGTGAACTTTGTGTTGAGTTTTGAAATCCTTGTTGAAAATATACTTTCCCCTTGTGAAGATTTAGAAGAGTTAAGCAGTTAATAAGTTTAACAAAACTTCACTTAAGTAGCTAATACTTTGCTGACCAGAGCCTTGTTTCATGTCGTGATATATCATACATTATTATATATATTTAATATATTGTAAATATATATATATATATATTGTAGGTGATAATATTACACAATAAAATTGGATTAATAGGAATAAAATGGTTCATATTTTGTGTTATCACAAACATGCTACAAAAAATAGCAAATAACATAAATTTTTGAGAAAGAAATGTTTCTGATTGTCTTGGTGGTCATATTTTTGCTTATTTTGTGAATGATAATGATACTTGTTTCACATTTTTTTCTTAAAATTTCATATTGTTTTCACAAAAAATGTGTTATTTCAACTGAAATTATGAATATGCAATTTTTTCAACACAAAACAGCCCTTCCTCATAAAAATGTATCAATTTAAATGCTGGGAACCAAATTTTCTTACTTTTTTAAAAAAACGTTGACAACGGCTTGCTTATATGATGGTACAGAAGTGACCATAACTTTGCCATTTATTGATGGAATTTGATGAAATTTTTTTATTGAGTTTCTCACATCCATAGCTACAAATAAATGCTATAAGATCAATGAAATTATTTTATTTTCAAAAAGTCGTTCCTATACCTACCTAAGACCTTAAAACATCATGTCAATCAAGATTATTCCCGCTCTACGACTCCTTTTCGCTCGACGGAAAAGTGCGAAAAGGAATTTCACTGGTTAAAAATCACTAATTCGAATACTTTATTATTATTCTAACGCATTAGTAATATAAATCATTATTAATTTACACGTTTAAGTCTTAAAACATTATGTACATCCACTACGAAATATTGCAAAACGGAGCTTATTTTGCTTGAATAAACAAATATCAACTTTCTTTTATGTCGGCACAAATAAATATGCTAATTGTAACATTATTATATCAACAATTTAATAATAAGTCATTGTTTGCAGGCAAAGTGATCAAAACAAAACCCCTTTTCGCGAAACTCCTATTTGCTATTTAACTCCTTTCCGCACTTTTACGGTTACTTTCGTTTCCGCATACACAAGCACATTGTACTGCAATGGATTGATTGACGACAATTTGCAGTTGATCATGAGCTTGCAAGCATTGTGGATTATCTCACTGCCGAGTGGTGAAGAATCGAAAGAAAGACAGCTTCAGTTTTCAAGGTATAATCAGACAATACCTGCAGCCGGAATGTGGGTGTTGTCTGATTTACTGATATATCGCTATCTTGTGTTTCGCAACCTATTATGTTTCGCACCTAGATGTGGGCCAATATAAAACGCAGCTTTTAACGCAGGCTGCGTTATGCAGGCTGCGTTTTTCGTGTATAAAACGCAGCTGCGCAGTCTGTATAGATATATAGGGAAAACGCAGCTTTTTCTAAATATAATACTAAACAATATTTTGTATTTATAAAAAAAGAAGTATTCACTGTTCTTTATAGTAATTTCATTAAAATATCGTTATATCTTTATGATATAGTATTGTGTGTTTACCAAATAAGTGAAAATATTTATTTATTATGTTGAGGTAATTTTCTGAATTGCCTATAGATTTTCTTTACGTCCGAATCACTTGCAAAAAGATACATCTATATCCGAATTTTCTTTTAATTTTGTTATAAATTGTAAAATAATGTAATACTTTATCCTGACTTTTTGTCCCATATAACATTCGAATTATGTAGGATGCGATTTAAGGATATACAACGGAGCAACGCAGCCATTATAAATAAAACGCAGTGAAATTGCACCTTTTTAAACATACGGGAATCGTTAGAAACAATAAAAATATACAAAAAAATGTAGCGTTTTTCTGTCTTTTTAAATCAATGTACATTGGATTGATGGTAAGGTCCATATTTAGAGATATGTTTTAAAAGTTTATTTATTAAGCTCGATAATTGTTGTTAAGTGTCATGATACATAGTTTTTTATCTTCAGGATTTCTATGAACGTATGCGCTACAAACAAATACGTTGTTTGTTTAATAATTCCACATACAGATATTAATTATTTATTCTTACTCCTTTATGTCGGTAACTTGAAAGATACCTTATGCCTTTTAAAAAGCGCATCAATGGAAATTGTTATTGAACAAAATTGTCATCACTCAATAATTCAAAAATTGACTTTGTTGCAGTATATATTTTCAATGTTATGTTTTAGTCATTCTGCTTGCAAACTTGCTTACAAACAGTCATTCAGGCTAGATTCCATAATATTTGTTTTATTGTTTATTTGTTCTATGTTCGCAAATTTTCGTTTCAAAAATTCATTCATATATTATTGATAAATAAGCCTTCTATTCTTATCAAACAACATTTTGTCTTATTTTTCCATTAAATGCATAACCGCAGTGAAAATCACACCTTTCCCCTATATATTCTATACAGGCTGCGTAAAAGCTGCGTTTTCCCTATATGTTTATACAGGCTGCGTAAAAAGCTGCGTTTTATACAGGCCCCCTAGATGTTTCGCGCACAGAGATGTTTCACCACCCCATTTAACATTGTGTATTGTGAGTAGTCGCCATTTTATGTGAAAACCAATTAGGTGTAAATAAAAAATAGCACAATTTATTATTTCAAGACATCTGCATTTTTGTGCATTTTATATTATTTAATATACAAAAGCTTTTTACACTTATATATGCAAAGGTTATAGGAGTCAGGCCCGGAAGATACAGATCTCTAAAGTGTAATCATTATCATAAAGTTATTAATACTATTTCCTTTTTCTTGTCTTTATGCAACTTGATATTGGTTTCTGTCAAAGCCAAGGGTTGTTGCTAATAACTTGTGTTGAATAATATTACATATTACTTTTTTTTGCTTTTTCATAGCAGAATCATTCTTGGCACTGTTACCTCAACACTAAATATATTTTTACTATCCGCAAAAAATCTCGCGCCTTTAAAGAAACTTATTTGGGTAGCGAAACATCTGTCATCCTGCTGTCCTATGTAACATATGTATACTAAAATATTTTCTTGATATTTTTAGTTAGGCATAATGGTCAAGGACCCAATAATTGACAAAAATCACATTTTAAGTTACAACTTTACCCTAAGTCAATGTAAAAAAGCTACAAAGAATTAAAGTAAATCTGGGAGGAGAAAGTTTCCTGTCCCTAACTGGGATTGAACCCGGAACCTTTGGTTCTGTAGGCCGACACAGAACCATGTCGCTAAGGGGTTAACCCAACAGCAAGGTTGTTGGAAGTGCCTGTATGCACTACACTACAGAACTTACTTGAAGATGAAGTCTTAAAATTAGCTTTTGCCATGATGACCTTTCACTTTAGAACCCTAGGTGGTCTCACATGCATATGTTTAATCTCTGGTCTATTCCTGTGTGCATCATGTGTTTCCGTGATTGTGGACTTTCTGTGTTTTTAATGCAGCACAGTCATCACAGATGCAATTTATGTGACACATCTAAAATAGCAAAGTTTCACTGTCGTTTCTCTTACTGAAATCAGGAAACTGATTTTCAGGGAGGTACGATATTGATGGTTAAAGACTTTGCACAACACCCAACATTTACTGGTATGCTAATGTACCTTTACAAATATTGTGTAAGAAAATGGGTTATACTGTTCATCTTTCTTTAAAAATGGAAAAAAAGAATATGAATCCATTTACAACTAATTTAATCAGGTTTACAAATGTTTCTAAATATCATGAAGATTTATTCATTTATTGATAGCATCACCTATAGATTTTCTGGATGACCTCCAAATTTCCAATTTGATATTGATCACCACTGACCTCCATAAATTTGGAGTTGGCAGAAACACTGATAATGAAGTTCTGAATTTCTTGTCACACCAGTTCAACTTGTTAAAGGTCAAATAAAATTAAAATGTCACTTTAACTGGAAATCCCCTTTTCTCGTCATTAGAATAATAATAAATACAATGTGCTTACGATTCGTAGTTTTTGTAACGCTAATGCTAACTGTTGTAACACAATGTTTTGCATTGAGTATAGCGATTATACAAATACGCATGGATCCATACTTGCTTATTACCCTTGTGATGGTGTAAATTTTTATCAATGGCCCACGTGACTTGTGGACCACTTAAATTACAAAAAATACTTGCCAGTCAGTTACTGTACTTATTGGCTGCAGGTAGGTGTATCATTGTTCATTGTCCAGCAGTCGGGTGTACCTCGTGATCCAGTCATCTATGACCTACTAATCAGTCCGATGTTGGTTTTCTTTAATCTTCTAAGGACAAGAATTTCAGCTAAGTTTGTGAAAGTAAGATCTGCAGGCTGCAGCTGTGATACAGAAAAAAAAAAAAATCATTTGTGCCTAACACAGAAAGTTGTGGTTATTACTTGGAGAGCACTGTGTTGTGTTCCAACAAAGTCTTCTATGTAATATTAGATTTTAACACAAATATTAAAAAAATAAAGGCAAATGTGTGTCTACATTTTTTGTTAAGATGTAGGAACTAAGAATTGAATACAGGATAAATGTTGCCATAATTCAGGTCATATCCTAACCACATCAATACAGCTGCAAAGTTGGAGGGGGACCACCATGTTCCAGTGCCCAGTCCAACAGATCTAGTGAAGGCTGTACTGTTTGAGTTGGGCCTTTCAAAAGATGGACTCACAAAGGTAGGCATTGTTATTAACTTTAAAAATACTACATTTGTTAACAACATATACTATATTCTTAGTTTTCTACTTGAAACTGTATGCATATGTTACATTATATATTAATTGTGATTGACCAGCAAATAATGTTGATCCTGATAAGTCTACTCCCAACTGGAGCTGGCAGATCTGGACCGTCACTGTTTTGCATTAACCCTCTCAAATCTTTGAAAAGAAGGAACTAAATTCCTGCATTCCAGTTCTTGGCAGCCAGGGATAGCTGCACCAGGATTGACCAAAAACCAGTCTATGAGATAGGAACCAGCCGAGGGAAACTGTGGCCCATGGTCATTGTGGAACAGGTGAAGATACATATACCCATCTCTAAGATAATTGTGATTAAGTTCAGTATATATTTCTAACAGAAGGAAAGAGACATAACATATAAGTATTTTAATATAAAACTGTGTATTTTTCACGAGACAGACTCTTAAATGTCACTTCAAACTATGCAAGAGAGACTACTGCAATATTTGTTATTACAATTTATATGAAAATTACAGTTTTTTGTGTGTTTTTAAAACACACAATTGATTAGATATTGTTTTATTTATTTTTAATCAAAGACTTCCTAACATTTCACTTTCAAATATTATGTTTCATATCTTTATGAAGATATTTCAATGGTTGACTTAGGTTAAATGAACATGGACAGCATGAACTCTGATTATTTGATGTTACTGTATATATGATGGTTTTTAGGCCCAAACAATATGACAAATATTCACAGTCAAGTATTAATTACTAATGTTTGCCTAAGTAAATGCAAAATCTGTTAAAGATTTAATTGCCCTTTTCATTGTCTTAAGCTTTTCCATTGTAGAATGGCAGCCTGTACTGTTGTTTGCCTCTTGTGCCTGGAGGGGCACACAAACGACCACCGCTCATTGAAATGTGAGTTGGTTCATTGTTTTTTGTTTTTTTTCTAGGTTCTGTTAACATTAAATGTTTGTTTTATTGTTTACATTTTTTATTCATGGCAGTTTTAAATAATTTTATATGATATTTCCAACACAGGATTACTAAATTTCTTGAGATGAATGCCTGGTTAAGGTCTGTTTTTGGG
Organism: Sinonovacula constricta; assembly: GCA_007844125.1. Classification (NCBI taxonomy): domain Eukaryota; kingdom Metazoa; phylum Mollusca; class Bivalvia; order Cardiida; family Solecurtidae; genus Sinonovacula; species Sinonovacula constricta. Next base: position 1,345,169 of record CM017557.1, on the reverse strand, counting down.
TGTGTTTTTTACAAAAAATGTCTAAGAACCATTATTGGTTTGTTTGGACACTTGTCTAAGAACCATTATTGCTAAAGCTAAGCCAGTAATCCACTAGTTTGATAGCATACAAAGAATGAAGATTATGTTTGAAATTCAAATTTTTTCGTTTGTTTTCCTTATCAGACTGATATGGTGACTTTTGAAAGCTATTTTATGATATTTTCTATATCTTATCATACTGTAAGATATAAGTCACATGCATCAGTTCCAAAAAAGTATTCTGCTATTTTTACTTATACAAATGGCTTGCATCCTGTATTTGAGTGTTTATGTGTGATATAAATAATTGTATGCAACGTATAGCTAGCAGTCCAGAATTTCGCATTTTTATACAATCTTCCATATGCTTCCTCTTTCAAGTTGATATTTCCTGAATCTCTAGTAAAATACATTTCCAAATTGTGTGATAAATCAAGACTATCTGTAAAACTATGAAGATAATAATTATAGAATCCTGAAATTAACAAAGCCAGAATGAGCTTGCATTAGATATAACATGCCTTCTATCAGCTTTCAGTTATGGTTATATACAACATGTATAAGGTTATCTGACATGTTTTGTAGTCCCGGAGTGACTACTGGGTTTATGCTCCTGTGTGCCCTGGCAGACTTCATTCGAGGCATAAGTGTCCCACCATCTGAGGTAATCTACCTTAACTGTTTACAATGAATTAATATTGAGTATCAGACAAGAAAGATCGATTATTGAAATAAAATTAACCAATGTAGCTGACTACAGGGAAATTTCTGTTACATACTGACTTATCTCCCTTGATTTGAAACTCCTGATATTGTCAGATTATTTTATTTAATTATTTCAGCAATGAATTACCATTACCTATTATCAACATTGTTTATCAGCCCATATGGCTTATGATGCAGGTGAGCAGCAGGACCTCTGACATCTATGCGTTCCTAACTCAAGCGGCTCCATTTGGCACTGTGACAGATACAACATTGGAATCCATCACAGTTAAGATGCTCAACAAACCATGTACCACACCCAAAACTCAAAAGGTGCTCTTGTTGACTATTTATGACATGATAGTTTTTTTTATTTTTTTAATAGTTATGTTTAATTTGAATCATATTTACTTATTCATTATATGTATTAGTGACAAGGGAATCCTGTTAAATTTTTCTTAATTAATGAAATGTTTTATTCCTTTTACTGACATGAATATTGCTGAGTTTTTTATTTAATCCTTATCTTGGAGCCCTGGTGGACAAGCGGTTAGCGTTATTGGCTTGTAACACTTCCGCCCCTCATTGGTTTGAGAGCCAGTCGGGTCAAGAACTGCTGTGAGCAAATTGTGTTACCCAGACAATTATCTGAGGTCTTCCTCTTCCACAGCTGTACTTTGCCAATATTTCCATATGTGATAACAAAAAGTTAACATAGTTGTTATTATGCTTCATTTATTATTGGCTTCCAACTTCATGCATAGGTTATAATACATATTGAAAGAAACATAGCAGCAAAAGGTGTAGATCATGATCAGCTCCCATCGGAGCTGGCTGACCTTCTCTGCTCCATTTGTCTAGGTCTGCTCAGTTTGCATTAAGCAAGCTGAGAGTTAAACTGAAGACAGAGTGTAGGTTATCTGCATTATGTATTAAGTTCAGTATTTGTTACAGCAACCTGCATGGAAACCAGGGCAGTTTAAAGGAAAGAACCAGATCAGCCTGTCGGTCAATGAGTACATCCGTGCTGTACAGGTATGTCAGCTCCTTTATATCTGTGCTGTACAGATATGTCAGCTCCTGTACATTAGTGTTGTGTAGGTATGTCAGCTCATTTATATCTGTACTGTACAGGTATGTCAGCTCCTGTACATTAGTGTTGTGTAGGTATGTCAGCTCATTTATATCTGTGCTGTAGAGGAATGTCAGCTCCTGTACATTAGTGTTGTGTAGGTATGTCAGCTCCTTTATATCTGTGCTGTACAGGTATGTCAGCTCATGTACATTAGTGTTGTGTAGGTATGTCAGCTCATTTACATCTGTGCTGTACAGGTATGTCAGCTCCTGTACATTAGTGTTGTGTAGGTATGTCAGCTCATTTATATCTGTGCTGTACAGGTATGTCAGCTCCTGTACATTAGTGTTGTGTAGGTATGTCAGCTCATTTATATCTGTGCTGTACAGGTATGTCAGCTCCTGTACATTAGTGCTGTGCAGGTATGTCAGCTCATTTATATCTGTGATGTGCAGATATGTCAGCTCCTGTACATTAGTGCCATGCAGGTATATCAGCTCTTGTACATCTGTGATGTGCAGGTATGCCAGCTCTTGTAAATTAGTGATGTGCATGTATGTCAGCTCATTTACATCTGTGATGTGCAGGTATATTAGCTCTTGTACATCTGTGATGTGCAGGTATGTCAGCTCATTTACATCTGTGATGTGCAAGTATATCAGCTCCTGTACATTCGTGCCATGCAGGTATGGCAGCTCATTTACATCTGTGATGTGCAGGTATGCCAGCTCATTTACATCTGTGATGTGCAGGTATGCCAGCTCATTTACATCTGTGATGTGCAGGTATGCCAGCTCATTTACATCTGTGATGTGCAGGTATGCCAGCTCCTGTATATTAGTGCCATTGCAGGTATGTCAGCTCCTGTACATTAGTACCATGCAGGTATGTCAGCTCCTGTACATTAGTGCCATGCAGGTATGTCAGCTCCTGTACATTAGTGCCATGCAGGTATGCCAGCTCCTGTATATTAGTGCCATGCCGGTATATCTGCTCTTCTATATCTGTGATGTGCAGGTATGCCAGCTCTTGTAAATTAATGCTGTGCAGGTATGTCAGCTTATTTACATCTGTGATGTGCAGGTATATCAGCTCCTGTACATCCATACTGTGCAGTTATGTCAGCTCATCTACATCAGTGCCATGCAGATATATCAGCTCATGTACATCTGCCATGCAAGTATGTATACTCCTGTACATCTGTGCCATGCAGGTGTGTCAGCCAATGTACATCTGTGATGTGCAGGTATGTAATCTCATGTTTATCTGTGATGTTAAGGTATGTAAGCTCATGTTCAACCGTGCCATACAGGTATATCAGCTCCTGTACATCCCTGCCATACAGGTATATCAGCTCTCGTACATTTGTGTTGAGCAGGCATGTCAGCTCCTGTACATTTATGCAGATATGTCAGCTCCTGTACTTTTGTGCTGTGTAGCTTGTGTGATATGCAGGTATGTCAGCTCATGTACTTCTGTAATGTGCAAGTATGTCAACTCCTGTACATTCATGCTGTGCGGCTATGTCAGCTCTTGTATATCCATACTTCTGTAATGTGTAGGTATATCATCTGTGATGTGCAGGTATGTCAGTTCATGTACATCTGTGATGTGTTGATATATCAGTGTTCTGTGATGTGCAGACATGTCAGCTCATTTACATCCGTGATGTGCAGGTGTGTCAGTTCATGTACATCTGTGATGTGCAGGTATTTCAGTTCATGTACATCTATGATGTGCAGGTATGTCAGTTCATTTACATCTGTGATGTGCCGGTATGTCAGTTCATGTACATCTGTGATGTGCAGGTATATCAGTTCATGTACATCTGTGATGTGCAGACATGTCAGCTCATTTATATCCATGCTGGGCAGATATATCAGCTCCTGTACATCAGTGACCTGTGGGTATGTCAGCTCAGTTACTTCTGTAATGGGAAGGTCTGTCAGCTTAGTACATCATTTGCAAGCAGGTATGTCAGCTTAGTACATCTGTGCCAAGCAGGTTGTCAGCTCCAGTAAATCTGTGATGTGCAGGTATGTCAGCTCAGTACATCCATGCTGTGCAAGTTTGTCAGCTCATATGCATGTGTGCAGGTATTTCAGCTCATGTCCATCTCTTCTATACAGGAATGACAGCTCATGGCTTTTTAGCTCACCTGAGCACAACGTGCTCAAGGGGAGCTTTTGTGATACCGCTTCGTCCGGCGTCCGGCGTCCGTCGTCAACATTTACCTTGTGAACACACTACAGGCCACAATTTTTTATCCAATCTTCATCAAACTTCGTCAGAATGTTTGTCTGCATGAAATCTTGGACGAGTTCATTATTGGGTCACCTGGGTTCAAAAAGTAGGTCACGAGGTCAAATTTTAGGAAAAACTTGTGAACACACTAGAGACCACATTTATAGCCCAATCTTCACCAAACTTGGTCAGAATGTTTGTCTACATGAAATCTTGGATGAGTTCGTAACTGGGTCACGTGGGGTCAAAAAGTAGGTCACTAGGTCAAATCTTAGAAAAAGCTTGTAGACACACTAGAGGCCACATTTATAGTCAAATCTTCACCAAACTTAGTCAGAATGTTTGTCTGCATGAAATCTTGGATGAGTTCGTAACTGGGTCACGTGGGATCAAAAAGAAGGTCACTAGGTCAAATCTTAGAAAAAGCTTGTGAACACACTAGAGGCCACATTTATAGCCAAATCTTCACCAAACTTGGTCAGAATGTTTGTCTGCATGAAATCTTGGATGAGTTCGTAACTGGGTCACGTGGGGTCAAAAGGTAGGTCACTAGGTCAAATCTTAGAAAAAGCTTGTGAACACACTAGAGGCCACATTTATAGCCAAATCTTCACCAAACTTAGTCAGAATGTTTGTCTGCATGAAATCTTGGATGAGTTCTTAACTGGGTCACGTGGGGTCAAAAAGTAGGTCACTAGGTCAAATCTTAGAAAAAGCTTGTGAACACACTAGAGGCCACATTTATAGCCCAATCTTCACCAAACTTGGTCAGAATGTTTGTCTGCATGAAATCTCGGATGAGTTCGTAACTGGGTCACGTGGGGTCAAAAAGTAGGTCACTAGGTCAAATCTTAGAAAAAGCTTGTAAACACACTAGAGGCCCTTTTTATAGGCCAATCTTCATCAAACTTTGTCAGAATGTTTGTCAACATAAATCTTGGATGAGTTTGTTATTGGGTCTCGTGGGGTCATAAAGTAGGTCACTAGGTTAAGTTTTAGAAAAAGCTTGTGAAAACACTTAAGAGGCTACGTTGATGACCCAGTCTTCACCAAACTTGACCATCATGTTTGCCAGTATGAAATCTTACATATGTTTTGAAGTGAGTCATGTGGATTCAGTAGGTTACTTGGTAAAATTCTAGAAAATGTTATCAACCCAGTGGCCACACTAATGGTCCAATCTTCACCAAAGATTTCTAAAGTAAATAACTCTTAATTACTTGATGCCAGATTTGAGCCTACATAAAGCCTGTGTCATCAGGTGAGCGATTAAGGGCCATCATGGCCCTCTTGTTTTGTATGAACTACATACCTGTACCTGTCACACTTAAAACAGCACAACTGAGTGAGCTTACATCATTGTTTTTTGTTAAATAGTATTTATTTTTAATCCAGTATACTATTATGGATGTACAGCAATTCATTGAAACCCAAGATATGACTTTTTGTTTGTATTTAAGTAAAATATAGTTGAATGTGGGATAATGCAGTAAAATAATGTATACAAGTTTTCAAGTTTTGATGAAACTGGTTGAGAATACACATTCCACTTAATAATTCAGCATCTATGTTAATATAGTGAGCATTATACATATTTGTAAACTTTGGTTTCACTTGTAATTTTGTTAACCCATTCGATGTTTATATAGAAAATGTTATTTGTCGATAATTTAGTAAGTCTTGTTAAATCTAAAACCTCTTCCTTTCTCTTCATCCTTTTGTTTTAGAAATAGAAAGGTAAATCGCTGAAGTTTCATTATAAATTTAATGCTTTTTGCAGAGGAGAAGACAGTGTGTATTAACATGTTGCGACCTACTGGCTAGTAAAGTCACAGTAACGTGATAAAAATATCATGTTCTGATTATATATTAAACAAGATTTATATTTAGTATGACAGACCGAACATTGATGATGTGTGGGATGTGTACGGCACCATTTTCTGCAAGGCTGAGCTTGAGGGTACCATGCCAACCATCACCATGACAATTTCACAGCAGGGAGAAGGGGAGATTACTCCACTAAACCATCTTGTCATACACCCATGTGTTCAGAGTGCAGATGCACATGTTATTGAAGATGGTAAGTCTATAAATGGGACTGTTTTTTTTTTTTTCATATTCTTTGTTTTTAAAATACATTGCAGCAACCATTTATGATCATTATAGCATTTTGTGGAGGAAGACCCCAGATAAATTGTCTGGGTAGAACCTTTACCGGCACACCGCAAGTCAGCTGGAAGACCTTCCCGCATAAGTCCTTTGCCCTGACCGGGACTCAAACCCATGCGATGAGAGCCTAAGCACTTAGAGGAGTCAGAATCGGCGTTTCTACCACTATGCCAGGGGCACCCCACAAATTTTGGTTTCATTTTCATTTAAGTTATTCATTGGGTAATTGGATTAAACAGATGGTTATGGATGTTTACTTTAACTTATCAGACATCAATATACATGATAAACACATAATCATCATTATTCATGATGTGTAACAACAAATTTGGCTTCTTTAAGATATGCAATTAATTTTTGGTTAACTAGCATGCCTTGTCTCTGTAAGGGTCACACAGCATGTGGGGTGCCCATGGCTTAGTGGTAGAGTTGCCAACTCTGCTGACTTATTGTGGGAAGGTCTTCTAGCTGATCTGTGCTGCGCTGGAGGTTAAACTTATACATATGTCTGGTGTCTAAGCTAAGAGGCTTGTCTGCCAAATAGCTGAGGAAGGGTCAGTTACAAAACAGTTGAGCAAAACATAACATTACATAGCAATATATAATAAAAAACAAAACCATAACTTATTTTTATGTTCACATGAATGTAAAATGATAAAAGTGATACAATTTCATTCTGTTTTTCTTTGCTTTCTTTGTATTCATGATGTCATCAGACAGATGAACAAAATGTTGTTTTCGTTATTTGTTATTAAATATCATAGTTAATAAACCCCTGTACTCATGTTAGGATTATATTACAGTTATGTTTAGTCTTAATGTGTCAACTTTAGTAAATTGGACTGACATAGTTTTCATACAAAACAGTTAATAATTTGATTTTTAGCTACACATTTTGCCTAATCCAGTCATATAGTGCCTAGCAGGAAGAGTTATTCTTCTCCAGGTGGTCACCATGCCATCCCTCGCCGAGTGAGATTCACACCTCCACTAGAGAAGATTCCTCTCTGTCACTACACAGCTTGCAGGGACATTAAACTACCAATCACTGGTAGCTTTGAACTCTTTGTAAGGGAACCATCATATTTATGGGAGGACATTTTATTAAAACATTTTTTTTTTATTTTTTCCAAAATAAAATAAATGTTTGTTTTTTTATAAGATGTAATGCCCTATGAAAAGTTTTTCCCTAAGATGGTAACTACTTACAGTAAACAGATGTGATACCAGAACATTTATTAATGTCATAAACACAATACCATAATAATATCAAGAAACCAGGAAAATTGGCTGGGTTGCTGTGGAGGAGCCCTTTGAATCTTCTACTCCTAAACTCTTCACTGCATAATCTGAATTATAGCTGACCTGGGGTGTGTCGGTGGTTCAATGGTCTGAATAACAGCTGACCTGGGGTGTGCCTGTAGTTCAATGGCCTGAATCACAGCTGACCTGGGGTGTGCCTGTAGTTCAATGGCCTGAATCACAGCTGACCTGGCGTGTGCCTGTAGTTCAATGGCCTGAATCACAGCTGACCTGGGGTGAGCCGGTGGTTCAGTGGTCTGAATAACAGCTGACCTGGGGTGTGCCTGTAGTTCAATGGCCTGAATCACAGCTGACCTGGGGTGTGCCTGTAGTTCAATGGTCTGAATAACAGCTGACCTGGGGTGTGCCTGTAGTTCAATGGCCTGAATCACAGCTGACCTGGGGTGCGCCGGTGGTTCAGTGGTCTGAATAACAGCTGACCTGGGGTGAGCCGGTGGTTCAGTGGTCTGAATCACAGCTGACCTGGGGTGTGTCGGTGGTTCAATGGTCTGAATCACAGCTGACCTGGGGTGTGCCTGTAGTTCAATAGTCTGAATCACAGCTGACCTGGGGTGTGCCTGTAGTTCAATAGTCTGAATCACAGCTGACCTGGGGTGTGCCTGTAGTTCAATGGCCTGAATCACAGCTGACCTGGGGTGCGCCGGTGGTTCAGTGGTCTGAATAACAGCTGACCTGGGGTGTGCCTGTAGTTCAATGGCCTGAATCACAGCTGACCTGGGGTGTGCCTGTAGTTCAATGGCCTGAATCACAGCTGACCTGGCGTGTGCCTGTAGTTCAATGGCCTGAATCACAGCTGACCTGGGGTGAGCCGGTGGTTCAATGGTCTGAATAACAGCTGACCTGGGGTGTGCCTGTAGTTCAATGGCCTGAATCACAGCTGACCTGGGGTGTGCCTGTAGTTCAATGGTCTGAATAACAGCTGACCTGGGGTGTGCCTGTAGTTCAATGGCCTGAATCACAGCTGACCTGGGGTGTGCCTGTAGTTCAATGGCCTGAATCACAGCTGACCTGGGGTGAGCCGGTGGTTCAGTGGTCTGAATAACAGCTGACCTGGGGTGTGCCTGTAGTTCAATGGCCTGAATCACAGCTGACCTGGGGTGTGCCTGTAGTTCAATGGTCTGAATAACAGCTGACCTGGGGTGTGCCTGTAGTTCAATGGCCTGAATCACAGCTGACCTGGGGTGCGCCGGTGGTTCAGTGGTCTGAATAACAGCTGACCTGGGGTGAGCCGGTGGTTCAGTGGTCTGAATCACAGCTGACCTGGGGTGTGTCGGTGGTTCAATGGTCTGAATCACAGCTGACCTGGGGTGTGCCTGTAGTTCAATAGTCTGAATCACAGCTGACCTGGGGTGTGCCTGTAGTTCAATGGCCTGAATCACAGCTGACCTGGGGTGCGCCGGTGGTTCAGTGGTCTGAATAACAGCTGACCTGGGGTGAGCCGGTGGTTCAGTGGTCTGAATCACAGCTGACCTGGGGTGTGTCGGTGGTTCAATGGTCTGAATCACAGCTGACCTGGGGTGTGTCGGTGGTTCAGTGGTCTGAATAACAGCTGACCTGAGGTGTCTCGGTGGTTCAGTGGTCTTAATCACAGCTGACCTGGGGTGCGCCGGTGGTTCAGTGGTCTGAATAACAGCTGACCTGGGGTGAGCCGGTGGTTCAGTGGTCTGAATCACAGCTGACCTGGGGTGTGTCGGTGGTTCAATGGTCTGAATAACAGCTGACCTGGGGTGTGCCTGTAGTTCAATGGCCTGAATCACAGCTGACCTGTGGTGTGCCGGTGGTTCAGTGCCCTGAATAACAGCTGACCTGTGGTGTGCCGGTGGTTCAGTGCCCTGAATAACAGCTGACCTGGGGTGCGCCTGTAGTTCAATGGTCTGAATCACAGCTGACCTGGGGTGTGCCTGTAGTTCAATGGCCTGAATCACAGCTGACCTGGGGTGTGCGGGTGGTTCAGTGGTCTGAATCACAGCTGACCTGGAGTGCGCCGGTGGTTCAGTGGTCTGAATCATAGCTGACCTGGGGTGTGTCGGTGGTTCAATGGTCTGAATCACAGCTGACCTGGGGTGTGCGGGTGGTTCAGTGGTCTGAATCACAGCTGACCTGGAGTGCGCCGGTGGTTCAGTGGTCTGAATCACAGCTGACCTGGGGTGTGCCGGTGGTTCAGTGCCCTGAATAACAGCTGACCTGAGGTGTGCCGGTGGTTCAGTGGTCTGAATCACAGCTGACCTGGGGTGTGCCGGTGGTTCAGTGGTCTGAATCACAGCTGACCTGAGGTGTCTCGGTGGTTCAGTGGCCTGAATCACAGCTGACCTGAGGTGTGTCGGTGGTTCAGTGCCCTGAATAACAGCTGACCTGAGGTGTGCCAGTGGTTCAGTGGTCTGAATCACAGCTGACCTGAGGTGTCTCGGTGGTTCAGTGGCCTTAATCATAGCTGACCTGAGGTGTGCCGGTGGTTCAGTGGTCTGAATCACAGCTGACCTGGGGTGTGTCGGTGGTTCAGTGGTCTGAATCATAGCTGACCTGGGGTGTGTCGGTGGTTCAGTGGTCTGAATCACAGCTGACTTGGGGTGTGCCGGTGGTTCAGTGGTCTGAATCACAGCTGACCTGAGGTGTCTCGGTGGTTCAGTGCCCTGAATCACAGCTGACCTGGGGTGTGCCGGTGGTTCAGTGGTCTTAATCACAGCTGACCTGGGGTGTGCCAGTGGTTCAGTGGTCTGAATCACAGCTGACCTGGGGTGAGCCAGTGGTTCAGTGGTCTGAATCATAGCTGACCTGGGGTGTGCCGGTGGTTCAGTGGTCTTAATCACAGCTGACCTGGGGTGTGCCTGTAGTTCAATGGCCTGAATCACAGCTGACCTGTGGTGCGCCTGTAGTTCAATGGTCTGAATCACAGCTGACCTTTCGGTGCGCAGGTGGTTCAGTGGTCTGAATCATAGCTCACCTGGGGTGCACCGGTGGTTCAGTGGTCTGAATCACAGCTCACCTGGGGTGCACCAGTGGTTCAGTGGTCTGAATCACAGCTCACCTGGGGTGAGCCAGTGGTTCATTGGTCTGAATCACAGCTGACCTGGGTTAGGCCAGTGGTCTGAATCACAGCTGACCTGAAGTGCGCCGGTGGTTCAGTGCCCTGAATCACAGCTGACCTGGGGTGCACCAGTGGTTCAGTGGTCTGAATCACAGCTGACCTGGGGTGAGCCAGTGGTTCAGTGGTCTGAATCACAGCTGACCTGGGGTGCGCCGGTGGTTCAGTGCCCTGAATCACAGCTGACCTGGGGTGCGCCGGAGGTTCAGTGGTCTGAATAACCGCTGACCTGGGGTGAGCCAGTGGTCTTAATCACAGCTGACCTGGGGTGTGCCAGTGGTTCAGTGGTCTGAATCACAGCTGACCTGAGGTGAGCCAGTGGTCTGAATCACAGCTGACCTGGGGTGCGCCGGTGGGTCGGTGCCCTGAATCAAGGCCGACCTGCGGTGCACAGGTGGTTTAGTGGTCTAAATCATAGCTGACCTGGGGTGCACCAGTGGTTCAGTGGTCTGAGTCACAGCTGACCTGGGGTGTGCCAATGGTTCAGTGCCCTGAATCACAGCTGACCTGGGGTGTGCTGGTGGTTCAGTGCCCTGAATCACAGCTGACCTGGGGTGTGCCGGTGGTTCAGTGCCCTGAACCACAGCTGACCTGGAGTGTGCCGGTGGTTCAGTGGTCTGAATCACAGCTGACCTGGGGTTCACCAGTGGTTAAGTGGTCTGAATCACAGCTGACCTGGGCTGCGCCGGTGGTTCAGTGCCCTGAATCACAGCTGACCTGGGGTGTGCCAGTGGTTCAGTGGTCTGAATCACAGCTGACCTGGGGTGCACCAGTGGTTCAGTGCCCTGAATCACAGCTGACCTGGAGTGTGCCAGTGGTTCAGTGGTCTGAATCACAGCTGACCTAAGGTTCACCAGTGGTTAAGTGGTCTGAATCACAGCTGACCTGGGCTGCGCCGGTGGTTCAGTGCCCTGAATCACAGCTGACCTTGGGTACGCCAGTGGTTCAGTGGTCTGAATCACAGCTGACCTGGGGCTGCATTGGTGGTTAAGTGGTCTGAATCACAGCTGACCTGGGCTGCGCCGGTGGTTCAGTGCCCTGAATCACAGCTGACCTTGGGTGTGCCAGTGGTTCAGTGGTCTGAATCACAGCTGACCTGGGGTGCACCAGTGGTTCAGTGCCCTGAATCACAGCTGACCTGGGGTGTGCCAGTGGTTCAGTGGTCTGAATCACAGCTGACCTGGGGTTCACCAGTGGTTAAGTGGTCTGAATCACAGCTGACCTGGGCTGCGCCGGTGGTTCAGTGCCCTGAATCACAGCTGACCTTGGGTACGCCAGTGGTTCAGTGGTCTGAATCACAGCTGACCTGGGGCTGCATTGGTGGTTCAGTGGTCTGAATCACAGCTGACCTGGCGTGCATCGGTGGTTCAGTGGTCTGAATCACAGTTGGAGTGAAACCCTTCATGAGGGGATATCTTCCAGCTGACCTGGCGTGCACCGGTGGTTCAGGGGTCTGTATCACAGTAGGAGTGAATCCCTTTATGAGGGGATATTTTCCAGCTGACCTGGCTTGCACCGGTGGTTCAGGGGTCTGTATCACAGTTGGAGTGAAACCCTTCATGAGGGGATATCTTCCAGCTGACCTGGTGTGCGTCGGTGGTTCAGTGGTCTGAATCACAGTAGGAGTGAATCCCTTTATGAGGGGATATTTTCCAGCTGACCTGGCTTGCACCGGTGGTTCAGGGGTCTGTATCACAGTTGGAGTGAAACCTTTCCTGAGGGGATATTTTCCAGCTGACCTGGCGTGCACCGGTGGATCAGTGGTCTGAATCACAGTTGGAGTGAAACCCTTTATGAGGGGATATCTTCCAGCTGACCTGGCGTGCACCAGTGGTTCAGGGGTCTGTGTCACAGTTGGAGTGAAACCCTTCCTGAGGGGATATCTTCCAGCTGACCTGGCGTGCACCGGTGGTTCAGTGGTCTGTGTCACAGTTGGAGTGAAACCCTTCCTGAGGGGATATCTTCCAGCTGACCTGGCGTGCACCGGTGGTTCAGGGGTCTGTATCACAGTTGGAGTGAAACCTTTCCTGAGGGGATATTTTCCAGCTGACCTGGCTTGCACCGGTGGATCAGTGGTCTGAATCACAGTTGGAGTGAATCCCTTCCTGAGGGGATATTTTCCAGCTGACCTGGCGTGCACCAGTGGTTCAGTGGTCTGTGTCACAGTTGGAGTGAAACCCTTCCTGAGGGGATATTTTCCAGCTGACCTGGCTTGCACCGGTGGTTCAGGGGTCTGTATCACAGTTGGAGTGAAACCTTTCCTGAGGGGATATCTTCCAGCTGACCTGGCGTGCACCAGTGGTTCAGTGGTCTGTATCACAGTTGGAGTGAAACCCTTCCTGAGGGGATATTTTCCAGCTGACCTGGCGTGCACCGGTGGTTCAGTGGTCTGTATCACAGTTGGAGTGAAACCCATCATGAGGGGATATCTTCTAGCTGACCTGGCATGCACCGGTGGTTCAGGGGTCTGAATCACAGTTGGAGTGAATCCCTTTATGAGGGGATATTTTCCAGCTGATCGGGGGTATGCTGGTGGTCCATTGGTAGCTGGATGTTGCCAATATGACCAATATGATCTCTAAAAACTAAACCAAATCCTGGGCATCTCACCATTACGCAGCCATTGTAAGCTGAGTTTATGGAGCATTTTGATAATGAGAAAAACTGTCACTTAAACCATTTTAAATGCTATAGTTTGTTATCGAGAGATTTCATTAAAATTGCATGTCTTGCAGATAGGTTCATGTAAGGATGTGTTAATAAGACATGTTGATTAATGTCCTTATCTTCCCAGGCTGAAGATTACAGGGCCAAAGTCAATGTGAAGCTGAGATTGAGTGAAAATGTCAGGAACAGTTTTGAGTATTGTGAACTGCAGATTCCATTTGTTAACAGGTATGTTTTGCAGTAAGAATTTTAAAAGGTAGGTATTTTCTTTTAATTTTCTTAGTTTTCATTTGGGTAAAATTATTTAAAAAATACTGATGTTGTTTTCTGATACTTATTTGAATTAAAGGTATAAGTTGTTCAGTGGTTATTTTGTAAACTTTTATTTTGCCAGTTTAAAGATTGAAACATTGTGTGATGTTGTTTTAGATGACTGTATGATGCCATATTTGCTGTGGGAGCATTCAACATTTTTGCTTGTTTTTACAAAGAGGAAAGTCTGCAATGTTTAATATAAAAAAAGACAATTATGGTTGTATTAGGTTGTATTTCTAATATATTCAATACTACATTTATTTGTCTAAATGCAGAGTTATTTTTTAAATATTTATTCATATTTCTGTAACTGCAGTGGACCAATCAGCATCCAGGACTCATCTGTGAGTCATGGCACCCTGTTTGCCTCACCGGACCGTACAATAGCTGTATGGAACATTGGCCAACGGTTCCCTGTTAGGTCGTCTGAGATCAACATGTCAGCTATCATAGAGCTGGGAGACGGTACAGCCTCAGTACCCAGCAGGGCTGGTACCCTGGAGGAACACTTCTGTAAGGGACAGAACAGCTATGCACAGGTAGATACCATCTAATGATAATGTTAAATTTAAATGTATGTATAAAAATGTGAAATTATCTATCTCATTATTACAGCCTATCCTTATAAGTAAGATTATCGGCAGGGTTGTTGTATGTCAAGAATACTTTTAAATATTTAATTGCCACAGATTTACAGGATTTAACCCGGTGATGCTGATTATCAAGAAAATTGAGGAAGATGGTAATTTAATGAGCATGATAATGATGATGGTGTAAGTGATGGAGGTATTTTTTTATTTCATTTTTTAAAATTTCAACAGTTATGCTGCAATGTATACAATGCTATTATCTGCAATGAATTTACATTAAATCAAGCTTTGGTATTTTTTCAGCTTTTTTTCAAAATCAATGATTTCACACTGTCTGGGTGCTACATTGACCCCAAGTCTATCCAGGTGGCACCAAACATGAAGTTCAAACTGACCTCAGGTTAGTAGGCATGCTTGTATTAAATACACAAAAAAGCCATGCATTTGGTTTTCAAGCAAAATGTTGCTGTGGTTTGTTATTTGTTGTTGTTTTTTATTGTTGTTTTTACATCGCACTGCCACAATAATGGTCAGATGGCTATTTGTGGAGAAAGACACCAGATGTCTGGGTAGATCCAGCGGCACACTGCAAGTCAGCTAAAAGACTTCCTCACATGAAAGTTCTTGTCCCCGTTGTGTGGGGGCATAAGGAGTTTCAAATTGGTGACTAAACGCCGGGCCAGGGGTACCTCCAATCCAGTGGTTTTGTTGTGGGTTTTGTTTCACAAAATGGTGAATTATTATTCAAATAATGGTAGCATCACAAGGTTCCCCAGGTATGGGGGACACATCCTGTCTACACCTCACCTGGGGTGATGTACAACATAAGCCAACTGTAATGAATTCATCATGAAAGTGAATTTAGCTTTTACTTGTTTAATATTTCTATTTTTGTTATGTGTTTTAACTGCAGGCAGAGACTTCATGTGTGTGGAGTACAAGTTATGGAATGTTCACGGGGACTGTCTGGTGTCTGCTTTGCCAAGGTGCTTGAACCAGCAACCTGTTGATACTGAGGCTGGGTGATCGGCTGGGTGGCTGACTATGGTGGAGATGTACTCTGTGATTGTATTTTTTATCAGTGCTCTGTTGATGCTGGTTGATGAATGATGACTAAAATTATTAAAGAGTTTGCAGAGCCAACATGATGATAACGATTGCTGTTGTGAGCGTTATATGAAACAGCATTCAAAATTCATCATTGTTAATTGAATTAACAAGTGTATGCTCTCTACATGTAGGTATGCAGTTAATTAGTTGGTCTCATAATATATGTTCTGTGCAATACATTCCTTGTCCTTAAATATATAAATAAAAAATTAAATTATTTTTTGTGTGCCATACTGTTTTCCCATGTCAGTTTAGACAAGGTGAGCGGTACAGATGACTCCTCTCTGTAGCACACTATATTGACAGGAGGTCAAGGTGGGTAACTGACATCTGCACCACACCTCATCAATATCTATACAAGCTGAAGGTTAATATGTTATATATATATATATATATATATATATATATATATATATATATATATATATATATATATACATCTATACGTTTTGGGCATTCACTTCAATCTATACCTTACAATTTTGGATATACAAAGGTCAATAACTCTGCTATGAGAGTGTCTGCTAGGTTTATGGCCTTTACATCCCAGATTATCCATATCAAGTAGATATAATTCAAACAATGTCACAAAACTACGACAGACGGGCAGACAAACCAGCTACTTTATGTTCCCTTTCCTAGGGGCATATAAACCACTACATGGAAAGCTTTGATCAACTGATTATACCTATCTAGTGATGTAACCTGGTTTTGTAAACTTCCTTGAGTAATCTATGAACACGGTGACAAACACCAAGGCCTTTAGCATTATACCTTGGTTTGACCTTTACCAATGTATTTGTTGAAAAAAAGGTATCACTATTCTTTCAGTTTTTTAGCAACAACATACACTGGTAGCAGATAAATTGCTGCCTTTACTGATATAGCATGTTCTGAAAACCGAAAATGTTACCAAACCCAGTAACAGTTTTCTAACACCACGCCCATCGGTTTGGGAATTTTTACCTTTTAAAGTATCAAAATATAGTTTTGATATTTAAAATACTTCATAACAGTGTTAAATTTGATATAAAATTCAGTAAAAAAGACTGAAAAATAAAAACACTGGTGAGTTTAATACAGCACATATTTCCAGATTTCGGCCTGCATTAGCTTCTGCCTCCCAAGATGGGTGCCTTAAACTGTCTTATCAGTGCCTATGACATCACATGGAAATTATCTATTGCCACTCGACATCCCTCGAACGGGAAGGTCATCCCAGTGGGTGTTCGAGCGACCGGGGTTGGACGGTAAATTATTCTCTGTCTTGGCAATATTGAAAAATGTCGCACAGGAAATATTTTTTTTAAGGTCATAAAGAATTGGAAGAACATAAATGCTTATGGCAATTTTAAATGTTAAAATATATTGTGATATATCCACTATTACCCGCGCAGCCATACCTGAAACTGTGTACATGTGTATTGTATGTACAGTAGGGAAGATGCAACACTATATTCTTACTACTGGTAAGAACTTTGTGCTTAGTTGAAAGTGTTTTATTGTGGAACTATCATTATAATGTTAATTAATATGCACTTCTCTGTAAATCTTTATTACGAACAAGTCTATAGACTGCGTAACTTGAACGTGTACTGACAGTTGGTAGAACACGATAGGAGGCAATCTCCCATACAGAGTTGTCGTTCGTTCCTCTCAGACATGATGGTAGAGAGTGGATAGGAGGCTGCACACTGTCGGTAGGGTATCGGAAAGATTAGAATGCAAATATATCTTTATTACAAGTGTACATAATAAACGCGTATATAACAAGCGAATTGTTAGATAAAAGCTGTATAAAGTGGCAAGCATTACGAGTATTTTAACACAGTTTTCTCCAGGACCCACTGTCAAATATCTGCATTATAATTTAATAACAGTACCGTCCGTATCACAAAGTTTCAGTCTTGTTGGCTGCTTTAAAATTACTAAAAATGTTTCATTACTAACTCGTTATTATTTTGATACAAAAGAATGGCATACACGCCAACACATTCAAAAGGATTCTCATTATTGAAATTTATTAAAAGCCACTTAAATCATTAAAATCATTCGAACACCAGGCTTAAACTAAACCTGGTGTAAGTATTAGTTCCACACAAAAAAACACTAATCGTTGTAGAACCTGGTTGTATAAATTTAACGCATCTCAGTCCTCTTCCTCTAGCCTTATCGTGTAAAGTTTGTTTTTATGTGGGTCCACATAAATTGTCGATGGATAATATGCCTCTCGGATTATCTCGGGCCGCTTTGTGACACACGCGACGAGCAGCACAAGGAAGCCGATAAAGACGCATGCGCATCCGACAGCTACAATGATAAGGCACCAGGCGACTTGCATGTTATTTTCGGATAGGTTGGCTCCATAGATGGCCACTCCGATGATACCTGCGATAGCTAAAATAAAAACAAAGAATTTATTGACAAATAATTACAAAAAAAATCCATAAAGAAACCGGAAAGAAAGCAAACCAAACATGACTGCCATTAAGATTTTCCCACTTTTCAAACTTTTGAAAAACAATTGAGATTGAAGCACGCGCATAAAATGGAATCTTATTGACTGAGATAAGAATTTATTAAAAAGATTGGGCGCTTTTATTTAAAAATAAGCAAATTAGAGATAAATGTATTATATTTCTTATATAAAGTATATGAAAATACTTTCCAAAAAGGGAGATAACTAAAATATTCCTTTCATTTCGAAAATATGGAGATTATCTAGCGGTTCTACATCCCGCACACGTGTTGACAACCGATACTTACCGGAGAGAAAGCAAACCACACATGACTGTCATTATCTAGCGGTTCTACATCCCACACACGTGTTGACAACCGATATTTACCGGAGAGAAAGCAAATTAATCATACACATAGGACATACACATAGATGCCACCATACAGCGGTACTTCATTCGCTTGACTACGAATACTTACCGGAGAGAAGGCAGGACACGCACATGGATGCCATCATACAGCGGTACTTCATCCCCAGGGCCACGTACATGTACACGGGCAGAATGACGAGCGGCACCGCTACAAGGATGACACAGACACATTCTAGAGCCCGGACCACGTGCAAGTAGGCTGAAAAAGTAGAGAACATGTTTAAATGTCAAGGCTACATTTATAAACAAGAAATACAAAATATAAGGTTTTTTTCCTGTGCTGACAACTACAGTGTAACTGTGATACGACATTGCATGAGACTTGTTACACAAAAGTGCAGATTATGATCAGATAGCTCTAAACAAAGCCATCGGCGACCAAAATCCTGGACCAAAATAAACAAAAGAATATATGTTGTGAAGTTTTTGGAAATGCATATTCGCTTCAACTGGAGTAACTGTCTGCTTTGTGTATTACTTCTGGGTTGTACGACACAACTAAAACGTTTTCTTTCTATATTTACGCCGTACTCTAACATTGTAAATGCATTATTTACTTGTGTAAATGACGTCAAATGTGTGGAAGTGGGCCAAGAGTGAGGTATTGATATTTATCCCACCATCTCTGTATATATCGGTTGATATAACCCGTGTGATAAAGATGAGCTTTATCAACCGATATTCGCGCACCTGCTCTAAGCCGGACTACTTTTTTGACGAAACGATCAGGAGTGTTTACGAGAACGAAACTCATTTATCCCGTAATTATGCTTGTGGTCACCCCATAAATGTCCATAATATAAATATTGACGAAATAGAGCAAAAGAGGCTATTAAAAAATAGAGGATGCGAGCGGTTTCGATCTCTGACCTGCGGGATTGAAAACTTAAGTGGCAGCGTCTTTACCGACTGAGCTTACCGGACAGTTCCTCGCCACTTTCCTAAGTTTTATTTAACAATGATATAGAAAATTTGAAGAAAAAAAAAATCTATCAGAAAAAATGAAACAACATGTATTACAAAAACATGATTAAAATTGTTTAGTAATAGTAATAAAATCAATAAAAGTACGAATTTGTAGTCTGCAAAAAACAAAAACAACACTTGAAATGTCAGTTCATGCGAGTCCCCGTTGTTTTGATGTTATTTAGTGTGAGTTTAAAGAATGTGATGAAGAATCGTGTAAAAGCCTAACTTCCTAAGCAGTGTTGAAGAAATGAGCTACGAGGATTTCGAGGCAAAATCTGGCTTTAATCCGAACATTTTTGAGAATGAAATTGATCTTGAATCTGTGGTGACTGTCTCAGATTGCAATCATCTGCCTAATCTTAAGGCAGACCCTGATGATCAAATGTCGTTACATGATGAACATTCAAATGGTTTAGATAGAGCTCGATCTTTAGTCGAACCAAATACAGCTGACTGCACAGATCTGGACAAATGTGCTAAAAATCAGTCTCTAGACGTAAACATGAACACTAATCCACCACCTCCACTCCCCACATTTCTTCAAATTTCGCAAGTCATCCTGTCAAAAACACAACTATCTTCGAAATTTTAAAGCGCTATATTCAATGTTCATAATTTCAATGTCATCAACAATTAAAATCCATGAGCTACTGTTTGTTACAGCCACAAACACACACACAAACCTCGAATGTAATTCGCGTTCCTTAAATGCCAAGTGCGTAGCTCAACTTTAATGCTACACGGCCTTGACAGTACACACTACATGTATAACTTTACACGAGGGTGTGATTTTTGTTGTTCTTCTTTTCCAACCATTATTTTTAGTTATCGTAATCAATAAAATTACAACCTTGTGTATAGCGCAAATAAAATAAAAGAAATAACATGTTTATTGTTTTATTTTTTTATTGTTAAATAGAACTATTTCTTATAGCCGAATTACTCTATTGCTCGCGCATGAATTTCGTGTATTGTATTGGAATGTCAGATTATGTAACGGAGGAGCAGTAGCGGTAAATTTAAATGTTTACCTTTGAAAAGCTGTTGGTGGTGGGATAAAAAGAATACCAGGTTAGTGTTGATATAGATAAATGTTATCATGCTCGGCCCGAAAATCAGAAAGCACTCGGCAAGCCTCGTGCTTTCTGATTTTCTTAGCCTCGCATGATAACATTTATCTATATCAACACTAACCTGGTATTCTCTATTAATTTGGCTTTTCCGTCGTACATTCCATTCTTTTACCTCCTTCAAAAGGTCACTGCGGCATTAAATGTGAAGAACACTTTTACAAATACAAGAGTCAATTGATGTTATCTTGGTGACAATTTCACAGTTGTATTCAAGTCAGTAGTCATACTGGTCATTGCTGCTGCCCTGGGGAGATTTTTGACCATTTGTGAATGAATATGCCAGTAAAACTATTTTGGATCTTCATTATGTAGTCTTCTTCAATTATCTTAGTCATGACTTCGCAGGTCATTAAGTTTATACTTTGAATGATTTAAGATGAAACCAATTTACAGTGTATGAAGGTTCGGTGGGTATTGATATTGATTATGCAAAACAACTTTAAAAGCTCTTTAGTTGGTGCTAGTCATAGGACTACAACACCCTATAATAAAACCTTTCTAACAACAACAACTAAAACGCATGATTATAATCAAGGGCGTTTTGCTTTTTTTTTTTTTACTACATTCACGTGCGGTGAATCCAGGTGTTGTAGATGCACTGCAATTCTGTTGATTATGTTTCTGTATGTGTTGATGTTTGTATGTGTATTTGTACTGCAAATATACTTTTATTTTCTTTGGACTTTGCAGTGAGCATGTGCCTTGTAAAATAAACAAAAATGCCTGTCCTATGGAGATTTTGAACCCACAAACAACAGAGACTAAAAGGACGCCATAACTACCTAACTGACCAGCTTGTAGTTGTATGTGAGTATTGTGTCCCAACATAAGAATTTGTTTAGAATTAGATGTATTTATGTGTAAGTATTTGTGCGTGCGTGTAGATAGCAAGATAATAAATAGGAAACAAGTGTAACAATCGCGTTCTGCAAATGTTAAAGTTAGTGGGCGCCTCTGACCCAACGGCAACTTAACGACTGCAAAAATGTAAATTGCTGTAACCCAATATGATTTTCTTATACCCGTCATCGGACTGTTAAATTTAGTGGGGTCGCGTAAAAAAATAGTTAAACATGGCAGTATAAGATTTCAGTACAGAAATTATACAAACATGAACCCCATGATTATGGTGACACAGATGGATGAACCTGTGAGTTGATTTAGTCACTTGAGTTACACTGGTCCCACGTAGGCTGACACACCTAGGCTAACACAGACTGGGTACAGTAGAAGCCACCGGTATCTTTGGATGGGCTCTGAATTGAACCTTGGCACTCGAAGATTTGATGTTTGTAAAAAAGATAAACAACAACAGATGTATGGAGATAAACATCTTTATTAAATCCTTAAAGCTTCAGCCACTTAAAATAAACTTATAAAGAACTATATAACTATTATTTCACCGAATCGAAAACCTGTCTTAAAAACAACTAGCAACGCTTGTCATATTTCGCTTTGCGTGTTACTGCAAGCCGTGAATTCGTAAGACCAATATTCATCTTGTACTATTGTGATATATATGTTTATGATAAATGTGATGCATTTGCATTTTTGACAATGGCAACCCATACATCTACATATAAATTGTTCCCCACCGTATTTAATTGTGTCTCGTTGTAGGTGCAGTCAAACACCTTTCAATGTGAATAAAACCACGTGAGCGTGCCTAGAATAGTGACAAGCTGCTGTATGAGAGCAAACGACTTAAGGATGATGGACCAATCAATTGGTGATCAATACATCGAATAGACAGGATGTGTAGGCATCATGTCATTGCGGAATGTGTGATCTGGCTTCATTACTTATAGAATAATAATTCCGGAATAAAAAGCGTCTTGTGTTTTTTACCTGTCTGCAATCTGTCTGTGCAGAAGAATACTTTGTATATTAATAAACAACGATGTGTGTGAAGTGTTTTTGTTATTCAAGCAGAATTATGGTTGGTTACGTGTCTAATAGTAAGGCGTAGCTTGGCTGAAGAAAACAGCGTGTACGCACTGCTTACATAGGAATCCGGCATGGGACACTCTTTTCCAGGGCAGATGGTAAAATTGGCTATGACAAGTGATTTTGTCCAATTTTCTTTTTGATAAGAATTTAATATATTATGATTTTTTTCTTGAAGGAATTGTCTTCTCGTGCCCGAAGCGCCTAATAGAAGCTTTGTCAAATGGTCGTTGTAAAACGTCGAATCAATCGAATCGAATCAAATCAAGTTATTTTTATTTTTCTGTAGAGACTTTTTATAAGGCAGTCTACTATCTAGTTACTTTAATTATACAAGCTTGTTACTGGGTTGGTCTGAACCCCGGACGGACCAAATACTTGCATTCCGGCTGGAATTCCATTGGGTTTCCCGGTCTCGACACTCTGTCTCAAATCTACATCCGTCAATAGCATTATAATTACTACCCTCTCCGAGGTTGTTGTTTATTTCTCTTACATTGATCAAATTGTTGTTATATATATTATAAATGAGTTAAATATATATATCAAAATAAATGTCATTGGCAATAATTGGTTTATACTAAGCAAAATATTTTAACAAACCCTTAAGTGATATGTTGTTTACAGTTCGGAAGCTGCCCGTGATTCATGTCAGTCGCAATAATCCACCAACCCATTAAACGTGATCAGTCAGGCACTATACTCAAATCAGCCTATGGTAGAAAAATGCGTATGTATCAAAACCCATCGCAATTTAACTCAGCGGAGCATGTCACCCGAAAATATCCCAGCTTACCCTTAGCCTGCTAAGCACAAATTGATCAGGGCGCTGTCTGATCAGGATCTACACTAGTTACTGGGAGCTGTCTGATCAGGATCTGCACTAGTTTCTGGGAGCTATCTGATCAGGATCTGCACTAGTTGCTGGGAGCTGTCTAATCAGGATCTACACTAGTTGCTGGGAGCTGTCTGACCAAGATCTACACTAGTTGCTGGGAGCTGTCTGATCATGATCTGCACTAGTTGCTGGGAGCTGTCTGACCAAGATCTACACTAGTTGCTGGGAGCTGTCTGATCAGGATCTGCACTAGTTGCTGGGAGCTGTCTGATCAGGATCTGCACTAGTTGCTGGGAGCTGTCTGATCAGGATCTGCACTAGTTGCTGGGAGCTGTCTGATCAGGATCTGCACTAGTTGCTGGGAGCTGTCTGACCAAGATCTACACTAGTTGCTGGGAGCTGTCTGATCAGGATCTGCACTAGTTGCTGGGAGCTGTCTGACCAAGATCTGCACTAGTTGCGGGGAGCTGTCTGACCAAGATCTACACTAGTTGCTGGGAGCTGTCTGATCAGGATCTGCACTAGTTGCTGGGAGCTGTCTGATCAGGATCTGCACTAGTTGCTGGGAGCTGTCTGATCAGGATCTACACTAGTTGCTGGGAGCTGTCTGATCAGGGTCTGCACTAGTTGCTGGGAGCTGTCTGATCAGGATCTACACTAGTTGCTGGGAGCTGTCTGAACAGGATCTGCACTAGTTTCTGAGAGCTATCTGATCAGGATCTGCACTAGTTGCTGGGAGCTGTCTGATCAGGATCTTCATTAGTTTCTGGGAGCTGTCTCATCAGGATCTACACTATTTGCTGGGAGCTGTCTGATCAGGATCTGCACTAGTTTCTGGGAGCTGCCTCATCAGGATCTACACTATTTGCCGGGAGCTGTCTGATCAGGATCTACACTAGTTTCTGGGAGCTGTCTCATCAGGATCTACATTATTTGCTGGGAGCTGTCTGATCAGGATCTACACTATTTGCCGAGAGCTGACTGATCAGGATCTACACTAGTTGCTGGGAGTTGTCTCATCAGGATCTACACTATTTGCTGGGAGATGTCTGATCAGGATCTACACTAGTTGGTGGGAGCTGTCTCATCAGGATCTACACTATTTGCCGGGAGCTGTCTGATCAGGATCTACACTAGTTGCTGGGAGCTGTCTGATCAGGATCTACACTAGTTGGTGGGAGCTGTCTCATCAGGATCTACACTATTTGCCGGGAGCTGTCTCAACAGGATCTACACTATTTGCTGGGAGCTGTCTGATCAGGATCTACACTAGTTGCTGGGAGCTGTCTCGTCAGGATGTACACCATTTGCTGGGAGCTGTCTGATCAGGATCTATACTACTTGCTGGCAGCTGTCTGATCAGGATATACACTCGTTGCTGGGAGCTGTCTGATCAGGATCTGCACAAGTTGTTGGGAGCTGTCTGATCAGGATTTACACTAGTTGCTGGGAGCTGTCTGAACAGGATCTGCACTAGTTTCTGGGAGCTGTCTGACCAAGATCTACACTAGTTGCTGGGAGCTGTCTGATCAGGATCTGCACTAGTTTCTGGGAGCTGTCTCATCAGGATCTACACTATTTGCTGGGAGCTGTCTGATCAGGATCTACACCATTTGCAGTGAGCTGTGTGATCAGGATCTACACTAGTTGCTGGGAGCTGTCTGATCAGGATCTACACTATTTGCTGGGAGCTGTCTGATCAGGATCTACACTATTTGCTGGGAGCTGTCTGATCAGGATCAACACTAGTTGGTGGGAGCTGTCTAATCAGGATCTACACTAGTTGCGGGGAGCTGTCTGATCAGGATCTACACTATTTGCTTGGAGCTGTCTAATCAGGATCTACACTTTTTGCTGGAAGCTGTCTGATCAGGACTTACAATATTTGCCGGGAGCTGTCTCATCAGGATCTACTTTAATTTTCGAGAGCTGTCTGATCAGGATCTACATTAAGTGCTGGAGATGTCTGATCAGGACCCGTACAATATGCTAGGAGCTGTCTGATCAGGATCTGCATTGTATGCTAGGAGCTGTCTGGTCAGGATCTGTATTAATTGCTGGAGCTGTCTGATCAGGATCTGTACAATGTGCTAGGAGCTGTCTACATTATTTGCCGGAAGTTGTCTGATTAGGGTCTACACTATTTGCTGGGACATGTTTAAACAGGATCTACTTTATTTTCCGAGAGCTGTCTGATAAGGATCTACATTAATTGCTGAAGCTGTCTGATCAGGATCTACATTAATTGCTGAAGCTGTCTGATCAGAATCCGTACAATTTGCTGGGAGCTGTCTGATCAGAATCTACACTGTATGCTGCCAGGTTAGCTTAACGAATAATTAACATTTTGTTTTGCTTATAATTCTGTAGCATTATACGTATCGAAGATGCCACCTCCTACGGGAGCCGACTGGGCTCAGCGATGCAGAAATAAACTTTGTACCGTAGAACTGGCCGTAAATGCAGGCGTGAAACCGACAGCGCTAAAATATGCTAATTATATGCTAACGTCATTTATCAAAATTTCTACATGTTTAGCTGTATGGTGTTGTTGTTTTTGGATAAAACCACGTGGTTCAGAAATACAAAGAAGTCCGCATAATAAACAAAGCCTCTAATTGTTTCTGGTGATTGTTGATATGTTATGTGTCAACTACGTTTTCTACGCAGTTTTTATAATAAAAGTTTAAACATGCTTTTTATATTTTCTCTTTTACTGTCGTGTGCGATGATTAAACTGTCATGGTTTTATAACACATTTTTACGTGAATACTTTATGATATAAGACTGTCCGTGTTTGCTTTCTGACTTAATTTTAATTTTTCAACCAATAAGCCGCATTCACAAAAATAATGTACAAAACAGAAAACACTGCAAACAAACAACTTGAGAGAATACAGTTTATAACCCGTTCATAACTTAACTACTGCACTAACTTCACGTTGATTTTAGCTTGACAAAATGCCAGAATGGTTGATATCTGTCATTAAGCTTAAGTTCATCAACATATAAATGAATATCATTGAGAGACCTATCAGTTTATCTCATAGAACGAACCTTGAAAACATTATTGAACCATAATCATACTAATGGCTGGCCGAAACTGTTTGAGCTTTAAAGGTATATTATATTACTAGACATTGGCAACGGTACGGACTTTGAACAGATTATTGTTTGTAGAACTCGACCTTGCCTTCTGTTTCAATTAAATTAGAAAAACGTATTAATAGTACTGTTTTAATGGATACTTTGACTTTTAAATAGACAAAAACACAAGTAGATGAAATTGGATGTTTCAATGGTTAAACAATTTAAAACATTGTCGTAAATCGTCCAGAGACTATAAAGAACACGCATCCAATATGTCGGAATCTAACGGAGCATGGTCACACCCTGTACGGATCCAGAATAAATTATGTTATGTATCAGATATGATAAATTATGTGTTTTGATGTATGAAACGTAGAGATAATTGATATTCACATCATTCAACATGTATGCCTAATTACTTACTTGGGATGTGTCTGAGACTGGGCTGTTCATACTGATAGCAGTCCTTATATTCTGGATTCTTACAGTTTCCGAACGTCCACAGACCTACATAGTCGTTCCCGTTGAAAGCCCAATATGGGGCCGCGAAGCCCAGCACTATAAGGACAGCCCCAATCAACAGGGCGATGGCTGAGATCAGGGGATAGGATGCAGCTCCGAAACTACCCGCCATCTTGTATCACGTGACTTAATAAATGATGTTTTCCTTTCCGAATCAGAAAGGCGCTGATGATGCGGAAATCCTTTAAATATTTTTAGATTATAAATTCCCACAAGACATCTCCATGAAACATTAATGATCCCGCGAAAAGTAGTTCCAGCCGTCGAGGGTTTTACACAGAAGCTGTCACAATTTCCGATTCACCATCCTCCCTGTTGCAATAACAAATACAGACGACAAGCGAGCAGTCGAAACGCTTTACCTGCGGCAGACATAAAGTCACGTGGTTAAAGTTGCTCGACAAGTTTTCGAATCGCTCGAGTGTTAAAATGTTATATTTAGCTTTAAATGACTAACATTTTGCCATCCACCGCCTTAGATCAATTTCTCTGTTCAATAGTTTTGTAAAGAGGAGTGTAGAGGGAAGATGGTGGGTACATATTTAAAAGGGGCATCTCTAGTTTGGAATACATGTATATTGATAATCAATTAACTTAATCTAAAGTATATACTTACTGTGTAACTGGAACAATACAAGCCAATGTTATAATGTTGTAAATAATTGTGATTTTGTTTTATTTCTTTCCGATTCATTCCATGTTTTCTGTAACATAGATTACCAGACAAATGTGTTTTATCTTTGTTATTAAGGGCATATGTCTGAAGAGTTATCTCGCAGGCCCTTATTTTATAAAGTTTATTGAAAAAGTTCTTTCGTAAGTTTCATATTTGTGGAAAGTTTTAAAAATGACATTTATTCTGTATCTTATGTTGGTTTAGCCAATGTTGGTTTAGCCAATGTTGGTTTAGCCAATGTTGGTTTAGCCAAAGTTGGTTTAGCCAAAGTTGGTTAAGCCAATATTGGTTTAGCCAACATACTGGTTTAGCCAAAGTTGCTTTAGCCAAAGGTGGTTTAGCCAATGTTCGTTTAGCCAATGTTGGTTTAGCCAATGTTGGTTAAGCCAAAGTTGGTTTAGCCAATGTTGGTTTAGCCAATGTTGGTTTAGCCAATGTCGTTCAACAACGACCAGATACCTACTTCTTCCAAAGGATCGCTATAGTCACGATCGATACAGATAACATCTTTGCCGAGATCGGATTAACTGATGTGTCAGTTCTTTGTGTGTTTTCGCCGAAATAAGTACATTTAATTTCGTACACATGCAAGAACGTTAAATTATGTATGCAAAGGTAAATTTGTTCGAGGAATTTCAAATCAAAGGCGACACCTACATACTCTCTTATCCGATATAGATGGTCGTCGTGCTAAATGAATTACACAATTCATATGGTGGCCTGTAAAAATGACTATCAGGGCAACATGAATATATTTCTATCTGGTTTAACAAAAAATATAGCAGTTATGCACATATGCACATAGACGGTCCTTGGTCGCATGAATCCTGTAACGTAAGGTCCTTTGACGAAGTAGTATCATGTAGTGCAGGGAAGCAACTCCGTAAACTCATACGGTGTCCAGTTATGACCTTACGAGTTGTCCCTCTTCGACTGCTCGACAATACCAACAGCAGTAGACGGATAGGAAAATGCGAAATCTTTCAGACATAAGGTGTACACGACATTTGAATGATAAACGCAGAACTGTAATCTTAGACATAATTAGACAAATGTGCAAAATATATGATATCTAAATAAACAATCATATCACATTGCACATGCTAAGTAATAACACTAATAGCAGTATTATCAAGCGACATGTTCACGGTTCACGTCAGAATTGTATTTTTAAATCCTTTAAGGTATTACCACTAATCACGAGACTGCTTGCTGGGAAATATTTGCCAGCTTGAACTTTGTTATCTCTGAACAACGCATGCATTCGCGTTATCTGCGGCCCTTTTAGTACACGTCCGGAAGAAAACCTCGAAGGTAATAGTATGAATACATTGGGATTCTCGGTATATGGTTCGGTCTTCATACGTCGTAAGAAGCAGCTACTGCCTAATTGCAGGAAGTTAGACTGTCAACCAGAACTAGCAAAATAACTAAAATGTCTTATTTAAACGATTCTCTGAATATACACATTACACTCTAAAGTTAAACGCATGTTTTCAGTTCATTCCAGTACTACACGAAACGGCATTTTAAGGTGGGCGCTGTTGTATCGAGGCCATTGAGTTTGACTATCTTGCCGGACTACTTTTCCCCTATATTACCTCCAGAGTATATTTTTGAAAAAAAAAAAATAGCGGATGTGTTTCGATTGCTAAACATACGGTAATATAAGAAATATGTAAACGACAGTACAGGCGCGATTCTGCCATTACGCACTTCACGCACGTGCGTAACCTCCGTTCGAAAAATCGAAAATGTAAAAGTACCAAAAACCCTAAGAAAGTCGATGCCTAACCCGGGTTAGGAATGACATATTTTATTTCCGTAGTTTCTATGTTATAAAATCTTATTACCACACCAATCAAGTGGAAAAGGTTTAACATGATTAAACATATACGCGTCAGGATTTTAGTCGTTCATATGTTGCGTTAAGTTCCCCACATGTCCGCATTTTACCTGTTTTTCATTAGAAAAGAACCGAATATATTCAAAAGTATTACTACAAAGGTTATTTCCCTTGTAATTGTGCGTAACTTCTAAAACGGCCCAGATACCCGCCTGCGACAGTAATAACAGTGCTCTGACTGGCTCAGAGGTGACGCAATAATTTAAGAACGCATGAAGCACCCTGTGGTTCTGTTGCATGCACAGTGGTGCAGACATGTGATCAGTCGGTTTGATATATAGTGCATTAGTATAAAGGTAAAATTCTCGCGTGAGTAAGATTTTAAATGAGAATTTTTTTTAGCCGCACCCATCACCATCAAACATTCATTCGCCACTCACCTAGCAGACAAGCTCCCCTCTTCCTATTTAATTGATAGTTATTCCCTAAGAGAGTTGGAGTGTTTCACTATGGTTTCTTTTATTTTATTATATTAGTACATCGGCTACAAAACGGCGTTGTATTGCTCTAGCATAACAATAACGTTTAATACTTCTTGCGACAGGTTCTGTCTGGTAAGTATATGATGCATTATCGGTATGTTATTGTATAGCAATCTGATTAAAATCATATCCTGAAAACCGCTCCGCTATCAGGATCTGACGACGAGTCAATAAAACCTTCCTTACCAATCAGATTGTCACCTACAAAATCGCAAAAGTAAATGATGATCCGAAGCGTTCCGAACGCATCGTTTTAATGGCTGCGCAAAGAAATGTAAGCATGGAGACTCCGCACAAGACTTATGTCACTGAAGACGTTTTTGTCTATAATGCAATCAAGGCTTTGCTTCTGAAGTGGTTTTAACGAGCGAATTCCTAGTTTTGTCAAACACTTTTCTACTGCATCATCGATAGTGGCCATTTTGCGACTATTACCGAAAGCGTTATGCATTACGCTCTCTGATTGGCTGTTATAAAAATAGTAATCGGGGAAAACCATTCTTGTTTATAGACGGTATTTGCGGGCCGTCATCAGATCTTACATTTTGCAAGATATGACTTAAGTGAGATTGTTTGCATAATTCATAGACTGTATTCGCGGTACATGAAGTGCATTTTTATATTATAAAATGGTGAAATAATTGTATTGAATGATTCTAAAGTATACCTCAGTGAAAAGATAATTTGAGTAGGCAATATATTTTATTTTGTGTAAATTATTTATTAACAGGTGTATTTTTTAAAGTCTCCTACCACTTCGGACTGGTTTTGTTGACTTTTTCTACCTCCAACACGACCAGAGGCATACGTTTAATTGTGGTATCTGCCAGTTTGTCTATATAAAATGTAACAATATCTTACCACCACTTTGGAAAATGTGGGTATACTTTCTGCATAACACATACTTTAATCTAAGTAATGGCGGTTTGAACACTACCACTATTGTTGGATAGTACAAATCGCGAAATCACTCTAAAAGTTTTTTTCTCTCCAAATCTATAAATAATCACTATAATGATCTATACTAAAAATAGATATCGACCTCATCACGGATAACCGGTTGACGAACGACCGTGATCTCAAAACTAAGGTGTCACGTGGTTTTGTAAGTTTAAAATAGCTATCCCTGCAGCGTGGCTCAAATAAGAAATACCTGTTTCCAATGACGAGTGAAGATTTATGCTTCACTGTTCACACAAATCTGGGGCAAAAATGAATAGCATTGTGCAGGTCCTTTTCAGGTAACATTGACTTATTTTGGTTTTCTGAGAAAAACAATTGGTCTAAATTATCGGATAACACTTTTAAAGGAATATTTGAGACCATATAGTCATAGTAAATAGGTATTAAAGGTGGTATCCGACAGTTTACCTTTATCAAAAACATATAAGAAACATCTTACCCCTATTCTGGGGAATATGTACATAATTGCAGCATAAATTTATACTTTAGTTTTAGTTAAGGCTGTGTATGATTTTCCTAAATTGATATACTGTACAGATCGTGAAATATATCGTTTTTTCTTTGTCCACCTTTTTCGATTCTTTAAATAAGCACTATGGGGATTTCAGTTAAAATAGATATCGACGTCAGAGCTGATTACCCGGATGATCATGTAACGTGATCTTAAAAGTAAATGGTCACGTGGTTTTCTTTGTTTAAAAACAGCTAACTTTGCAGCGTGACTTGGATAAGAAATACACGTTTGTATTGGCAAGTGGGGTGTGATTCTTTATTCTTCACATGGATGTAGGGCACTAATAAAAACATTTCCCTGGATCTTTTCATGTAACGATAATGTATTTGGTCTCATGAGAGAGAAAATGGTCCAAACTGTCGGATACACCTTTAAGGTAAAGTTTGATTTAAAAAATAGGTAATAGGTATTACGGTAGAGTTCTATTAAGAAATAGAGATGCAATTTCGTAAATACAACATGACACGTCTGAAAACACTGTGATATCAAGGCTTCGGTCCCGCTTTGTCAAACCATTCATTATCCTTGCCTGAATAGGGTCATTTAAGGAATTGTAGTAAAAATAGGTTGTTTACGCATGTGTATCGTTCATGCCATTTTTATGCGATTAATAGTTATATATAAAATAACCACAAAGTAATATAAGTGATTTGTTTATTTGTTTGTTTGTTGTTGTTTGTTTGTTATATTGCATCGACACAATTACGGCCATATTGGCGACGTCTAGCTATATAAGTATTGGTAGAGAAAGACCCCAGACTTATGTCTAGGTAGAACGACCGGCACACCGCAGGTTCTGGAAAATTATTATTCTTTGATCCAGCCATGTTGGAGACTATGTAGACATTAAGCCTAATGAAGTGACCTTCCAGCTTGATTAATTATTGATGTTACGATTGATCTTGTCTAGTTTGACCTTTGTGTTAGACTACACATATCAATGGAAACATTCAAAACATTTAATAAGGTTTGTTATGGTGTTTATATATATATGCTGCTGACCGTTTTCTGCAAGCTATTGGACATTAACATGTCAAGCAATGAATTTTGCCGATTATATTGAGAAAATTTTGAAGTAATAGATGCATCTATTTAATTTGTATGTCGGTGTATGTGTGGTAGTGCAGAAATCAACATGCACAATCTGACATTTGCATTATTAGAAGAAAACAAATAATCTGGTATATAAAAACTGTTAAATTATCTCACAAAGATCGCATTCTCCAATCTGACATTTCGTGACGAAATAGCATGTTGAAATGCCTGTAAGTCCAACAATAGATACACGGCTAGTTTTGTAAGACGTTCATTGTCATTGCACGTGCATGACAAAAGCTATGGGAAGTGCAAATAGAATGTGAAATGGGATTGTTATTTGTTTGCTTTTTCTTTTGAAAACGTGTTTATGTCGAGAAGCAATGCAGTATTGATTCTTACGATCATATCAAGGTTGTGGTGTTGTATAATAACATCCGATCAACATGTATTTAAGTGAGTTGTCTGTATAGTTTATTTTACAATTGATCTGTTATCTGTTGGATGTGATAAATATTTGCTGTACCTTTTCTACAAGTGGTTTTAAATGTCCCGAAATCTGAATGTTTACATTTCTTAAAAAATAAATGTAAGATAAATTGTTCCACCCGAACATTTTAAAGATAAAATTATTTTTGTAAGTGCTTAAATATGACGACGATGATAAACCCTAAAATATGAAATATTAACGCTAGTGACAGCCGGGTCACAACATTGGACATTAAAGAATAGACGGTTGCGCATGCTTACAGATTTGAATTAATTATTTCATTTTGTGTCCTTCATTAACTGTGTAATATTTACACACACACACCCACCCACCCCCACCCCAACCCCCACCCCCGCCACGCCCCGCCATCCCTGTATATTTAAGAGGCAACGTCAACAATATGTGTTCCATGTTGTTATTGTTTACTGTCGGTTTAGGTGACTTTATTTTGACCAAGGTGGCTTTAAAAGCAATAGAGAAATCAATAACACAATCACTGTCCATGGATTGTCATTTCTAGTCAGTAACTATTGGACATCTCAACGTGTGAGAACATCCATCTGTCCATGGATTGTCATTTCTGGTCAGTAACTATTGGACATCTCAACGTGTGAGAACATCCATCTGTCCATGGATTGTCATTTCTGGTCAGTAACTATTGGACATCTCAACGTGTGAGAACATCCATCTGTCCATGGATTGTCATTTCTGGTCAGTAACTATTGGACATCTCAACGTGTGAGAACATCCATCTGTCCATGGATTGTCATTTCTAGTCAGTAACTATTGGACATCTCAACGTGTGAGAACATCCATCTGTCCATGGATTGTCATTTCTAGTCAGTAACTATTGGACATCTCAACGTGTGAGAACATCCATCTGTCCATGGATTGTCATTTCTAGTCAGTAACTATTGGACATCTCAACGTGTGAGAACATCCATCTGACCATGGATTGTCATTTCTAGTCAGTAACTATTGGACATCTCAACGTGTGAGAACATCCATCTGACCATGGATTGTCATTTCTGGTCAGTAACTATTGGACATCTCAACGTGTGAGAACATCCATCTGTTCATGGATTGTCATTTCTAGTCAGTAACTATTGGACATCTCAACGTGTGAGAACATCCATCTGTTCATGGATTGTCATTTCTAGTCAGTAACTATTGGACATCTCAACGTGTGAGAACATCCATCTGTCCATGGATTGTCATTTCTAGTCAGTAACTATTGGACATCTCAACGTGTGAGAACATCCATCTGACCATGGATTGTCATTTCTGGTCAGTAACTATTGGACATCTCAACGTGTGAGAACATCCATCTGTTCATGGATTGTCATTTCTAGTCAGTAACTATTGGACATCTCAACGTGTGAGAACATCCATCTGACCATGGATTGTCATTTCTAGTCAGTAACTATTGGACATCTCAACGTGTGAGAACATCCATCTGACCATGGATTGTCATTTCTGGTCAGTAACTATTGGACATCTCAACGTGTGAGAACATCCATCTGTTCATGGATTGTCATTTCTAGTCAGTAACTATTGGACATCTCAACGTGTGAGAACATCCATCTGACCATGGATTGTCATTTCTGGTCAGTAACTATTGGACATCTCAACGTGTGAGAACATCCATCTGTCCATGGATTGTCATTTCTGGTCAGTAACTATTGGACATCTCAACGTGTGAGAACATCCATCTGTCCATGGATTGTCATTTCTAGTCAGTAACTATTGGACATCTCAACGTGTGAGAACATCCATCTGTCCATGGATTGTCATTTCTAGTCAGTAACTATTGGACATCTCAACGTGTGAGAACATCCATCTGTCCATGGATTGTCATTTCTGGTCAGTAACTATTGGACATCTCAACGTGTGAGAACATCCATCTGTCCATGGATTGTCATTTCTAGTCAGTAACTATTGGACATCTCAACGTGTGAGAACATCCATCTGTCCATGGATTGTCATTTCTAGTCAGTAACTATTGGACATCTCAACGTGTGAGAACATCCATCTGACCATGGATTGTCATTTCTAGTCAGTAACTATTGGACATCTCAACGTGTGAGAACATCCATCTGACCATGGATTGTCATTTATAGTCAGTAACTATTGGACATCTCAACGTGTGAGAACATCCATCTGTCCATGGATTGTCATTTCTAGTCAGTAACTATTGGACATCTCAACGTGTGAGAACATCCATCTGACCATGGATTGTCATTTCTGGTCAGTAACTATTGGACATCTCAACGTGTGAGAACATCCATCTGTTCATGGATTGTCATTTCTAGTCAGTAACTATTGGACATCTCAACGTGTGAGAACATCCATCTGACCATGGATTGTCATTTCTGGTCAGTAACTATTGGACATCTCAACGTGTGAGAACATCCATCTGACCATGGATTGTCATTTCTGGTCAGTAACTATTGGACATCTCAACGTGTGAGAACATCCATCTGTCCATGGATTGTCATTTCTGGTCAGTAACTATTGGACATCTCAACGTGTGAGAACATCCATCTGTCCATGGATTGTCATTTCTGATCAGTAACTATTGGACATCTCAACGTGTGAGAACATCCATCTGTCCATGGATTGTCATTTCTGATCAGTAACTATTGGACATCTCAACGGGTTTTAGTTACCGTAACTGTCATGTAAGTCAATAACATCGAAACTTCCAGTTTTCTCACGTTTAATCTGCTTATTAGCGGATATCTGTACTTTATCTCGATTAACTTTAGATCAATCCCATACATCCAAACAGTGGAGGTGGGGGACGTGTGTGTGTGTGTGGGGGGGGGGGGGACAACCAAGTTCTATTCACCAATTTCTATTTTAAATATATAATGTCTGTATTGTATTGGAATATTGACGTCTTACTTATTGTTTCTAATCTCTTAAAGACAATAACAATATTTATAGCATTATTTCGTACAAGAATGGGCAATGATCCACAGTCACTTGTGAGCATGTACTGTTTCTTCTTGTAATTAGTGGACAGAAGGTTACAGTTTTTGCTCTGGTAGACTGGGTCAGAATTCCTTGCTCCTCAATATCTACCATGTGATTGCCTGTGTTTGGTAAATATCCGAGCAGCCGTATTGTACCAAGACAATAGAAACGGGACAGATAAGAAAATAGGAGTCATTGTGTGTTCGTGCGTCCAAAGTGTTTCATTGTATAGCTGACTAGGCATTTCCTTTATAAGCAAGTTTAAGCAATATTTGGTGTGAAGTGCTGTACAGCTGAGTGCTAGTAGTGGGGCTGGTTAATTGTGCCATTTTGTTAATACGACCATTCTAGTGTTAAGATGACATAACATCAACTATGGAATACTAGCAACACCGTGTGGAATTCGCTACTTACCGGATTGCCGGTGGTTGTAAACTAACATAGGATAGTCTGGTAGGTGAATGTATACAACTTGTTGAATTGTGTACAGTACCTGTGAACCGGGAGTCACGTATATAAATAGACACGTATAGTAAATAGTGAATATGCTTGAAGGTGTCTTG
The DNA here is from genome assembly GCA_007844125.1 of Sinonovacula constricta. Lineage (NCBI taxonomy): Eukaryota > Metazoa > Mollusca > Bivalvia > Cardiida > Solecurtidae > Sinonovacula > Sinonovacula constricta. Next base: position 1,308,873 of record CM017557.1, on the reverse strand, counting down.
TATAAACATACCTGAATCATAAACTAATCGTGTCAGATGGATTGTAAGCATCCGGGGAAAACATTTAGAGGGAAGATGGGTATGTATGTGTTTTATTATAATTATAAGAGTATTAATTGCTATAAAACATTCTTGTTTAGTTTATGTTTTTAACAATGTCCTTTTCGGTAAACTGATCTTAGTATATATATTCTACACTCAGGGACGAGTGGATTGTAATAATCGGGCGTCTTTCAATTTTGAGATATACATCATATAAGTCTTTACAATTAAATAGTTCATCGTATGTTGTTTTCGATGTTCCTGTTCCATGTTGCGTCCTGTCCGATGTTAAGTATTTTAAAAGACTACCCTGTAAAACATTACAGTTATCGTAAGTTTTTTAATGTAAGTTTTCTCTCACGGGGCATAGTTATGAGTCTATATAAAACTCACCAAACCTTCAATCTGCAGTAAGCTATTAGCACACATTCATAAAATAGATACATTCATGTAGATAGTTTAGATTGTTTCTATCTACCATTATTATGTAGCACGTACCTTATAATGATTAGCTTGAACTAAGTATAATGATAGTGTAAAATGTGTTAGATGCTTTATGTGATAAATGTCCTGTATACGCCCGCTCTCGATCAGGACTAAACATTCTTAATCTTCCTTGCCAATCAAAATAAGTCGATTAAATCTTGTTGTTGTTGTCAAAAACACGATACCGCGTGTATGTTTTATGGATCTTTTTTTTCAACATTCAGTCGGTAAATGCAAATATTGATTTACATGTCAATATCTACATAATCTTGTGACTACGAGAATGTTGCATATAGATGTTTATAAAGAAACATTGTTAAAGGGCACTTGACGAACTACAGTGACTAGGTTATGTAAAGTCTATGTGTCTTAGGCTGTTAAATGTTCTTACATTAACTCCAAGAACTGCCCGGCATGAAAGATAACATTATGCCCTTAGAGTAGTCCAAACAATTGTTTATATAAAGGTTTTTGTGTCTAAGTCTGAGTTAAGTTTATAGATATTCTTACATCATTAACATGTGTTTATAATTAAACCTAATATTCTGACAACTAAATTCTTGTAAATTGTTTGTCGATAAGGAAACAGAAGCCGGTTAAATACACCATAAGTCTATATATGTCTGTTGTTGTTTTAAGCAATGTTTATTTCAAGTATGAAAGAGAATATCAGACATTACAGATAACAGCATGGATTTAGTGCAGTTACAATGGGTAACTTAACTTTCTGTGTCCATCAGTTTGAGTTTGTTTGCTTTTGAAATACATTGCAACGACACAATAATGTTCATTATGGGGACGTCCAGCTTTAGGTATCGAAAGACCCCGGAAGAATGTCTGGGGTAGAACCACCGGCGTATTGCAGGCAAGCTGGATGACATTATCACTTAAAGATCCCCGACCGGGACCCAAATACACTTGGTGAGAGGCTACAAAACAGGTTTCTAGTCGACAAATCTTGGCCAAGAATACCCACCGATGTTAGTAAACTGTTCTTTTGTCGCCGGGAGTTTCAGTTTCCGTACGTGGAGAGTTATGGCACAAGTAATCTGTATTAAATACTCTAATTGAGTGTACAGTCATCTTAATTCCAATGTTTTAAAGGTGGTATCCGACAGTTTGTCTACATCTAATACATGTACAGATATTTCACCCTTGTTCTTGGAAAATTGCGATTATTATGGCATAAACTCATTCTTTAGATGAATAAAATGTTGTTTATAACACTACCTCAATTGTAAGAAAGTTACATATCGTGAAGAAAATTGTTTAAAATGTTTCAATTCTTTCAAAATATATAATAAGAACGATGGGATTTCGGCTTCCGTATACCGTGGCTCGGATTGGAAGTATATCTTTGTTATGACAAGTGGGGTGTTATGATGTACTTTAACAGTGATAAAGGTCATCAATAACAAGCCTGTCACGGGATCGTTGTAGGTAACAATACAATTATTTGATTACATGAGAGAGAGAAAAGTGGTCCAAACTGTGGGACACCACATTGAATCAGTTGCCCCTAGGATAGTCTACTGCCTGCCATATCGGAGTTCTACCAGAACTGATTTGTCCGACATCAGTGGGTTGTTATTTTGTTTCTGTGCCCCGGTATTTCGGTGTTGGCAGCACTCAATATGTAACACTTTTGTAGAGGAGAGTGAAGCCCACAGCCTAGTGGATTGATTTAAATACTAAAATGGAAAGGCATGCGAGGGTTTCGCTCAAACACTGTATACTGTGTATATCACACTGATCCTTTTGTTATCTTGAATGTATCTTACTAACATGTGGTTGATACTTCATCTGTGCATATTTGCCCAGAAGTGTTCAGTACGATTTATCCTATAAGCAAAATGTCGTGTATACATACATGGTAGATAGTGATAGAGCCGACACCGAAGATGGATTTGGGTGATTTATCCCCATCTAACATGGGCGGGGGTGATTTGAATATACTGCCCCATCAGTCACTGGAGAATGTAGCTTTAATAGCGTTTATAGATTTTCGTATTTACATCATCATCATCATCATCATCATCATCATCATCATCATCATCATCATCATCATCACTATTATTATCATCATCGTCATCGCCAACGTCATGATCGCCATCGTCATCATAATCGTAGTCATTGTCATCATCATCATCATCGTCAACGTCAATATATCAATCGTCATCATTATTATCATCATCATCTTCATCATCATCACCCCAACATCATCATAATTATCATCTCTCCTAATCCTCTACTTTATCATCCTCTACGTCATTGTCATCGTCATAGTAACCTAGTAAATAATAATATATATGAGAACAACACTTGTTACATGCCCATTGTTGGCAATTGTTGTTGTTTCCATTTGGTCAGAACCTGTATACGACCCTCCTTACCTGTGTATTGTTGAAAACGTTAGCAGGAAATAGAGATCTATATGATACCATGCCAAGATGCTAGGAGTTCTCATCAAAATAAAGAAGGCTCTTATTGACAGTATGTAATGTACGTTCGAAAGTGTTATCTAGTGTTACCACACTGACGAAATGAAGATTTTTAAATATCTAAAATTGGACCGACATCCGAAATATCAATGCGTGTAAACTGCTAAAGCTATTGCCGAGAACTAAAAAACTAATAAGGAGAAGAAAAGTCTTGATTGTAAAGTGTATAATGTATAATATGGCAGTTGTTCTTAAATCAGTTTCGCGAACGCAATGGTTTTAAAACTTTTAAATAAATTTAAGCATTATCGGCAGAATACCTCTTAAAGTACAGTTTCTCCTAGAAATAAAATATGTGTGAGCATAAAGATAAAACAAAAGAAAATAACACAAGCTTCTGATCGTTGTTCGTTGTGAGTTCTAAAACAACGCTGAACAAAGATTATATTTAAATTACCTTAACAGTTAAAACACTTGCTATTGTTCGTTGTTTCTTTGTATTGGTGGTAGCGGTATTTCAAGGGAGGTAACTAAAAAGAACAGCCACGATAGTTTTATCGTAGTAGTGCCCCTTGGGTTTTGGCTAGAAGGTGTCTGAGAGCACCTCGGCTTTTTCATTTATTTTCTAATAGACTATTTTTCTGCAAATGTGCGGAGGTTCTTGTAGATATAGATGTTGAAACACGTACCAAAAATCCCCGTGGGTGCACTCGTACTTCTATTTTTACGTTTAATTTCCACGAAAATGTACGGAAAGGTCCGAAGATTGTGAGAATTGGTCTTAGTAAATGTTAGGAACCAACTTCGCCGATAACAGTGCAGCTTGCGATAATAAAGACAATGTTAAGAATATATCCTTGGTGAAACCTATACATGTACTGTAACCGTAAAAGCGTGATTTTCTGTCTTTGCTTCAAACGCATGCTCGCTTCGCTGCGATGGGTCGTTGTTGTCTCTATTAAATCATGCATATCCCACCAGCTTGGTCAACACTCCGGTTGTCATCTGATACTAAAATGCAATTTTCTCTGGCAACAGTATTTAAATTAAATATCACTAAGGCATACTATGCTCATATGAAGCAGCAAAATTTACACCGTTTGTTATTCCCTTGTTATTCCTTGCCTTCCGTACTGTTGTTTTTTGCTTGGTTTTTTTTGTTGTTTTTTTTTTTTCTGTTGTTTTTTAAATACATTGCAGAGACCATTTATGATCATTACAGCATTATTATTTGGTGGAGGAAGACCCCAGACACATGTCTGGGTAGAACCACCGGCGCACCACAAGCCAGCTGTAGGAGGTTCTCACATTAAGTCCTTCGCACAGAACGGAACTCGAACCCATGCGTTGAGAGGCTAAGCAGTCAGAGGAGTTACAAATCGGCGACTCTACCACCACGCCACGGGTGCCCCTTCTCGTGGTGGCACCCAAATCATTGTACTGTATTTACCAAATGCACTTTTCTCTTTTCATCCACAAGTTAAAATTTAAAAATCTCAAAAAAAAAAACAAAAACAACGTTTGTAGTACAAAGTACCTTTCTTTTTGTTTCTGATTTCAACTGAGTATAAGTTAAATGTTGTTTTTTTAATGGAGTCTTGTATATTTAACCTCTTAATGCAACTAACCCGAAAATACCTATACTTTAACAGATCCGTCGTTAACAAGGTTACAGTAGATGAAAGCCTTGTTCATAATGCTTGCAGCGTGCGTTTAATATTGCCACGCTTGTTTATTAAACAAATATTAATTTAAGAAATGAAGACACTATACTGTCTCCATTAGTTGGTATTATGACTCTGAAATATGTTAACAAAATAATTTGTAAACATAAGTTCGAAGGAGAAACATTCACGTTAAAAACAGATATGAGCATAGTACAATTATTGCTTGGGGTAACATTTATCATGTAAAAAACAATATTAAATACTTTGAAAATCTCATGTTAGACCATTTGTTTCAGTCAAGCATCCTTTCAGACATATGTTATATAGAGCAGATGTTTCTGGTATACATAATGGTGAAAACAACACTAAAAGAACATCGTCTATGTCTGGATTAAAATTTTGTGGGCAAACATAACAATCAAAACTTGGGGACTTAAATGTTGTTTCTCGAGGTGGTTGGTAGTTTCTAGTATATGAGTGACGTGCCAAAGTTGGTTATATCAAAGCGTTCCAAATCAGATTAACTTTGACATATTGTTAGACAGATTACATTTCTGTCAACAGTCCAAGATAACATGTTTCATAAATGCGACCCCTTCCTACAGTTAATGCCAATGTCAGATTGTTTATTAAGTTTATTAGAGTTAGCATTATGTCTGTGCATATTTAAAGATAAGTATCTTTGTTGCGCAAAAGACAGTTTTGTAAGTTACATGGCGTGGGCATGTTTCACTGTCCAGTGTGACATGAGGGTCATTGTAGTGTCATGGCTTCTGTTTTCTTTGACGATTTGTGTAAAAGAAATTAAGCCGTTTAAAGGTTGTATCCAACGGTTTGCCTTTACCATATAAATACAAAAATATCTGACCTCTGTTTGGGGTATTTGTGCATTGTGTCTGCACAAAGATCATATTTTGGGTCTAAGCTTAGACGAGTTTCAACAGAATCTCAATTTTAGGGCAGTAAAACTTGTTAATCAACACTAAAATGTTCCGTCCTTTTTAAACGTGTAAATCAGAAGCTTGGGATTCCTGCTCAAACAGACATGGAGGTCAAAGCGGATGACGTTAGCCAAATCGTAAGTGCTCACGTTGGTTTCTTTGTTTAAAAATAGCTAATTGTGCAGCGTGGCTCAGTAAGGAAATTCATTGTTGCATTGACGACTGTGTCGTTATGGTTCACTTTTCACACAGGTGTAGGAAATCAATAAAAAGAGTTTCAAGAGATCTGTTCAGGTAACATTAATTTATATGGTAATTTTTTAAAAGAATGTTCGTCCAAACGGTCGGATACCACCTTTAATATGAGGATAACTTTAAAGGTAGTGCTTTCTACCGTGCGAGCATGACATGAAACACTTCGAAAACTGATAGTTTTATTTGAATAACAATTTCCAGTTGTTGTTGTGTTCTTGTTTTCTTTACTTTTTGGAGACTGCCTTCTTCTAATAAATTCAATTTTATTTACTTCTATTAGTCCAGTGCTTGGAGAAATAGGTGAACACATATTTTAAGTCATAGCTGGAATTTATACGCAATGTTGCTGAACTTATATGAGGTCAAAGAAGACAAAATTTCAAGTACACCGAACTCGATACATGTTAAAGTTCCAATATAGATATACCTTTGGCATGGTATCTTTAAGCCATGAATATGCAACATGGCGAGTCATGATGAAACCCGAGAGAATGTGCTGATTTCATAAACAAATGGCGAGATGATGCTGATGATGATGATGATGATTGCAAATTGACTCGACATTTCTGTTTACCGTTTTTATCTGGCAAAACACTTTGAAAAGTATCATCATGATAAAGAGAGGATACAAATTGATTCTTGCTCAACACGCCACTTAAGACTGCACTTGAAGATAAGTCTACACATTTATTTAACTCGATATTTCAGATGTAACCCTATTAGAAGATGTTTAACACCGATTATATAAACTGGCACAATCATATTGAAAAAGTTTTGTGTATGTGATGTAAACTCATTGACGTTCTCAATACATTGTCCAAACTGCGGATTGTACTTAAAGGGGGTACCCGGCAGTTAGGTACCCGGTGTCCAAACTGCGGATTGTACTTAAAGGTGGTACCCGGGAGTTAGGTACCCGGTGTCCAAACTGCGGATTGTACATAAAGGTGGTATCCGGCAGTTAGGTACCCGGTGTCCAAACTGCGGATTGTACTTGAAGGTGGTACCCGGGAGTTAGGTACCCGGTGTCCAAACTGCGGATTGTACTTGAAGGTGGTATCCGGCAGTTAGGTACCCGGTGTCCAAACTGCGGATTGTACTTGAAGGTGGTATCCGGCAGTTAGGTACCCGGTGTCCAAACTGCGGATTGTACTTGAAGGTGGTACCCGGGAGTTAGGTACCCGGTGTCCAAACTGCGGATTGTACTTAAAGGTGGTACCCGGCAGTTAGGTACCCGGTGTCCAAACTGCGGATTGAACTTGAAGGTGGTATCCGGCAGTTAGGTACCCGGTGTCCAAACTGCGGATTGTACTTGAAGGTGGTACCCGGGAGTTAGGTACCCGGTGTCCAAACTGCGGATTGTACTTGAAGGTGGTATCCGGCAGTTAGGTACCCGGTGTCCAAACTGCGGATTGTACTTGAAGGTGGTACCCGGGAGTTAGGTACCCTGTGTCCAAACTGCGGATTGTACTTAAAGGTGGTATCCGGCAGTTAGGTACCCGGTGTCCAAACTGCGGATTGTACTTGAAGGTGGTACCCGGGAGTTAGGTACCCGGTGTCCAAACTGCGGATTGTACTTAAAGGTGGTACCCGGCAGTTAGGTACCCGGTGTCCAAACTGCGGATTGAACTTGAAGGTGGTATCCGGCAGTTAGGTACCCGGTGTCCAAACTGCGGATTGTACTTAAAGGTGGTATCCGGAGGTTAGGTACCCGGTGTCCAAACTGCGGATTGTACTTGAAGGTGGTACCCGGGAGTTAGGTACCCGGTGTCCAAACTGCGGATTGTACTTAAAGGTGGTATCCGGCAGTTAGGTACCCGGTGTCCAAACTGCGGATTGTACTTGAAGGTGGTACCCGGCAGTTAGGTACCCGGTGTCCAAACTGCGGATTGTACTTAAAGGTGGTACCGGTAGTTTGGTACCCGGTGTCCAAACTGCGGATTGAACTTGAAGGTGGTATCCGGCAGTTAGGTACCCGGTGTCCAAACTGCGGATTGTACATAAAGGTGGTACCCGGCAGTTAGGTACCCGGTGTCCAAACTGCGGATTGTACTTAAAGGTGGTATCCGGCAGTTAGGTACCCGGTGTCCAAACTGCGGATTGAACTTAAAGGTGGTATCCGGCAGTTAGGTACCCGGTGTCCAAACTGCGGATTGTACTTTAAGGTGGTACTCGACGTTTGGTACCCGGTGTCCAAACTGCGGATTGTACTTAAAGGTGGTACCCGGCAGTTAGGTACCCGGTGTCCAAACTGCGGATTGTACTTGAAGGTGGTATCCGGCAGTTAGGTACCCGGTGTCCAAACTGCGAATTGTACTTGAAGGTGGTATCCGGCAGTTAGGTACCCGGTGTCCAAACTGCGGATTGTACTTAAAGGTGGTATCCGGCAGTTAGGTACCCGGTGTCCAAATTGCGGATTGTACGTAAAGGTGGTACCCAGCAGTTTGGTACCCGGTGTCCAAACTGCGGATTGTACTTAAAGGTGGTATCCGGCGGTAAGGTATGCGTAGTCCAAACTGCGGATTGTACTTAAAGGTGGTACCCGGCCGTTAGGTACCTGGTGTCCAAACTGCGGATTGTACTTGAAGGTGGTATCCGGCAGTTAGGTACCCGGTGTCCAAACTGCGGATTGAACTTGAAGGTGGTATCCGGCGGTAAGGTATGCGTAGTCCAAACTGCGGATTGTACTTAAAGGTGGTACCCGGCCGTTAGGTACCCGGTGTCCAAACTGCGGATTGTACTTAAAGGTGGTACCCGGCAGTTAGGTACCCGGTGTCCAAACTGCGGATTGTACTTAAAGGTGGTATCCGGCAGTTTGGTACCCGGTGTCCAAACTGCGGATTGTACTTAAAGGTGGTATCCGGCAGTTAGGTACCCGGTGTCCAAATTGCGGATTGTACTTAAAGGTGGTACCCGGCAGTTTGGTACCCGGTGTCCAAACTGCGGATTGTACTTAAAGGTGGTACCGGCAGTTAGGTACCCGGTGTCCAAACTGCGGATTGTACTTAAAGGTGGTATCCGGCAGTTAGGTACCCGGTGTCCAAACTGCGGATTGTACTTAAAGGTGGTACCGGCAGTTAGGTACCCGGTGTCCAAACTGCGGATTGTACTTAAAGGTGGTACCGGCAGTTAGGTACCCGGTGTCCAAACTGCGGATTGTACTTAAAGGTGGTATCCGGCAGTTAGGTACCAAGTGTCCAAACTGCGGATTGTACGTAAAGGTGGTACCGGCAGTTTGGTACCCGGTGTCCAAACTGCGGATTGTACCTAAAGGTTGTACCGGTAGTTAGGTACCCGGTGTCCAAACTGCGGATTGTACTTAAAGGTGGTATCCGGCAGTTTTGACCAGATTTTGTTATCTCAGAGAACCGAATAAATTATTGTTGACTGAAATGATCACGCAAAATGCCGTTTATATATGTCCTAGATCTATTTGAAAAGTGAAGCATAACACATTACTTCAAATTGCAAATAGATCGAAGCCACGCTGCATAGTTAGCTTATTTTTACTTAGAAAACCACGTTAACGGTAACTTAATAGAATCATTCGGGTAATCCGCTCTGACGTCGATGTTTATTTTTAGCTGAAATATAATCATGTTTATTGATAGTTTTAGAAAGAATGGACATATAGAGTGATTTAGTTCACGATTTCTACTGTCTTACAGTTTGGACAATATTCCAAATCGTTATACTTAGGTCGGACTTTTTGCAGAAATTATGCCCCAATTCCCCCAATCTAGGTTTACATGTATTTGATACAGACAAACTGTCGGATACCACCTTTAATTGTGGTGCACAATAAGTGATTTCAAAATTAAGAATGCCGATGTTGAAATTTGTCGTTCATTTGTACGTCACAAAGATCAATATTTTAACTCAGGTAGTGATTGCCAAACAATGCCGCAAAGATAAAACACATACAGGACAGTAAGCAGTATAGATAGGCTGGATATATTTGTCTCCATTTGTCTTGCTCATGTGGTATTCCGTTAAATGACGCTTAAAGTACAGGACCTGTTGCTGTTTTCTGTCCCTGTATTATGACGACCGTCTACAACACTTGACCCCGGCTATAAGCTATGAACGGCCAATAACGGCGCTTTTTACCTGGTCTTTTGTTCAAACAGGACATCAACAAATGTCTTTACGTATACTTACGCGCAATTAGCGTACATGCTATAAATATCCTAATTATTTTAATGTAAAAAGGCAGGAGTACGTCGGGGGTGGAGACGCCAATACGGATCTGTAGTTAAATTCAGTATACCCTGCCCTTGTCTGTTCTTGATTTATTAACTTTGGTTCTTATTTTCTTCCGTTTTGGCAAAGAAATTCATTTTTTTCTGCATATCTTTTAAATTTTAAAGCAAAACTGAACAACCGATGCCTGTAGATTACAGTTCCTGTAATACTAAAACATATTCGAAAACACAGAGAGTCATAGTCAAAATGCACTTAGACATTTTTTACACAACATTACATTTAGACCTTTATTTACATTACATTACATTTAGACCTTCATTTGCATTACATTACACTTAGAACTTTTTTACATTACATTACATTTAGACCTTTTTAAATTACAATACACTTGGACCTTGTTTACATTACATTTCATTTAGACCTTTATTTACTTTACATTACGTTATAAATGGTAGTGGTATAGTTCCCTTTGCTAACACTCAAGCAGATATAAGGGTAGTGCCACGATTTGTTGGCCCGGTGTCAGGATATTGTGACTGGTAGTGGTATCATGCCAGGTATTCAGGGCATGCTATACACAGTGAAGGCAACACTATATCTGCTTCAAGTTGACACTGTCTCCAGATAACTGAAGTTTCTATAATATCTGTTGGTGGGACGACCATCCCAATAAATAAACAAACAAATATTACATTACACATAGACCTTTATTTATCTTATATTACACATCTTTATTACATTCCACTTTCACTTTTATTTAAAATACACATATCACCTTGAACTGTATTCAAGTTGTTAAACCGTGCTGGAAGTTTACCACCTTGTGACTTAAGAGATATTTCAAAAGATTTTGCAAATTATTTTACATGTAATTATGAATTTGCTTCATTTGATATTCGCCATCTAATATAATTTGAAACAGTGAACTAACTATAATTCGAAATCAACATAAAAAATTGACAGCAGCAGTCGGGGAATCGAATTACGTGCCTCTTGAATACCTGTGAATCGCGCTTCCAACAGACCACATGCTGATTTTCGAAAAAAAAATTCAGGTGGTTGCTCAAACGTGACTTTAGCATAGTTAGCTCTGATACCTGCATTCGTCTTTTGTGCCAACGAAAGTTTCGAAAGTATACATTATTTCAACGCAATTTGATCTTACGAAAGACATCTTACGAACTTTCGAGAAGAAGAACTGGTAGAATCTTCACGCGATGTGTTTACAGAGCGCTCAAGAACATTGGCACGTACGTAGCTGACAATTTTGCAATTGAAAAGGCACGAAGTTACAATATTAATTGTAACCATGGTAATATACATTCCCCGTCGTAATGTTGGTTTTACAATACATCGTAAGAATTGTGATAATTCAGATTTACAATTATTCGCGGGTGCTAGCTTGTCAGCGACTCGGTCATTTGTTTGGTGTTACCCTTAACGTCATTTAGGTGTAGATGTACGTAAGGTGTTTAAAAAGTTCCAGTACAACATTTTTACGGCTCAAATATATCACAGGATCATGGCATTTCCAATTTTATTATTTCAGATTGTTTCAATTACCATTTATCACTAACTATAAAACGCGATCCTAAAAGTTACTAAAATAGCATTGTTGGAACATCTAAACTATGCCGCTAAAGTACATGACGTTGTCTGGCGTTTACATAAAGTTAGTGAAAGACGTCATTTCCGTCGGCCATTAAACAACATTTTTGACGTTAAATAGCAAACGCATATGCTTTATTGGCAAGTAAGACTGTTTATACTTTCTTAAATATTTTTCTGTAGCTACAGTTCAGTATTATTAACGCAATTTTCGTTATACACACCAGTTTAATTTATAATGCTGTCCTCGTGTTATATGTTATCATTTGATCACGCATAAAATAATCTCGACATAATGTGGTTTTGAGATTCTATGTTAGTGAGAATCATTGGATTGAAATTGAGATCGCGAGATCCCATCCTCGGAGTGATCTCCAGATCGCACATGCAGTCCTGTGATAGGTTCTCTTTACATCGCATTCTCAAAACTTATCAGCATTTTATGACACCCGCTGTGGGTAAAATGGCTCAATTTTGACGTCGAAAAACACACAACATGGTTAAATTATTGTGCAAAGTAACATTAATGTTTCCTGTTCTAACACCAGCCTAATCTTCTAATTCTCATTAAGTATAGATGCCTCAGTGCTTATTTTATTTTGTCATTGTCTATAGAATTTTGACACTTAGTGAACCGTTCATGCCTTAAATCTACCATTCCTTCCAACAAACAGTCGCTGGTTAAACCAACCTTTCATTCCAACAAACAGTCGCTGGTTAAACCAACCATTCCTTCCAACAAACAGTCGCTGGTTAAACCAACCTTTCATTCCAACAAACAGTCGCTGGTTAAACCAACCTTTCCTTCCAACAAACAGTCGCTGGTTAAACCAACCTTTCCTTCCAACAAACAGTCGCTGGTTAAACCAACCTTTCCTTCCAACAAACAGTCGCTGGTTAAACCAACCTTTCCTTCCAACAAACAGTCGCTGGTTAAACCAACCTTTCCTTCCAACAAACAGTTGCTGGTTAAACCAGCCTTTCTGGTTAAACCAACCTTTCCTTCCAACAAGCAGTCACTGGTTAAACCAACCTTTTCTTCCAACAAACAGTCGCTGGTTAAACCATCCTTTCTGGTTAAACCAACCTTTCCTTCCAACAAGCAGTCGCTGGTTAAACCAACATTTCCTTCCAACAAACAGTCGCTGGTTAAACCAACCTTTCTGGTTAAACCAACCTTTCCTTCCAACAAACAGTCGCTGGTTAAACCAACCTTTCCTTCCAACAAACAGTCGCTGGTTAAACCAACCTTTTCATTCAACAAACAGTCGCTGGTTAAACCAACCTTTCTGGTTAAACCAACCTTTCCTTCCAACAAACAGTCGCTGGTTAAACCAACCTTTCCTTCCAACAAACAGTCGCTGGTTAAACCAACCTTTCCTTCCAACAAACAGTCGCTGGTTAAACCAACCTTTCCTTCCAACAAACAGTCGCTTGTTAAACCAACCTTTATGGTTAAACCAGCCTTTCCTTCCAACAAACAGTCGCTGGTTAAACCAACCTCTACATCTACATCTATACGTTAAACTGTCAAAATTGACACTTCTTTAACGGTGCGCAAGAAAGAAAAAAAAGAAAAAAAGAGAAATAAATAGGATAGACAGAAAAATAAGACACGGACACATGTTTTGCAAATAATAAGTTCTAAAGAAAGAAGTAATAGTAAACAGTTGTACACAGTCACTTTTCAGCCATCTAGGCGAGACCAATCCAGCTTCCGTGGCGGTACCCAGGTTCAAAACCCTGCTGGCATAGCTCAAGCCCTTCAATTGGCGGTACTTTGTGACTGTGCATGAAAGTCCCCTTAGAAGGTTAGGCTAGACAGCTCATTCTTGAAGGATGCTAAAGAATGAGCCTCAGCAACAGATGCTGGCAGGTTGTTCCACTGCGGGATAAAACGAGGAAAGAAGCTGAACTTCATAACATCAGTGGATGTTGAGTATGGCAGGAATCGGGTACTGTGTGGCGACCTTGGTCTGGGTTTAGTTGGCGTTAGGAAAGGGCAGGGATCTATCTCCACAAGTTGATGGATGATTTTGTAGAGCATTGTGAGTTGGAGCTTTTGGCGACGTGTTTCCAATGTTTCCCAATGAAGATTATGTAGCATATCTGAGACGCTGCTGGTGTTGTGGTATCTGTTTGTAGTAAAGCGTGCTGCTCTTCGCTGTACCATTTCTACTTTATGTACGAGGTTTTTGCGATGGGGGTTCCAGACGATGCAGCAGTATTCTAAGTTAGATCGGACAAGAGATATGTAGGCATTAGTTTTAGTTTCACAACTTGTATTTCTTAAGTTACGTTTTAGGAAGCCTAGCATGTTGTTAGCTTTTTTGGTGATCTTGTCGATATGTTGTTTCCAGCCAAGGTCTGATTGTAGGTCCACACCTAGGTATTTTGATGTCTGTTCTTCAGCCAGGGTTATGCCTTTTAGGATATATTTGGTCCGAAGGGGAGATTTCGCCCTGGTTACTCGCAGAACGCTGCATTTCTGAGGGTGGAAGTCCATGCCCCACAGGTGTTACCACTTGGCAAGGGAGTCTAGGTCAGCTTGAAGTAGCTGCTGGTCCTGGATGGACTTAATCTGTCGATATAAAATGCAGTCGTCTGCAAATAACCGTGTCTTTGATAGGAGTCCTTCTGGAAGGTCATTGATGAATATCAGGAACAGAAGCGGTCCTAATACTGAGCCCTGAGGGACGCCGCTCACAACTGGGGCTTCTTCCGATGATTGCCCTTGGACAAGCACTCTCTGGGTGCGACCATTTAAGAAGGAGGAGAGCCATTGGAGAGTCCTGCCTCGAATGCCATAGTGATGGGCCTTCTTGAGGAGTCTCTGGTTTGGTACCCGGTCGAACGCCTTGCTAAAGTCGAGTATAATCATGGATGTCTGGGTCCTCTTGTCAAGCGATTCTGCCAGCTCATGGGCGAGGGTGAGGAGTTGAGTTTCGCAGCTCCTCCTTGCTCTGAAACCATGTTGGCAGTCGTGTAGGATCTTATGTCTTTCCAGCAGTTTCATGGTCTGACTGACAATGATATGCTCGAGTAGCTTGCAGCATAGGCTTGTAAGGGAAACTGGCCTGTAGTTCGCAGGATCCTGCCTTGAGCCTTTCTTGTATATAGCAGTGACGTTGGCCTGGGTCCAGTCATCCGGTACCTTACCTTCTTTCAATGAGGTTTTGAAGATCATTGTGAGGATTGGGGCCAGATCACCAGCACAGTCTCTCAGTATGCGTGCTGGGATATTATCCGGGCCTGAAGCTTTCCTTGGGTTGATGTTGCGTAGCAGCTTCAAGATACCCTCTTCATTCATCTGTATGGTGTCCATATTCGGGAAAGGTATTCCTGCTGGTGTTGGGATGTTACTATCTGCTTCGTGAGGAAACCTTTCTGGTTAAACCGGCTCTTTCTTCCAACAAGAAGTCGCTGGTTAAACCAGCCCTTCCTTCCAACAAACAGTCGCTGGTTAAACCAGCCCTTCTTTCCAACAAGCAGTCGCTGGTTAAACCAACCCTTCCTTCCAACAAGCAGTCGCTGGTTAAACCAACCCTTCCTTCCAACAAGCAGTCGCTGGTTAAACCAGCCCTTCCTTCCAACAAGCAGTCGCTGGTTAAACCAGCCCTTCTTTCCAACAAGCAGTCGCTGGTTAAACCAACCTTTCCTTCCAACAAGCAGTCGCTGGTTAAACCAACCTTTCCTTCCAACAAACAGTCGCTGGTTAAACCAACCGTTCCTTCCAACAAACAGTCGCTGGTTAAACCAACCGTTCCTTCCAATAAACAGTCGCTGGTTAAACCAACCTTTCCTTCCAACAAACAGTCGCTGGTTAAACCAACCGTTCCTTCCAACAAACAGTCGCTGGTTAAACCAACCTTTCTGGTTAAACCAACCTTTCCTTCCAACAAACAGTCGCTGGTTAAACCAACCGTTCCTTCCAACAAACAGTCGCTGGTTAAACCAACCTTTCTGGTTAAACCAACCTTTCCTTCCAACAAACAGTCGCTGGTTAAACCAACCTTTCTGGTTAAACCAACCTTTCCTTCCAACAAACAGTCGCTGGTTAAACCAACCTTTCCTTCCAACAAACAGTCGCTGGTTAAACCAACCGTTCCTTCCAACAAACAGTCGCTGGTTAAACCAACCTTTCTGGTTAAACCAACCTTTCCTTCCAACAAACAGTCGCTGGTTAAACCAACCGTTCCTTCCAACAAACAGTCGCTGGTTAAACCAACCTTTCTGGTTAAACCAACATTTCCTTCCAACAAACAGTCGCTGGTTAAACCAACCTTTCTGGTTAAACCAACCTTTCCTTCCAACAAACAGTCGCTGGTTAAACCAACCTTTCCTTCCAACAAACAGTCGCTGGTTAAACCAACCGTTCCTTCCAACAAACAGTCGCTGGTTAAACCAACCGTTCCTTCCAACAAACAGTCGCTGGTTAAACCAACCTTTCCTTCCAACAAACAGTCGCTGGTTAAACCAACCTTTCCTTCCAACAACCAGTCGCTGGTTAAACCAACCTTTCCTTCCAACAAGCAGTCGCTGGTTAAACCAACCTTTCCTTCCAACAAACAGTCGCTGGTTAAACCAACCGTTCCTTCCAACAAACAGTCGCTGGTTAAACCAACCTTTCTGGTTAAACCAACCGTTCCTTCCAACAAACAGTCGCTGGTTAAACCAACCGTTCCTTCCAACAAACAGTCGCTGGTTAAACCAACCTTTCTGGTTAAACCAACCTTTCCTTCCAACAAGCAGTCGCTGGTTAAACCAACCTTTCCTTCCAACAAACAGTCGCTGGTTAAACCAACCGTTCCTTCCAACAAGCAGTCGCTGGTTAAACCAACCTTTCCTTCCAACAAACAGTCGCTGGTTAAACCAACCTTTCCTTCCAACAAACAGTTGCTGGTTAAACCAACCTTTCTGGTTAAACCAACCTTTCCTTCCAACAAACAGTCGCTGGTTAAACCAACCTTTCCTTCCAACAAACAGTCGCTGGTTAAACCAACCGTTCCTTCCAACAAGCAGTCGCTGGTTAAACCAACCTTTCCTTCCAACAAACAGTCGCTGGTTAAACCAACCTTTCCTTCCAACAAACAGTCGCTGGTTAAACCAACCTTTCCTTCCAACAAACAGTCGCTGGTTAAACCAACCTTTCCTTCCAACAAACAGTTGCTGGTTAAACCAACCTTTCTGGTTAAACCAACCGTTCCTTCCAACAAACAGTCGCTGGTTAAACCAACCGTTCCTTCCAACAAGCAGTCGCTGGTTAAACCAACCGTTCCTTCCAACAAACAGTCGCTGGTTAAACCAACCGTTCCTTCCAACAAGCAGTCGCTGGTTAAACCAACCTTTCCTTCCAACAAGCAGTCGCTGGTTAAACCAAACTTTCCTTCCAACAAACAGTCGCTGGTTAAACCAACCTTTCCTTCCAACAAACAGTCGCTGGTTAAACCAACCTTTCCTTCCAACAAACAGTCGCTGGTTAAACCAACCGTTCCTTCCAACAAACAGTCGCTGGTTAAACCAACCTTTCTGGTTAAACCAACCTTTTCTTCCAACAAGCAGTCGCTGGTTAAACCAACCTTTCTGGTTAAACCAACCGTTCCTTCCAACAAGCAGTCGCTGGTTAAACCAACCTTTCCTTCCAACAAACAGTCGCTGGTTAAACCAACCTTTCCTTCCAACAAACAGTCGCTGGTTAAACCAACCTTTCCTTCCAACAAACAGTCGCTGGTTAAACCAACCTTTCCTTCCAACAAACAGTCGCTGGTTAAACCAACCTTTCCTTCCAACAAGCAGTCGCTGGTTAAACCAACCTTTCTGGTTAAACCAACCTTTCCTTCCAACAAGCAGTCGCTGGTTAAACCAACCTTTCCTTCCAACAAACAGTCGCTGGTTAAACCAACCGTTCCTTCCAACAAACAGTCGCTGGTTAAACCAACCTTTCTGGTTAAACCAACCTTTCCTTCCAACAAGCAATACTCGATAAATGTGTCTTTAAAGTAGAGGGTATACCCTAGTATTTTTAAACAACAAAAAGAAGATATTATAAAGAAACAATCTACATTCACCGTATCTTTTTGAACAACCCTCTTATATGATATTTTAAAATGTCTTTCTACGGATAGCCGGGTTGAAGTTCTATACACCCGTATATGTACTGTAGACCTGCCGGTTATCGTATTGGATTTCTGTAATCGCTTAGTTGTGTCCGCTTCGACAATAGGTGTTATTATTTCTCGGCCACGCTTCAATATTGAACAGCTATAGGTAACTGTCAACGGCCCGGGAGGACATACTTGTGATTAACTTTAACAACAACGGAGTATATTTAAACACTCTTGCCAAGGTAGGCATTATACGCTATATCTCTGTTCCGCGCTTAATATTTTCAATTATATAAAGGCGTGTGCTGTTGTGGAATTTCTATGATTATGTCTTCCGAAATGTCTGAGATAATTATGCACGATCATAACGAAATGTTTTTTTTAATAATTTAACATATAAACTTGAGAAAATAATGTTATACTCGTATTAGGTTGAGTTCTTATTTTTCCTAAACACTTGTGGGATTTTATTTTTTTTTTTTGGGGGGGGGATTTTTTTAATTGAGACTCGCCGCATTAACACAGGTATGGTAATTATATTGGCGGACTGCAGGCCAGCTGGAAGATCCCCGCTATCCCACACCACCCACCACCCCACACCACCCACCACCCCGACCCGTCCGGACACATGAAAGTTGTCGCTGCAAATGGGACTCCAACCTACGCTGTTTAGGGTCATGGGAACCGTGGGATTACAGTGGCATCTCTAGCCACCACGCCACGGGTGCATCCACTTGTTCACGTTTTGATTGCAAAAATGACTGAGTTGACCAGCACATTTTAACCTTGGTACCGGCACAGCTTCTTTGTCCGGAAGGGATTTATTTGAATAGACTATTTGATGTCTTTTTTGGAGCTGAGCTCTTGCTACTCTTTACGTAGTCAATTTTTCATTGAAATAGTTTAGAAGATGTCACTATAGATAATTTCGGTCAATTTTCAAGTCGCCGAATAGTTAACTGGGTCGAGTTATCCTTCGTTCATCTGGCGAAGCAGATTAAAACTAACACGCGAACATCGGTTAAAGTTATTAGTTGACACCAGCTTGCTTTTTAATTATGTAACCTGATTCTTTTACCTTATCGCCATTGTTCGTGTGTTATATACTTCATATTGAAACATTGGTCGAAGAATTTGACTTGTGAAAGGTGATAACTATGTAAGCATTGACCCCTGGCATCAAGGAACACAGAGTCAGGCATCAAGGAACACCGAGTCAGGCTTCAAGGAACACCGAGTCATTATTCCACACGCTTGTGCTAAGAGTCACATGCTTGCTTATCAAAGAAAGACTTGTATAAGTATAAGGCTGGTATTCCATCTATACGTGAACGTGTAACGTGAACGTGAAGCGCGAACGTGAAAAATCAAACAAACGATTTCCTATGTATGTATTCCTTATCGGCGTGAGCGCGACGTGAGCGTGAAACGCGAATTTATGACATGTGACCGTGTAACGCGAGCGTGAAACCGATCGCTACATGTAGTGATTTTTAAATTGATTCAAGTTTTTCTGTTGCATGTGGCATAGACAGAGGTCCTTTCATGGTTGTTCCTCGCCCGTGAATGCCGTGCGTGAACGTTCATCAATTTAAAAATGCCCTATACTGTACGACAAGTCCCTAAAGGAGTACAGGGACACAACGTCAAAGACGGTGTGTTGCAGAATATAGCTGACTCAGATTTTCCACAGCAAACAGTACACGACCAAACTGTTCCTTGTTTTAACGAAAGTACACACAAACTCTTCTTCACTGAGTTCTAACTCTTTCACTAAGTGGTGTTGTGTCCCAAAGATTCCTCTGTTCTTGATACTAAAACGTATCCACCATCTGTGTTTTCGTTTGTACTTGCGTGCATGAATATAAGCAAAACCACCCAAAAGAGCAAGAAATTGCGACCATTCATCTAATGACATATTTTCTTTCCAACAAAAATGGACGAAACAATTGTTTTCACGCTAACCGGATGAATGGAATAGTGTGAACGTGAAAACTCACGCCTTAGGTTCAAGTTTCACGCTCACGCTAAATGTTCACGTCGCGCTCCCATATGAATGGAATATCGGCCTAAGGTAGGATGATCACGGAAAGACATTGTGTTCCAGTTTATAACGCTATTTATCTTCACTGAAACAGACTATTCATATTTTCGGCGATATTTAAGGAGAATTGCATGCTGCATATATAAAATTTGTAGACGATTGCATTGATAACCAATTTATTCTTGGATTGAATCTGTCTGTGAAATATACAGACAATAATGTGAATTCACAAACATCTAACGATGTAATAACAATGCTGAGCACCAGTCGGAAGCACATTCACCTATGTCTTCATATACGTCTGCAATGGAGGATTTTAATGGCGGGTAATTAGTAAACAAAACAAGCATTGTTCATGTATAGATTATAACTTCTAAAATTAAAATAATTTTCATTTTTATCACATTAAAAATACAGATTCATTTCCTCCAAGTTTCCTACCATTTATTTCTATTTAAAGTTTTATTCTATTACCCCCGTTTTTACGTGTACCTGTATACCTGTATATCTGTATACCTGTGTACCTGTATACCTGTTTACCTGTATATCTGTATACCTGTATATCTGTATATATGTATACCTGTGTACCTGTGTACCTGTATATCTGTATACCTGTATACCTGTATATATGTAAACCTGTATGTCTGTATATATGCATACATGTGTACCTGTATACCTGTATACCTGTATATCTGTATACCTGTATATCTGTATACCTGTATATATGTATATATGCATACATGTGTACCTGTATACCTGTATATCTGTATACCTGTATATCTGTATACCTGTATATCTGTATATATGTATACCTGTGTACCTGTATATCTGTATATATGTATACCTGTATACCTTTATATATGTAAACCTGTATATCTTGTATATATGCATACATGTGTACCTGTATACCTGTATATATGTATACATGTGTACATGTATACCTGTATATATGCATACATGTGTACCTGTATACCTGTATATATGTATACCTGTTTACCTGTATATATGTATACCTGTGTACATGTATACCAGTATATATGTACACATGTGTACCTGTATACCTGTATACATGTATATATGCATACACGTGTACCTGTATACCTGTATATATGTATACATGTGTACCTGTATACCTGTTTATCTGTATATATGTATACCTGTGTACCTGTATACCTGTATATCTGTATATATGTATACCTGTATAAATGTATACATGTGTACCTGTATACCTGTATATATGTATACCTGTGTACCTGTATACCTGTATATATGCATACATGTGTACCTGTATACCTGTATATATGTATACCTGTGTACCTATATACCTGTATGTCTGTATATATGTTAACCTGTATATATGTATACCTGTATATATGTATACCTGTGTACCTGTATACCTGTATATCTGATACCTGTATATCTGTATACCTGTGTACTTGTATACCTGTATATCTGTATATATGAATACCTGTGTACCTGTATACCTGTATATCTGTATATATGTAAACCTGTATATCTGTATACCTGTATATATGTATACCTGTGTACCTATATACCTATATACCTGTATATATGTATACCTGTGTACCTGTTTACCTGTATATCTGTATATATGTATACCTGTATATATGTATACCTGTGTACCTGTATATTTGTATACCTGTATATATGTATACCTGTGTATCTGTATACCTGTATATCTGTATATATGTATACCTGTATACATGTGTACCTGTATACCTGTATATCTGTATATATGTATACCTGTGTACCTGTATATCTGTATACCTGTGTACCTGTATATCTGTATACCTGTATATCTGTATATATGTATACCTGTATACCTGTGTACCTGTATACCTGTATATCTGTATATATGTATACCTGTATACCTGTATATATGTATACCTGTGTACCTGTATATCTGTATACCTGTATATATGTATACCTGTGTACCTGTATACCTGTATATATGTATACCTGTATACCTGTGTACCTGTATACCTGTATATATGTATACCTGTGTACCTGTATACCTGTATATCTGTATACCTGTATACATGTATACCTGTGTACCTGTATACCTGTATATCTGTTTATATGTATATCTGTATACCTGTATACCTGTATATCTGTATATATGTATACCTGTGTACCTGTATACCTGTATATCTGTATATATGTATACCTGTGTACCTGTATACCTGTATATATGTATACCTGTATACCTGTGTACCTGTATATCTGTATACCTGTATATATGTATACCTGTGTACCTGTATACCTGTATATCTGTATATATGTATGCCTGTATACCTGTGTACCTGTATATATGTATACCTGTGTACCTGTATACCTGTATATCTGTATATATGTATACCTGTGTACCTGTATACCTGTATATATGTATACCTGTGCACCTGTGTACCTGTATACCAATATATATTTCATAATTTCTTACTCAGTGTGACGACTGTTCAGCTTTGTGGAGTGGTGATCATCAAATATCAATGTTTACAATGCAATATAATGACCGATAGAATGACGAAGTTTGCTTGCTTAAATATAGGATTTCACTACAATAATTAACCAAACAGCTAACCCCCCCCCCCCCCCCCCCCCCCCCCACACACACACACACACCTCATTGAGTGATGGTGTATTTACAAGTGTTATCACATGATCGTTAAATGTTCTATTGTCATCGTTATTGTTTGGCTTCATTCTGTCAAATATTTTATATAAATAATATACTTTTGTGATGGCGTTGCGTAAATTGTGTCATATCTTTCAAGCTTTATAAAAAATTATTATTTATTTTAATCTGTTAATCCACATATCGTAAATAAAAAAAGGTCAACTGATAAACGTGTCAATAGATCTTAAATTGGCATTTGATATCAAAAACAATATTTTTCGGTCATACTTTAGTTGTGATTGGACAGTTGCGTAAATGTTGTTCGTCACATTGCGAATCCTTACACCACATTATGAATGCATGTTTATGTGTGATGTTGTGTCGTTAGAGTTTCAAGATAACCAAAGTGTGTGTGGTTTATCTCCCAAACAGTTGAATAGAGACCGAACTGCCACCCTACTTTAAAATGAACAATCTTCTGTCCGAGTTTTGTTGAACTTCACTGCACAAAGAAAATGCGATAAACATTTATCCATATAATACCCAGTGTTTAGATTGTTAAGATGTTTTAATAGGTGTATAGGACAGTGTCTGCAAACATCTGTTTTATGAAGAATGCATAAATGTAAACTAAATTGCACGTTAGTTACGGAATGGCAGTTTGGGCATTGTTTTGCAGGTTTATTCCTACCAACTCAAATATGTTCCTGTGTCTTCAATGCCGACCTATAACAAGGCACTGACATTCCCCGAGGGAGGGTCTGAACACAATGGATGTGTTACAAGCACACTGATACCTAAACCGCATCTTGCTTAACATTTCTGGCTAAAGATGCCCTCCAGCATCTCCACCCTTGTCCCGATCCTTCAGTGCATGCACTCAAGCATTGATCAACCAATTAATGGCAATTATAACATCAGTGGAATTACCTTTTCCATTCTGCAAACAGCTTTCCACAGTGAATGTCAATCATAACTGCACCATAAAACATGTTTACGACATATAATTGGTACATAAATCGCTGGATAGCAATCGACTTCATATTTTATATGAAATTAATATATTGATTAGGTTTTGTAATAGAAACGATATTTATTCTTACACCATGGACAAAATTTCAGGGGATGAATAAATTAATATTTATCAATATTATAAAAT
Source organism: Sinonovacula constricta (assembly GCA_007844125.1). Lineage (NCBI taxonomy): Eukaryota > Metazoa > Mollusca > Bivalvia > Cardiida > Solecurtidae > Sinonovacula > Sinonovacula constricta. The sequence goes on along the minus strand of CM017557.1, from coordinate 1,285,282 downwards.
AATCTACATGCAGTACTGAAATATCATAACACAGACAGAAAATAAAATAGGTTATAAATATGCTTCTTAATTGTCACGTATTTTATTATGTTGTATAAATGAAGGTAATTGCTTGATATGTCATCTAATTAAAGGATCTAAAGGTAACTACAACTATATGATGATGTTTGACTGTCATTGACAGAGGGGGTGCGGGTCAATCCTGAGTGAGAACAAAATCCTGCTTAGTTACCCGAGGTGTATAAGAGTAGCACCGGGTGGAATGTCTGGTCCCTTTGAAATAGTAAAGCACATGTGTGAGTATAACATTAAAACCATAATTGTTTATAATCGGTTAGAAAAACACGTTCTTACGTCATTTATTTCCAACTTTCAAGGTAGAACCTGTATTCAGGTATTATCGACTTTGTTCCTGGCATCATATCACAGTTACTCTGTTATGGTTGCTCTTCTAGAAAGATTGGGATGGAGGTTCTTCCCGGATGAGCTTTTGGGTGGGACTGGGTTTTCTATAAAATCTACCACAACAGAATCTTGTACTCAAAGGATCAGACTGTGCTATGGTGGATGTCATTTATGGATAATAAGCTAAGACCATGACTTGCCATAACGTGCATGAACAGTGTTCTTCTTCCTGGTCTTGTCCACTTTAGAAACAACTCAATGTTAATACCTGTCATTATTGTTAAAATATCGTTAATAATAAAATAAGAGCTCAGGTATCGCGTGTATATTAGATCACTGAATAGAATATTTCGATCTTTAAAAATAATTACCATTAAACGACCATATCTCCATATCTCAAGGATATAAGTATTTAAAGACAAGACAAAACAAACCAATATCCGTGTAAGATAAATATCGTGTTTATTGCCTTACTCTGTAAAGTGTGTTTATCAAAAGGCAACATACAGTAACTGATTGTTGGAGATCGTCTCTCCGTACCATTGCTTTACAAGAGGGTTTAATTACGTTGGTTTGGATCTGTGTCGGCCATTAAAATGACCCATACATGCAGGCAATTGTGAAACGTAAACAATATATTGTACGATATCTTGTTATGTTTTATATATTTATCCACACAATATACGTAAATTCATATGAAATATTAAATTATCTGTTTAGTTATGTTGTCTAAATCAGATCATCCACATGCTACAGGATCGTACAATACTTAAAATGTTTCGAGACCATGTCTAATATGAGCGTCGAATAAAATAATCTTCGAAAAGTTGTAATTGTAAGTATAGGAGCAACTGTTCTAGTTATTTCATACAATTATGATACTGCCGACTTTCAGTGATGTCATCTTTGACTTTAGAGTTACTCCCAAGATAAAAACTAAAAGGGTAACAAAATAAATAAGACGCCAACATTTGATTAAAACATGCATTCATAACGTCTATAAACTAATGTTATGTACTTGTACTAGATTTAAAGGGTGCATGCATTCAGGGATAAATGGTCAAAAGATTTAATATGGATAAATTAAAACATTTCTTCGTGGTTAAGGGTAAATATCAAAAAAGAATCGATCTTTTTAATTTAGTTCTCATTTCTATATTAGTGGTATGTTATGATTATTGTTGCCAACACTAACGTAACTTATACTTTACTGCTGTTTTGAATCTGTCTCATGTTGTCATTTTGTTTGTTTTAATTTTTGGACTTTCGACAACCTATCGTAATCAGTGATTATTCGGAACCACTAAATTACACCCAGAACGGTTTGTATGATATAATTGAAAGATTAAAGGTAGTTTTGTTTTCCGTCAGAAGGGACGATCACCTGGAAATAAATTACATCTTGCTTTATCCACTTCAGGTTTGATCGAGTGTTCCCGCAGAGAGTATGGGTTGTGGCAGCAGTAGCACCGCGGTGAAGGCTTTCAACGATCAGGAGAATCGGGACCACCGCCACAAGCAAGAGGCCGCCAAGGTTCGACGGGCCTCTGCCTCTTCCAGATCGTCCAAATCGTCATCTAGTTCCGACAGTAGCAAGGGATCCAGCAGACACAAACACAAAAAACTGTCGTCTGCTTCCTCAAGAAACAAGAATGACAGAGTCCTGACCATAGCTCTCAAAACTGAAGATAATGGCACAAACATAACGCAAACTGAAATCAACGATGTTAAACATTCAAATGAAGTTACTGAGACAGTACCTGTGAATGATCACAAAGGGGAAGAAGATTCCAAAATCAAACATGAGTCAGCAAGCCTGGATGTAGATGTTACAACTGTAACAAGTGGACAAACACATCAGCAAGAACTTGTCGAGGTAGAGAAAAAAGCCCCGGTTCCACCGAAACAAATTAAAGAAGTAAACAACATAGCCGCTGAATGCGATGGCGCTGAAATCCTTACAGAAGATCAATTGAAGAGGAGAGGGGACTTCATTGACGAGGGACGGGCACAGAGACACGAGACAATAGCTCTCGAAAAGGCCGAGAAACGTGATAAATTTGACTTTGATGTCATCGAAGAAGCGCGGATAGCTGGACTTGGTAGCTTTAGTCCTATCGACATGAATGGCTTACAGCAGGTTGACCAGTCGAGCTTACCGTGGATCAACAGTGATGACATGGAGAAACATAACCAGAGCAATCCGGGGGACTGGTTCAAGTACGGGAGGAACGTCTACAGCAACTATAAGTTCTGGCCAGTCGTCCAGGTAAAGTAAATGGTGGTCCTACAGATAATTTGTGACAGCATATGACAAAAGACTAGTATACTAATAATTCATCAAATAGATCCGTGTAATAAATGACTCAAACATGTCTATGACTGACATGTAATGAGTTCCCGACACAGCTGCTTATCGAAAAGTCACCTGGTATTTGTTAAGTATAATGCATCTATTAAAATATGAATTAACTGACACAAAAATGGGTTTCAGATGTAAGCATGGTTGTAAATTGAGAGAGAGGGAGATGTTCATTGTTTGTTTACTGGATGTCAAAGTTTCTGCAAGTTAATTATGTTTTTTTTTTATTACGGCCTTCGTGGTTGGATGTATGCGCATCACGTGAACTGTCAAAACATTTTTTTCATAAACAACGTATGACCTAAATGCATAAAAGAATGATGGTTGCATTTAATTATTATTTCAATTTATAATGTTTTATAGTTTTCTTTTTTCGACTCCATTTCAGAATCGGGTTACAGAACACTTCAAGATAGTTGAGATGATTGAAGGCGGTGACGGGGAGACTATGACAGACATCAAACTTCCTGTTCAGAAGGCTTCCGAACATGGCGTACCCAGACGGACCATTCGCTTCATTCTTCAGTGTTGCAAAGTGGGTCGCTGGGAAGACCTACCGTTGGAAACTTATCTTGAGAGGATGAAACTCAGTGCTGATAACGTTGTTGAGGAGATTCAATTGGGCGACATTGACATGGTGTACGTAGATGATTATAAGCAACAAATATCCCGCTGGCTGGCAGTTTTTCCAAATGTCAAAAGAGAAAACAAACTAGATGACTATAAAGTCGATCCGAACGAAATAGAGTTCCCACTTCCGGCTGAAATCAAAAGTTCCCCTAACGAGCTGCGGCGGTTTATTGAGTCGTATGAACCTTTTGATACCAGTGATGGAGCACTTGCATTGAGGGAAGTCCAGTACGACAAACTTGATGACACACACGAGTTCTTTGCTAAGTTGGTCGCAGAGGACCATACAGATGATACCTTGGATGACTTAGACATGGCCATCGAGGGAGAGGCCGGCTGGGATGTTGTTCAGGTTGAACTGTTCAAGAATGACGTCACGACAGAGAAACAGAATGAGGTCTGGAAGCTGAGGGCACTTAGAACAACTCTGGAAAATCCAGACTGGATGAGAAAGAGGCGACATGCTCTTGCAATGAGCCTCACAAAGCGTCACGAGTGGGAACCTAATGTGACTCAACCTTACCTGCAGTTTTGTGAACGTTTAGAAACAGGGTGGAAACAATTTCAAGAACTTTGTCAAAAGGAATTTGTTCCCCCGAAAAGGCGTACTGTTGATGACGATCAAATGCCTGAAAGCAATTCGACAAACGCTAAATCTGAGCGGCTTCAGCAGTCGTCAGATAAGGAGAAGTCAACGCCAGATGGCGAACATCTAGGGGAGAATAACAATGGGCAAATCGTTGGTAGACGAGTCAGTGGTGATAGCAGCAACGAAAATTTAAATCTCCGGGATAACAATGTTGGTGCTGGCAGACCAAAGTCAGATTCCACACTTGGATCTCGTGCACAGGAGCCGACCATCGGCAGTATGGACAGTGGTCTGGATATGATATCCGGAGAAACACTGGATTCAGACAGAAAAAACGCGTAGTCGGTATTTGCAGTATATATATTGGGCAAGCGAAGAGTTCTGTCAATGAACTTTTGGGTGAGCCAGGACGATAAACTGACAACTGGTGGATCCTGGTGAACTGGAAGAAACTTACTAAGACAGTGACACACTCTTAAAATGAACGAAATCAAGCAGAAGCTCCATGGACATCAGGTCATAGTCGACTTCGACAGATGAGAAGAAGGGTCCGGTAAATAAAAATGGACCACAAAAACGATCAATTAACATAATGCACTATACAATAACCTTGATAAAGTCCTATCGAAAAAGCCTTTATTTGTGTCACAGTATACTGAGACGTAATCCAATGATTGGCTGTCTAGATACAAGTTTTGGGGTCCGACCTTTTTTTAACTGTGATTGGTTAACTGTTATATTCTCTATTAAGTCTGTTTTACAGTCAAAGTTTGATACAGTGTATAAAGAAGAGACCTTGTTAGGCCGACGATAATACATGTATTGGTTGTCAAGTGTTCACACTGAGATTTAAGTCTATTATTTAACATTCCATTATTTTTAGTTTTGTTGTAATTAATGTTATTTATTGCAACAATTGTGATAACGCTTGTGATAAAGCGTACAAAGTTTATGAGTTTGAAATGTCAAACGTTGTTTATTTTATATCTTTAACCCGTGTATGTACATTATGTATAGAAATGCAATACAACAATCTATTTATATTGTTATACCCCTTTATGACGTGAGATTTTGTCGCAATCACAATTTTGGCATAATAAATCTTTACAAAAATATCAAAAGGGTGCCTTTTTCATGAGAATTTAATCAAATAAACTAGCTGAACACACAGGCGCAAATCACATGTTTTGCCTTGTTCTTTCTGACAACTTTCGTCTTTCTGACAACTTTCGTCTTTTTGACAACTTTCGTCTTTTTGACAACTTTCGCTATATACTCTGCTGATTGGTCAATAGTCAAACTATGGGAGTGGCTCACATCATGTCAGTTCATGTTTACTATCACCGCATATTCCACATGCACGTCTCAATGACCATTTTATTGAGACAGCTTATGAAAAAGCCCGTTACCGATCATCATTTTTTTGGTAATTATAAGTGCTGTTCTACTGAGATTTGTAGAGGGATATTTGAAAGCAACGTTACAAAATTACATATATAAAGCGGCCGATAATTATTTTAAATAAGACTCAATAAAATCGATCCGGGTATTTTACGGTTTACACCGGTTAACAGAAAGATTCATATCACTAAACGTATGGGAGAGGTTTTATCACCAAAAACTTGCCGCTTGTTTTTATAAAAAAAAATCCGACTTTTGAAACATATAAATCTAATAATTGATAAGCCTGTCTTTTTTTAAATAATGAATTATGGTTAAGTATTAACATATAGTTAACTTTTTCCATATTTGTTTCACCAATTAAGACTTTAAAGGTGAACATCTTAAAATTATTTTAGAACAAGAGCACTGAAAACGTGGTGAGCGATGAGGTCGTATTTTCACGATGCAAATCTATACACAAAAGCTGAATACAATGTTGATTTACCATGTATTATGCAGTTACTTGTCTAAGTGAATTTACGACTCTATTGGAAAAGACTTCTCTTTCTTTAGAAATCATCGAGGCAGAGATATTGTCAGTGTAGCAACGTTTCTAAAACTTGAGTGTAAATATATATCTCCGTAGAACCACTGATCCATCGCATTTTTTCTGGAAAACCTATCCATATTAATGTATTCGCCTAGGCTGGAACACGTACCCATGCGATTAGAAGCTATGGGATTATAAGTAGGGGACTAAATCTCTTTGGTGACTCATGTCTCATTTGATGGTATCATAAAACATGTTCTCTATTTACTATAAAACGTGTTCTCCATATACTATAAAACGTGTTCTCCATTTACTATAAAACGCGTTTTCCATATTCTATAAAATGTGTTTTCCATATCTTATAAAACACGTTCTCCATATACTTTGAAACTTTGTCGTCAAGTTATTACAATTTCTTTTTCGTTTACAATATAAACTATTTTGTAGGTCAAAACCACCTTGCCAAACCTTATCGAAGCAAAATGTCGTTTGACAAAAGATGTCATCATGAACAGACACTCACAAATAATTCCGCAAAATCGTTGAAGTTAATTTAAGAGCTAAGAGAAATGCATGCCTTAAAGGTGATATCCGACAGTTTACTCATGTCAAATTCATGTAACAATACCGTACTACTGCTTACGCGAATTAGGGCATAATTTTCTGCACTCAAGAGTACAAGTCGCTATAAAGCACTCTTAAAGTTCAATTATTCCAAATCTCTTATAAATTACGATAGTGATCTCTAAAAATAGATATCAACGTCAGAGCGAATTACCCGGAGGGCGATATAACGTAATCTCAAAAGTGAGTTGCCACGTGGTTTCCTTAGTTAAAATTAGCTATCCCTGCAGCGTGGCTCAGATAGAAAATAATTGTTTGCAATCAGAAATAGAGATTTATGATTCACTGTTTACGCTGATATAGGGAATAAATGGGCAGCATTTTACAGGATCTTTTCAGGAAACACTGACTGATTTGGTTCTATGAGAAAAAAAGTTTGGTTCAAACTATCGGATCCTACCTTTAAACATACGCGACTGGGTCTTGACTTCAAGATCAGCACATGAACATCACTTATCCTACCTCGTGCAGCCAAACTAGTTGGATATTCTTGTCGTGCACAGAATTAATATTAAAACAGACGACAATGTTTCCTCTTAAATAGGCAAGAATTAAAATAGTATTATGTTGTCTTTACCACTAAAATATGACAACAAGTGCATGGGGGAAAAGACAACGAAATATCATAGCTTCCAAATATAATGACAGTTTCTTCCTTCCTGGTTTGTTCATGCTGCGGTAAAGCGACTGCTTTTATAGTCCAGTGTGTGTATACTACAAGAGAAATAACACTTGAACTGAGCTTCGACTTACAGTTACTGTGAGGAACACAACTTTGTTGATAGGTTGGCCTCGTGCAAAATACTTTTTGGAGTAGCCTCTTCCCTTACCGGTCGGTTACGTATCTACACAAAATGCTATGGTAACACTTTTGTAGCTTTGATTGTTTTCAAATAATTGCATTTGTTGAAGATATTTTGTCCTTCTCGTTTACGTATTTAAGATTAGTTAACAGTTGATTGTGAGGCTCTACTCGTTTTAACATATTATCTAAGATAAGCATTGAAAAAAAGTTTCGTTTTTTTAATATTCCAACAGAGCAAAAGTAAAGAGTTGATGGTTGTTGTTTTCTCTAATATATAGCGATGAATGGCCGAGGAGTCTATGGAATCACACGTCGCTGACTGAACCCACTCGCCCCAATGTCAGGTGAAAGAATTGTAAGGAATAAAAGAACTTGATAGAACCTCTGCGAACCACTGTTTTATCGGGGTATCAGATAGTGTTCCTATATCAGAATATAACACGTTCTTTACCTGTTTGTGGATTTTACAGACTTTTTACAGATGATCTTAAAAACCATTTTAATGTTAAGAAAGTACTTTTTTGGGGGAGTGTGTGTGTGTGTGGGGGGGGGGGGGATCAATCAAGCGTCAATCTCCCGCTGATCTAGACGTCAGAGCACTTCAGTCCTTTGTTTACATACAATCATAAAGTGATCACGTGGTTTAGCTGGGTAATGAACAGCTAACTGTAAGTATAAATAAATGTTTGATCCTAACTGTCAGATACGACCTTTGACCTCTGATATACCTGATACATTTATTGACAGTTCACACTTTGTCAGTACTGTTGTCGAGAACATTTGTATCGTCAAATGAACATGAACATTACAAAAATGGGCTGATATTGTTCATTGAAGATATCCTTTGAAATAGGTTTATATGTTGAAATAGTACTTTCATTTTTATTTTTTAACTATTATCATCATGTTAATTATTTTCAGGAACAAGTTCGATGACTTTTTGCTCGAGTTTTTTATTATTCTGTTTTGTTATTATATTATACATATAGCGCCATATATCGTTATATTAATTATTACTTTTACAAAAGAGATAACTTTGAAAGCTGTGGTAAAGCAGTTATCAGTTATATAGCGGTTGTATTTCTTGTTCTTGTCGGAATCCATTCAACAAACAATATGAAATTGCAAGAATGATGATTCAAGTCATAATCTTAAATATATTGTATATTCATTGTAAATTCAATGTCAACGTTAAATGATGACATTCAAACGAGCACATTTAAATTAATAAAAAAAGTAACAGACATATCGTCGGCCTAATATCAAAAGCTCGTATCGTCACTTTCACAAATTTTACAGGAATTACGTTTTTTTGTCTCACACTATCAAATTTTGTTTTAATTGCACGTTATTTGGAAGGAAGTTATTTTTTATCACAGTATTAAAGTAAACACATTTGTTTTTAAATTTGCAGGCGGTTTAATAAAGTTGTGAAGAATACGATCTTTTGATACCTACTTGATACTATTGATAATATTGCGTAGGATAGTACGCTGGGAACCAGACTTATGATTCGTGATGTTCTTATTGGAATTGATGCCGCCGCGTCGCGTTCGTTTTCCCGCTCTTTGACGTCACGACAAATGACGTCATGCCGAAAGAAATGACGAACACCACTCGGAACTCCTCGGGTAATTCCGTCCTCTACGTATCCGAAGCTTGTCGGAGATCGCCGAGAAGGTACGATTGGACGAACACAAGATTCATGAAAAGTAACGTTAAAATGACACTTTGGCTTTTTCTAACACTGTTGGGGTTGGTAGAGTTTTCAAATCAAAATGTTATAAACTCCAGTAAATATTAAATAATTTTCCAGTGCAAATGTTTCATCAGTTTGTTTATGTTGAATCACTTTAGGATTTGTTTATATAAAATATTCTGGCATCAGCTAATTTCCGAAAGAAGCATACTATTCCTCAGGTTAAGGTGAGTGTTTCTTTATTTTTATTTTTTGTTTGTTTTACAGTGTGTTTTGATAGACTGCAAGATTTAATTTTAAGTCATATGATTTATCTATGTAATCGTTAATATATCATGGGAAACAGGAGCGGATACATGATTATATTTTTTTTCGGGGGGACGGAATGGGGGCTGGGGGTGGGGGGAATATGTAACGGTTTATATTTATTGTAACAAGTATACCATTGCCTTTTATGCAGAATACGCAGCTGCCTACATATTTTACCCAGGATTAGGTTTGAATGCAAGACATGCAGGCTGCACTTGGGATAGCATATTCATTACATTCCTTCTCTTTCTTACTTTTTTCAGCAGGGCATAAAGTGTAACTACGTACTTTATAGGGTATAGCCTGTTCCCGGAGACTGGCGTCAGCAGTAAGTACGGACATTAGTGAGTATAGCCTGTATCGATCCCATGGATTCTCTTAAACCACTTCTGACACCAATCGAGTAAACCGAGCTGCATAAATCATATTACCAGGATGGGGTCTGAACCCACAGCCTCCTCCTCCGGAGTCAGGTGCGCTATAAGCTACGACCGTGGCAGACAGTTCTTGGGAGAGCATATTTACTACAGAAGATTAAATCTGGAAAAAAAACTTACAGCATTAGGCGTTAGTGGTATAATTATTGTTAAAAACTAGAAAAATTCTGCTAAATTCAGACTGCTAGGCTGCCAACTTCAGGCTGCTAGACTGCTAGGCTGCCATCTTCAGGCTGCTATGCTGCTAAATTCAGGCTGTTAGGCTGCTAGGCTGCCAACTTCAGGCTGATAGGCTGCTAAATTCAGGCTGCTAGACTGCTAGGCTGCCAACTTCAGGCTGATAGGCTGCTAGGCTGCCAATTTCAGAGATCTAAGATAATTGTTTACTTCTTAATTGTTAGTTTCAAAGTGCCGTGGCTCTTAAGTCTCACTTGAGTGAATTATGTTTAAAAGAAACGTCTGATCGGGGTGTTAAAATTGCATGATTAGGATTATTGTTTTGGCATATAATGGCGACTATGTTGCCCCGTGTCATGATTATGTAAGTAATGTGTTTTCGGCAGTCTAGTAGTGTGATTCCAGCGCTATTACAATGTTTCAAAGCCTCACGGGTCTGGGTGGAAGTCGGTGATCCAATAGATAAACACTTCAATTGTCTGTTTAAGAAATGGAAAATTGCGAGAAAATCAAGTGTACAGAAATTAATTAATGGATGTATCCAGAGTTCCAAATACCGGGCCGTGTGCATCTGTCTCCATCACACGGCTCGGCTTCAAAACGCTGTTATGTCAATATGACAGGTAAGCCATCATCAAAACTTTATTTGACAATAATCAGCTACAGCAGCAGCGATCTAATTATCAATATGACATCGCTTTACCGCTAAGTCTTATTATACGAAATGATATCTTAAACTCGCCTTATTGGTCATGTTGATGCCTTGGTATTTGACAATCATGTCGGCACTTTGACCTACCTTTGTTTCGCAAAATGACGTTCATAAAAAAAGTCTGTATAAGGTCATCATACATATTTAAGCCCCATCCACATGACAAAGTAAAAGGGAAGAGGTCTTTAATGTAGTTTAGAGGAACATTTCCAGAGATCTAAGATAATTGTTTACTTCTAATCCAGGTAATGAACTCAAGGACCAAAAATGTCCAAAGTTTTCCTGCCGGAACGGCGGGTTATGTATCAGCATCAAGGATGTTAACCACGGAGCTCCGAAACACCAGTGTGTGTGTCCAAACCACAAGGTCGGTCGGTATTGTAAAGAGGGTAAGTATGTTTGATTAACTCGATACTTAATGCTTAAGTATTACCCCCACCCACTCGAAAAATATAAAAAAGATAATACATACTAACACCACAACCATCACTTGTGAACAAAAACAAAGAACTTTTTAGATGATGATGATATTGTTAAGTTTAACTTTCTGACAGGTCGAACATTTAAAAAGATTGACTGGTTAGTGATTCAGTTCATATTTGTGACTGTTGTCACTTTTTTCATATAGTTACATTACATAGACGATGTCATAAATATATTGTCCTCTTTATATATATATATATAAATATATAAATATATATAAACCATCAATCACCACAAACGATTTGCTCGCTCTCCAGTGGCATAATTATTTAAATACAAAGTGTATGCGCATATCATATGGCTGCGTGTGTCATGTGGCGTGGCAAAACCAAGTCGCTTTAAATATCTCATCATTCCTAATAAAAGTTGATTTTGTTTTATCATATTTGTCATGTTGATAAAAGTCCAGTGAGTACAAACATTTCAGTGTATGGACATGGAGTTATATTATTGCTGCCCAAAACCTCTAGCTTAACACTTTCGATTCCGGTTGTCTAAAACCACAAAAAAAAAACAGTCATAGAATTGTCACATTAAATACGCGTTAACTATTTATTTGCTGTGAACATCATGTTACAGATATACAGCTGGCGGCAGTCGGGAACCCCAAGAAGTGCACGATGACGTCCGACGGGCCCATTTGTACCACAAGCAAGCCTTCTAGGAGGGCCGTACGATGGTGTAAAGCACCACGTTATAAACTTGCAAACAAAGGTTGGTGTGTTTCCAATTTGTCAACATTATAAACATCAACAACTAGTAAATATCAACAAACATAGTAAATGTCAACAAACATAGTAGATATCAACAAACATAGTAAATGTCAACAAACATAGTAGATATCCACAAACAGTAAATATCAACAAACATAGTAGATATCAACAAACATTGTAAATGTCAACAAACATAGTAGATATCAAAAGACATAGAAGATATCAACAAATAGTAAATATCAACAGACATAGTAGATATCAATAAATATAGTAAATATCAACAAACATAGTAGATATCAACAGACATAGTAGATATCAACAAACATAGTAAATATCAACAGACATAGTAGATATCAACCAACAGTAAATATCAACAGACATGGTAGATATCAATAAATATAGTAAATATCAACAAACATAGTAGATATCAACAGACATAGTAGATATCAACAAACATATTAAATTTCAACAGACATAGTAGATATCAACAAACAATAAATATCAACAGACATAGTAGATATCAATAAATATAGTAAATATCAACAAACATAGTAAATATCAACAGACATAGTAGATATCAACAAACAGTAAATATCAACAGACATAGTAGATATCAATAAATATAGTAAATATCAACAAACCTAGTAGATATCACAAACATAGTAGATATCAACAAACATAGTAAATATCAACAGACATAGTAAATATCAACAAACATAGTAGATATCAACAAACATAGTAGATATCAACAAACAGTAAATATCAACAGACATAGTAGATATCCATAAATATAGTAAATATCAACAAACATAGTAAATATCAACAGACATAGTAGATATCAGCAAACAGTAAATATCAACAGACATAGTAGATATCAAAAAATATAGTGAATATCAACAAACATAGTAGATATCAACAAACATAGTAAATATCAACAAACATAGTAAATATCAACAAACATAGGAAATATTAACAAACATAGTAAATATCAAAAGTTGCGACAGCTTAAATGTTTATTTTTGAGAGACATTGAAGCAACTCTCTTGTTGTCTTTGTAATGACGTCCAGCTATCGTTGTGCAGGCACATTCTAAACAAATAAAGATTGCCATGTTGAGACCATTCTTATGAGTTATATACAACCAAACTACAGAGTTATATACCCCAAACTACAGAGTTATATACCACCAAACTACAGAGTTATATACCACCAAACTACAGAGTTATATACCACCAAACTACAGAGTTATATACCACCAAACTACAGAGTTATATACCATCAAACTACAGAGTTATATACCACCAAACTACAGAGTTATATACCACCAAACTACAGAGTTATATACCACCAAACTACAGAGTTATATACCACCAAACTACAGAGTTTTATATCACCAAACTACAGAGTTATATACCACCAAACTACAGAGTTATATACCACCAAACTACAGAGTTATATACCCCAAACTACAGAGTTATATACCACCAAACTACAGAGTTATATACCATCAAACTACAGGGTTATATACCACCAAACTACAGAGTTATATACCACCAAACTACAGAGTTATATACCATCAAACTACAGAGTTATATACCACCAAACTACAGAGTTATATACCATCAAACTACAGAGTTATATACCACAAAACTACAGGGTTATATACCACCAAGTTACAGAGTTATATACCCCAAACTACAGGGTTATATACCACCAAACTACAGAGTTATATACCACCAAACTACAGAGTTATATACCACCAAACTACAGAGTTATATACCCCCAAACAACAGAGTTATATACCCCCAAACTACAGAGTTATATGCCCCAAACTACAGAGTTATATACCACCAAACTACAGAGTTATATACCACCAAACTACAGAGTTATATACCACCAAACTACAGAGTTATATACCCCCAAACTACAGAGTTACATACCCCCAAACTACAGAGTTATATACCCCCAAACTACAGAGTTATATACCACCAAACTACAGAGTTATATACCACGAAACTACACTTTCGAGTTATATAAAGGATATTCAAAGTTGGCAGTATATCTTTACCCATACCACTCAGTTCGCCACACACACGACTTTAAATAGTCAAAGAATAGTTTTTATGACTTAATCCGTTGTATTTTATGTGACATGACCGACAAAAACATCACATCGTTGTCAAAGGAACGTTGAAATGAAAAGAATTTAATATTTACAAATTATCACACGATTATTTTGTTTTATGAGCGTGCACCACCTTATCGTTACAATTTCACGCACACACTATACATTGGAAATTAAAGACTAGCTCAATATTTTAAATATAGCATTTTCAAACGCCGATTGTTTGAAACTTCATTGAGTTGTTTAATTGAATCAGCTTTAAATGTGTCATAAGTTTCATCATGTTTAAGGCATTGAGAAGGCATACTGAGTGTTTTATCTGTTTAAAAGAAATGCATTAGCATTCTTTGAGAAAAGATAATTTCTTTATTAATTATAATGTTTATTCTTAATGTTTTGTTTTTCTTCTAGAAAATCGAACGGGACACAGTAAGTATTTTTGTCTTTATTTTAAATGTTAAAGTAGAAAAAGCTAAAACGTAAAAATAATTAAAAACATTATTGTTGGAATGTTATTTTTGTCTGGGTTTGATTGTACTTATAAATAAGTTATTAAGCTCTTAGGATTTTCATATTTAACTAAGCTTAACTTGATCTTGCTAAAACCGCTTCATGATGTTCCAGATTTGTGTATGTTTCCTTGTAACACGACAATTATGATTCCAGTTGGCATTCGTCGCGTCCTTAGCTATTTTAGGACCGGCCACAAAAAAAAACTCAACTTTGTGGGCACAAATAACCCTATTATTCTGGTTTTACGTATGTAATTATTGCTTAGTACAAATATTTAGTCACAAAATATTGTTGTCATAGAAACTTCAGAATCTTCGCCGCTGATTCGTAGTCAATATTACATGGAAATGCACATTGTGTCAAAAGTAGATAACAAAATGAGGAAAAGTCGCATTGAGTATTTTATGACAGTCTTACCATGGATGTTGTTATAAAATAGTTTTAGATAAAAACAGGTTCGTACCTTTGATCAGATTGATCAAATGGTGTATTTAAATGGATTGATCTTAAATACCTTCATTTACAAGATATGTTTCTTTATTTGCATTACAGATAGATTTCACTACTTCATTCTCCAACTTATGAATAAACAAGGTATGTATCATTGGTATATTTCATTACTTTAACAACACATAAATGTCATTCTTCTACAGGTTTCTTTCTCGCACATTCTATTTATCAAACATACAAGAATATATGACAAAGTCCTATGAGCATTGCAACATATACCAAGCTCCGAAAAGGCACAGAACAAAGGTATTTCACATGCAAGCCAAGCGAAAAGTAAGAACAAATTTGTGATGAGTAATTTAACGAAAAGAGCAAACCAGAGGCTGGTTTAATATCATTTTGCCTGAACTCGTTTAATAAATGTTTTGTATTAAATAACAACGAGTGTATTGTCAGATCCTCTATCTATACATGTATATACCATTTTGTATCAGTGTTCATGGTTGTAGTTTTGCATTTTACCAATAAGTCATACAATATACATGTATATATGTACTTGTTCACATATTCTGCATCATGTTACAGGTAAAGGTCCCGGCTATAAAGGCCCATGAAAGTAAGTAGTATTGTTAAAAGCTATGTTATCATCTCCCGTACAACAAAGTAAACGATACAAAATTATTCCAGCAGGAAATATATGTGTCAGGAGAGTGCAACAACAAGAAACTCCCACCCAGTCTAAGTCCCGACCTTTGTCCAAATAAAGTGACAACCGCTGGAATAAAATCTCTCAGTGTCATAAAAAAAGTAGTAAGCTTTTTTTTTAAAACATTTAGTCAATCACAATATATCATAAAATAAAACTATTAAACATGCCCGTACCAAGACCCCTGCGGCAATGTCGGTTTTGGACTGCCATTAAAGAGATCACGAGCTCGAACAATAAAAAAACAAACTATTTTAGTCTTTTCTTTTATCACATTTTTTTTCGAATTCAGATTTACAGTTCCAAAAACTATCAGCATATACATTTCTAATATCATTTTTAAACTCAACACCATTTAATAGTGTTGTAAAGAAGCTTAAACAAGGTATCTTCCTCCTTTAGTACGGTGTACATTCTTATTATTTTAGTTTATTCAAACATTTAATCATTGTTAAAGCGACGCCATTAAAGGTTTTTCGGCATATCTTTACTTAACACTAATAATTGTTAGATTAAAATATAACATTCAATTAGGTGTGAACAAGTTGGCCTTAAAAACATTCTCAGATTGGAAAAATCAAAAGCGCCGCAACGGTTTTCAGTGTATTTATTTCGATAAAAATATGAAACTCAACTACCTTCTATAGCTCCTAACCATCTATGTGGTAAATAATGTCATGTGTATATGTCATAAATAGTACACTGCTTAGCTCAATAGTGGCACCACATTTACAGTTTTAGGATTTGCACGTCGCGTTGTTCTCTACAAAGCATCATTCAAGAAAAAGACGCTTGAACAATTTGACATGATTTGCTCACTTTGAAAGTTTGTTGTGCAATAAACTACATTAAGTCTTCGGTCTAAAATCATACTGCGCTATAAATTTACCATTTATAAGGTTATTTTTGTTAGAATTTGTAACATTTACAAACTAGAAAATTTGAAAACATTTATCTTTGTACGAAATGAACAAACTTGTTTCCTTTGTCCAAAGTGAGGTTAAATTAAGCATATAAACTAGAGAAGCTACCGCAGTATTTGCAGCGCTTTCAATAATGGATTTTAGTACAGTTTTACAAAATCATTAGTTTTACTTAAAAGTGAAATGACTCGAGTCATTTAGCCTCGAGTATGTTTCACTGGCACATAGCCTCGAGTATGTTTCACTGGCACATAATCTTGAGTATGCTTCCCTGGCACAAAGCCCTCCAGTATGTTTCACTAGCACATGGCTTCGAGTATGTTTTACTGGCACATAGCCTCCATTATGTTTCACTAGCACATAGCTTCGAGTAGGTTTCCCTAGCAGATATCCTCGTGTATGTTTCACTAGCACATAGCCTTGTGTATGTTTCACTAGCAGATAGCCTCGTGTATGTTTCACTAGCACATAGCTTTGATTATGTTTCACTGGCCAGAGCCTGGTATATGTTTCACTTGCACATAGCCTCGTGTAGGTTTCACTGGTACATAGCCTCGTGTAGGTTTCAGTGGTACATAGCCTCTCGTCTGTTTCAATGGCACATACCCTCGTGTATGTTTCACTGGCACATACCCTCGAGTAGGTTTCACTGGCACATAGCTTCGTGTATGTTTTACTGGCACATACCCTCGTGTATGTTTCACTGGCACATACCCTCGAGTATGTTTCACTGGCACATACCCTCGTGTATGTTTCACTGGCACATACCCTCGTGTATGTTTCACTGGCACATACCCTCGAGTAGGTTTCACTGGCACATACCCTCGTGTATGTTTCACTGGCACATACCCTCGAGTATGTTTCACTTGCACATACCCTCGTGTAGGTTTCACTGGCACATACCCTCGTGTAGGTTTCACTGGCACATACCCTCGTGTAGGTTTCACTTGCACATACCCTCGTGAAGGTTTCACTGGCACATACCCTCGTGTATGTTTCACTGGCACATAGCCTCGTGTATGTTTTACCGGCACATAGCTTTATGTATGCTTCACTAGCACATAACTTCGTGTATGCTTCCCTGGCACAGAGCCTCGAGTACTGTTACTTGTCTACTTTTTTAACTTAATTGGGTACGGCAGGATTTCACCATGACTAGGATATAAACCGTACGAAAGACCAATGAATACTCGGGGTTTCTGGCAGTACTTTAGGCATATGAAGTAATTAACACACATGATCTTAACCATGTCTGACACTTCATTTTATGTTTCTCTAGCACATAGTCTCGGGTTTGTTTTGCTAGCACATAGCC
This sequence comes from Sinonovacula constricta, assembly GCA_007844125.1. Taxonomy (NCBI): domain Eukaryota; kingdom Metazoa; phylum Mollusca; class Bivalvia; order Cardiida; family Solecurtidae; genus Sinonovacula; species Sinonovacula constricta. Next base: position 1,267,372 of record CM017557.1, on the reverse strand, counting down.
TCGTGTGTGCTTCATTTGTACATAGCCTCGTGTTTGTTTTGCTAGCACATAGCCTCGTGCATGCTTCATTTGTACATAGCCTCAGGTAGGTTTCACTTTGCAAAAAGTCTCGAGCCTAGAGTATGTTTTATTGGCGCAAAGCCCAATGTATGTTTCCCTGGCACTTAGCCTCGTGTAGGTTTCACTTGCACATAGCCTGATGTAAGTTTCACTGGCACCTATCCTCGAGTATGTTTCACTGGCACATATTCTCGTGTAGGTTTCACTGGCACCTATCCTCGAGTATGTTTCACTGGCACGTATCCTCGAGTATGTTTCACTGGCACATATTCTCGTGTAGGTTTCACTGGCACATATTCTCGTGTAGGTTTCACTGGCACCTATCCTCGAGTATGTTTCACTGGCACCTATCCTCGAGTAGGTTTCACTGGCACCTATCCTCGAGTATGTTTCACTGGCACCTATCCTCGAGTATGTTTCACTGGCACATATTCTCGTGTAGGTTTCACTGGCACCTATCCTCGAGTATGTTTCACTGGCACCTATCCTCGAGTATGTTTCACTGGCACCTATCCTCGAGTATGTTTCACTGGCACCTATTCTCGTGTAGGTTTCACTGGCACATATTCTCGTGTAGGTTTCACTGGCACATATTCTCGTGCAGGTTTCACTGGCACCTATCCTCGAGTATGTTTCACTGGCACCTATCCTCGAGTATGTTTCACTGGCACCTATTCTCGTGTAGGTTTCACTGGCACATATTCTCGTGTAGGTTTCACTGGCACCTATCCTCGAGTATGTTTCACTGGCACCTATCCTCGAGTATGTTTCACTGGCACCTATCCTCGAGTATGTTTCACTGGCACCTATCCTCGAGTATGTTTCACTGGCACATATTCTCGAGTATGTTTCACTGGCACCTATCCTCGAGTATGTTTCACTAGCACCTATCCTCGAGTAGGTTTCACTAGCACCTATCCTCGAGTAGGTTTCACTGGCACATAGCCTAATGTAGGTTTCACCGGCACCTATCCTCGAGTATGTTTCACTGGCACCTATCCTCGAGTATGTTTCACCGGCACCTATCCTCGAGTATGTTTCACCGGCACCTATCCTCGAGTATGTTTCACTAGCACCTATCCTCGAGTAGGTTTCACTGGCACATAGCCTAATGTAGGTTTCACCGGCACCTATCCTCGAGTATGTTTCACTGGCACCTATCCTTGAGTATGTTTCACCGGCACATAGCCTCGAGTATGTTTCACTGGCACATAGCCTCGAGTATGTTTCACTAGCGCAAAGCTTCGTGTATGCTTCCCTGGCGCAGAGCCTCGAGTACTGTTACTTGTCTACTTTTTTATCTTAATTGTGTTCGGCAGGATTGCACCATGACTATAAACTGTACGTAAAGACCAATAAATACTCGGGGTTTCTGGCAGTACTTTAGACATATGAAGTAATTAGCACAAAGGATCTTTACCCTGTCTGACACTTTATTTTAAGGCGAGAGGTCATTATAAAGAATAACCAGAGATGTCTCGTGAGTCAGCTGTGGTATCGACTCTCTGAAGACTTACAACACAGCGAACACACGAAGTTCACGTGCAAGACGAGAAAAGGTGCTGTACCATAAACATGAAGATATCATGCACTATTTTTGTTGATAGTGTTTTAATAAAGAGTTGATTGTTGCAAATTTGATAGTCCCATTCTTTTTGTTATTGGAAAGGTTGTTCCAAACAATGTTTAAAACTTGAATAATACAGTTGTGTTTATTTTAGATATTAGCCAAATAATAAAATATTGCTTTTTTGTGTATTGATTGTTATAGATGTATACAACTTTCGCTGCAAAATGAAACAAATACGTGTATACAGCACAACACACTTCAAACGTTGTACACGGGAAATATGATTCTTATTATTTCTATCCAAAATAAAGTTGGAGTTGTCATATCAACCTTAAAGCTAATATCCGGCAGTTTGCCTATATAAAATTGTATCAAATACAATTACCAAAATATTGTCCCTGTTTGGGGAAATTATGCATAATTTCTGTATACACTTATGCTTTAGTCTGAATAAAACGGCTATAAACACTGCCACCTATAAACATCATTAACACATACGGATGTTCCAGAAGAGATCTGAACTGTAGGTTACCATGCTTAAGTTCAGACAACATCTGAGTCAAGATAAATATTACGGAATCCCGTTCAGGCCACGTTAAATTCCGTTGAACTAGCGAGAATTTGCCGACATGCAATGATGAAACCAAATTAACATGATCGCAATGTTTAAGTTCTTATTAATTTAAATTTAATGATGTTTATGCGTTGTAATCACTAGCGGATCCGGGGGAGGTGGGGGGTGGGGTTAAGCTCCCTCTAAAATTCCCGGACTATATTTTTATTTACGCTAAAGAATAGCACGTTTAAACGTGTAAATTCTTATATTTCTTATATCAAACATGTCATTACCAATGAAATACAAGATTTTTATAGTAAAACACAAATAGATCTAGTTTCAAAAATATCTCAACACCACACTGTGGGTTCAGTTCAGGTAGGTGTTCACTCTGTCACTTACATTCCATTGCGTCTTTTCGTAATTCCGCAATTTAAATCGCTATTTTTCCTTTTCCTGCTTGGTCAGCAATAATGGCAACGCCTGTTAAACGTGCGGAACTCCAAAATACATTGCGTTCTTTTTTAGCAGAAAAGATGAAGAAAGAAGGTGAGATGTTCTGTTCTTATTTTTTTCTTTGCAAGCATTGAAAAGTTTGTGTATGCAATTTACATAGAAGTTCTGAGAACTCAGCTGAGTAGGCGTACGTACATGTACATCAGATCTATCATTATTAAACCCAATATGGTAATGATTTACTGTAACAATCCTGTATTATTAATTTATATAATTAATTTGTAGATATGACACAATTTGATTATTATTAAGTCAGTCATAAAAGGTAGAATTCAGTTTGGATGAAAGTGAAACTCGTTAAAAAGTACATGTATAATAACATGTTGACCTTTCAGTACTGGTAAAGGTAATTGACTATAAGAGCGTTAATAACAGCCCATGGTTAGGACAGTGCGCCGTGGTGTAGTGGTAGAGCATTGCGGTACGGAACAGAAGGCCCCGGATTTATTCTCGGAGCATTAAGTCAAGCGTGTAAACTCTAGATAGTAAGGTGGTGTTCACATGTGTCCGCATAAGTCATCCGCTTCCACACACGTCATCCGCGTCCAGAAATTAAAAAAAAACACGCTCTCATTAATTTTTATATTAGTGTTCAGATGTATACGCACACGCCATCCGCACACGTCATCCGCATCCGCTTTTGAATCGCTCACTGCTCGAATTTTTGACGTGTGCGGACAGACGCGGATAGCAGATTGACACAACAACATGTCGAAGCAAAAACTTATTTCGGATGAAGTTAGCGAGCAAATAATAGAATTGGTGCGTCAACGTGATTACTTGTACAACCCAAGCCTACCAGAGTACAAAGACGCCGATATAACAAAAAATACTTAGGAGTCAATAGCGGAAACAATTGATACCAGCAATATTGCACCAGCAATACAATGCAAAACGTATCCAAATTGTTGCTTTGTTAACCTGAAGTACATTTGAAATTCTTCTTCGCATTATTCCAGTTCATTCACTAAATGGTAGTTTAAACCAAATTGTTCTCGTTTTTTTTAATTATATCTCGTATCCAAAAGCGACGTTTCCTTTTCTTGTGTCTTCTTATCACTAGAAAATATCCGAAGTAAGTAAATGTTCAAACTGCAATTCATACAGCATCGTACTAAGAGACATCCTTATTGGTGTACTCCAGAGTAGAAGGGAAATTTCTTATAATTAATACATTTGACAGATGACGGACGCGTGTACATGTGAACACCCCGGGCGGATGACGTGCACGGATGACGTGAACGGATGTGCGGACGCGTGCACATGTGAACACCGCCTCTTTTGTTACTAACGTCTGTTACAACAGCCAGCTGCGAACGCTCACCCTCAAACTCTGAGATTTATTAAAAATTCTCACAGAAGCACGATGGGGCAGCAGCGTTTAAACGCTAAGATGCTACTGTTCTGTCACTGTGACATTACATTGGACATTGGTCAAATCATTGACAGTTATGCAGGGTAATATCTTCGGCGAATGCTTCTCATGGACCCGTATTTAATCAGAATAAAATTATGACTTGTCTTTGCAGTTCTGAAACCATAATTGTTTATGTTTGCCCACCATGCAATTCTTGTTAAGTTAGAATATCGAAATATTGAACATTCAAAACGTCTCCCAAATATAGCAAAGCAACTAAGGAAAGTATGACAATAAATTATTTTAGCAAGCATTTATCAATGTTGGTAGCTCTGGTTGACAAAACATGATAGAAAATTGAATTATGTGCATGATAAGATACTGGTTTAAAGTGTTACAAAGCAGTGATATCAAACATATACAAGATTGATACAGGCAGTTATTCAGTGCTATTAACCCTTTTTCAAATAAGAGAAACTGACCTTTGGTTTTAAGAAACATTATGTCTTGATGATGTTTGGTCACACCAAAGAGTTGGGAATAGTTTTATGTTCATGTCCTTGTTGTAACAACGAGTTAGTGATTGGTTGGAGAAAATACGTTCATCACCTAGAGCTTGTAACACATGCATGCATTTCTCTACATTTAGATTCAAATATTACCTAGGTAACGTAGATGTAACTAAATTCAGGGTTGGTCTTACGATATTCATAAAATCATCGAATAGATAAAAATGAAACAGGCCGCTGGCACAAACCGTTATCCATCCCATTAAACGAAAGAAAATGTGAAAATTGTTATGTACTTGAAGATGAGTGTCATCTTCTTATTGAATGTCCTTTGTATGACTCACAAAGAAAACATTGTATACAATTTTAAATACAAACAAAAAGCTTTACTTTGCACTGGTGTATTTCAGTAAAACATACAATTTTGTTGTCAGAGACTTCTATGGTACACGCTTATCAAATATGAAGTGAGAAGACAAATTTTAAATTCATAAATTTATGTACATGTTTTTAACGACAACCGTTCGTGTAAACAGCCAGTGATAGTTATACAAGTGGGTAGTTCAGGGAGAGTCTTTCATCATTTCTATTTTCAATTTATCTCAGCGACTTAGAGGAAACTTTAGAATTAATTTAGAATAGTTCACAAGGTGATAGGATTGACATGTTATATCTTTATATACGTCTATACGTCGACGATGTTATTCTTTTTGCGGAAAATAAGGTAGAACAAAAGAGATACGATATTTTACATAAATACCGCGAAAGATCAAAATTAACTGTTAAAATTTAATGTTAATAAAAGTAAGATTATGATTTTTCAGAAAGGAGAAAAATATACCGAACATAATAATTACATATACAAACTTGTTGTTTCACTGTACAATTATCTTGGTGTAAGTATATCATCCCGTGTTGGGTTGACACAAACAGGCGAAACATTGTCAGGACAAGCTTTTAAGCCTATATTTAAAATGAAACATTGTTTATTTAAATGTACACATGCATCTAGGTGTAAGTTGTTGACTGTCCATACATGCCCAGAATGAATTTAACATCAGTTTGGCCAGGTATTCGAGCATGAATTGGCGCGAAGTCAGTCCTGGGTTTTTCTGAATGTTTTTGTTTTCACACACAACTTCTTTCCTTTCACAAAACTGTCCATAATAACAATATTTGTTCTGGTTTGTTTCAAATACCTTTTGTCTATCAGCTGACTTCTGTGAAGCATTGTTGTGTCGTATGCTTACTTGTGTCAAAACTTGTGTTATATGTCGGTTTAATTACATGTTTTTGTCACTATCAAGGCTGCTTGATATTTCAGGATTTCTTTGTTTCAAACATATTTTTGAAATGTATGACGTTGCAACATAGGTCAGTAAATAAGCTCTGACTGTTTCACTGCGTGTTTTGTGATATGGTATATTTTCAAAACCATACGTTAACATATGCTGTTGTTTTTTGTTTGTTTGTTTACTTTTCTTGTCCCTTTTCTATACTAGTAGGTTTTTTTCTTGTCAACATTGTTCGTATGAACACAGTATATGCCATCTCCACCGTCGTCATCATCACCATTTTGTCATAGTTTTTATTATAGTAATATCAAAGTTTTATCATAGCTGTTATCATAACTTTTATCAGAGTTTTATCAGAGCTTTTATCATAGCTTTTATCATAGTTTTCATTATAACTTTTATCATAGTTATCATCATAGCTTTTATCATAGCTTTTATCATAGCTTTTATCATAGTTTTTATCATAGTTTTTATCATTGCTTTTATCATAGCTTATATCATAATTTTTATCATAGTTTTATTATAGCTTATATCATAGTTTTAACAAAGCTTACATCATAGCTTTATCATGGTGCTTATCATAGTTTTGTCATATTTTCTCATAGTTTTTATCATAACTTTAATCCTAGCTCTTATCATAGTTTTAATCATAGTTTTTATCATAGCTTTTAACATAGCTTTTATCATAGTTTTTGTCATAGTATTTATAATAGCTTTTATATTAGTTTTTATCTTAGTTTTTATCATAGCTTTTTATCATAGTTTTTATCAAAGCTTTTATCTTGGTTATTATCATAGCTTTTAACATAGCTTTTATCATAGTTTTTGTCATAGTATTTATAATAGCTTTTATATTAGTTTTTATCTTAGTTTTTATCATAGTTTTATAATAGCTTGTATTATAGTTTTTATCATAGTTTTCATCATAGTTTTTATCACAGTTTTATCAAAGCTTTTTATCATAGCTATATCATGGTGTTTACCTTAGCTTTTTTCATATTTTATCATAGTTTTTATCATTGTTTTTGTCATAGCTTATATAATAGTTTTTATCATAGTTTTATCATAGCTTATATCATAGTTTTATCATAGCTTATATCATAGTTTTTATCATAGTTTTAACAAAGCTTTTTTCATAACTTTATCATGGTGCTTATCATAGTTTTTGTCATATTTCTCATAGTTTTTATCATAGCTTTTATTCTAGCTTTTATTATAGTTTTTATCATAGATTTTTATCATAGCTTTTTAACATAGCTTTTATCATAATTTTTGTCATAGTCTTTATCAAAGCTTTAATCTTGGTTATTATCATAGTTTTTATCATAGCTTTTATCATAGTTTTATCAAAGCTTTTATCTGGGTTTTATCATAGCTTTTATCAGAGTTTTATCATAGTTTTATCAAAGCTTTTATCATAGTTTTATCATAGCTTTTATCATAGTTTTATCATAGTTTTTATCCTAGTTTTATCATAGTTTTATCATAGTTTTTATCATAGCTTTTATCATAATTTTATCATTGTTTTATAATAGTTTTTGTAATAGTGTTTGTCATAGTTTTATCATAGTTTTTATCAAATCTTTTATCATAGTTTTATCATAGTTTTATCATAGCTTTTACCATAGTTTAATCATAGCTTTTATCATAGCTTTATTATAGTTTTATCATATCTTATATCCTAGTTTTATCATAGCTTTTATCACAATTTTATCATAGTTTTTATCATAGCTTTTATCATAGTTTTATCATTGTTTTTATCATAGTTTTTGTAATAGTTTTTGTTATAGTTTTATCATAGTTTTTAATATATGCTCATGTTAACTGAATTTATGTATATGTATATTGTATTTTATATACATTTCTGTCATTATTATCATCACTGCCATTATTATCATCACTGTCATTATTATCATCACTGCCATTATTATCATCACTGCCATTATTATTATCACTGTCATTATTATCGTCACTGCCATTATTATCATCACTGTCATTATTATCATCTCTGCCATTATTATCATCACTGCCATTATTATCATCACTGCCATTATTATCGTCACTGCCATTATTATCATCTCTGCCATTATTATCATCACTGCCATTATTATCATCACTGCCATTATTATCATCACTGCCATTATTATCATCACTGCCATTATTATTATCACTGTCATTATTATCGTCACTGCCATTATTATCATCACTGTCATTATTATCATCTCTGCCATTATTATCATCACTGCCATTATTATCATCACTGCCATTATTATCGTCACTGCCATTATTATCATCTCTGCCATTATTATCATCACTGCCATTATTATCGTCACTGCCATTATTATTATCGTATAAACACAAACCTGAAGGTGTTTTTTACTTCTTGTAGATTTTATTCCTTATTGTAGAAGTGTTTTTTTAATAATTTGATTTCTTTTTGTTAACTTTGTTGCCATCATTTTTATTTCCAACCATTACATTTGATGCATTGTTGTTGTTTCACAAACATTTCCAGTTTAACTTCGTGTTCATTTATTTGCTTATAATAGTTACACTGTTAATTTAAAACTTGACTCAGGTAAGGTAAGATTTTCAAAAACACATTATCCGATCTTCTTTCTTTTGCAATTGTATTAAGTTCATTTATTAGTTGAGAGTGAAGACAATACATATTTGTTTGTAGAACGGTGTCCATTTATTGACTGTGATTTACAATAAGACATATTAATACTAATTTAACTAACAGAGGACATTTTCATTAAAATATTAAATACATGCACACAGTTATATTATATATAAGATAAGTTGTAAAGTAATAACAGAAAATATTTCTGTCTTCGGGAATAAAATTTATTTTGTAAGATACTTAAGGAGATATAAGGGACACCACTTTCTAGTGCAAGCGTGCACAGTTCACTTATAACGAGACGTGCATTAGCAAAATATAGTTCATCGTGTGTTTTCATATACAAGACACAATAATACAGGTGATACAGTGATTAGAAGGAAAATGGCAATGCAATAGCTAAATAATTGTACAATTTAATTTAATATTGGATACAACCGTTACAGTCGGAATATACATTTTAGAAATTTATAAAAAAAATACACACCAATTCACAGTTACAGTATACCTTGTGGAATGATAAGTAATATTGGGAGAAAGCAACAAGGGCGATAACTAGATGGTTGTTGCTGCTAGGGTCAATCCGTCTGTCCTAAAACACACAAACAAATTTAATAAAAATAAAGCTTTATACAAAACATGTGTTTTTATTAAATTGTTGCTATTAAAATGATCCAAATATGGAGAATGTCATTCATCAATGTGCAAAAGTAAATAATTTTGTAAAGCCTTTTTACTTTACTTGTTCATATTCTCCATTAAACATGCATATTGATTTGCAAGTAGTATACAGTTTTTATCAAAGGATGGAAGAAAATAAATATGTACCTTTGTTTCTTTGTTGCAGGAGCTACATTCTCACTGTCGGACATGAAAATATCCTCCTCTGAGTGAGTCTTCTCCTCCTCCTCTGCCTCATCTTCAAACTGCATGAGGTGGGGTCACTGCAGATGGTCCTGTGCCTCCCGCACAAAGAATGTACACGTTCTAGATTCTGTAGTTTGGTCTTCAATGCCCGAATCATCTCATCTACTTCTCTCGTTGTTATGATGGTTGTTGCATCTGGTGCTTCTTTTGCTGCTACGGAGCCACTGCTTTCCCTCCTCCTCCTCTTGTTTAGCCCTAACTCTTCTTTCAGCATTTTGCGCAAGTCATCGATCACTTCTGCTTGATGGCGTTGTTGAAGATGAACAAGTTGCACCAATGTTGCAACAGTCCTTAGTACTTCTTCAAGTATCATTATTCTGTCGATCTCTGATAACCTAATGAATAGTACTGCCCACGTCTCTTTCCAGTTCCTCTATGAGTTTGATGCTTCTTTATCACGAGTTTATAAACAGTGAAGCTGTGATTATAAGATTTTTATGTCATCGTTTAAGAACGATCATTACTTTTATCCTTTCTTCATAAGTGGGCTTATGATTATATTTTTATTCATATCTGACACAGTTATTCTTATCAAACAGATTAATCTTGCATTAATTTTTTTATATACGAGGCGGTCATTCTATATAAACGTGTTTTTAACCATCCAATTTGCATATAATTATTTTTTAATTCAAACTTGACATAAGCAATCTTACCATATCGTGTTGTATCAACTTAATATTCATCTTCATGTCCATATAAACGTTCCCACACGCTCAAGTATCTCTTTACTTTCACGGAACATTAAGCATTGTAAATAAAAAAGGAAGGTACACTCGTTACTATCGCAATAAGGTGACGGGGTAAGGTTACAGTATGTAAGAGTACATAGTGATTCAAGTGTGTACTGTTTGAAATAACAGACGCACATAGAATCAGTTTAACTTATATTTGTACATTAATGTAGGACATGTATATGTGATCATCATGCCACTACATCATCATTTGGTGTCTCATGAGTTAACATGAATGGTTTCAGATCAGGAACCACACTGATGGGATACAAGAAGAAATCATACAATTGATGTTCTTGTGTAAAAAGAACGGTACGATGCACTTACTGAAAAACGCTTAGTATAGTCACCACCGGTCACTATAAACATACTTATAGAATGTGTCCCATATACAGTTTATAGATCTCCATGTAACCACAGGTCACTATAAACATACTTATGGGATGTGTCCAATATACAGTTTATAGATGTCCATGTAACCACAGGTCACTATAAACATACTTATGGGATGTGTCCAATATACAGTTTATAGATGTCCATGTAACCACAGGTCACTATAATCATATTTATAGGATGTGTCCCATATACAGTTTATAGATGTCAATGTAACCACTGGTCACTATAAACATACTTATAGGATGTGTCCCATATACAGTTTATAGATGTCCATGTAACCACTTGTCACTATAAACATACTTATAGGATGTGTCCCATATACAGTTGATAGATGTCCATGTAACCACAGGTCACTATAAACATACTTATAGGATGTGTCCAATATACAGTTTATAGATGTCAATGTAACCACTGGTCACTATAAACATACTTATAGGATGTGTCCAATATACAGTTGATAGATGTTCATGTAACCACTGGTCACTATAAACGTACTTTTAGGATGTGTCCCATATACAGTTTATAGATGTCAGTGTAACCACTGGTCGCTATAAACATACTTATAGGATGTGTCCCATATACAGTTTATAGATGTCCATGTAACCACTGGTCACTATAATCATACTTATAGGATGTGTCCCATATACAGTTTATAGATGTCAATGTAACCACCGGTCACTATAAGCATACTTATAGGATGTGTCCCATATACAGTTTATAGATGTAAATGTAACCACTGGTCACTATAAACATACGTATAGAATGTGTCCCATGTACAGTTTATAGATGTCAGTGAAACCACTGGTCACTATAAACGTACTTATAGGATGTGTCCCATATACAGTTTATAGATGTCCATGTAACCACCGGTCACTATAAACATACTTATAGGATGTGTCCAATATACAGTTTATAGATGTCCATGTAACCACCGGTCACTATAAACATACTTATAGGATGTGTCCAATATACAGTTTATAGATGTCAGTGTAACCACTGGTCACTATCAACATACTTATAGGATGTGTCGCATATGCAGTTTATAGATGTCCATGTAACCTCTGGTCGCCATATACAGTTTATAGATGTTCCTGTAACCAAAGGTCATTATAAACATACTTAAAGAATGTGTCCCATATACAGTTTATAGATGTCAATGTAACCACTCGTCACTATAAACATACCTATAGGATGTGTCGCATATACAGTTTATAGATGTCCATGTAACCACTGGTCGCTATAAACATACTTATAGGATGTGTCCCATATACAGTTTATAGATGTCCATGTAACCACCGGTCGCTATAAACTTACTTATAGGATGTGTCCCATATACAGTTTATAGATGTCTATGTAACCACTGGTCGCTATAAACATACTTATAGAATATGTCCCATATACAGTTTATAGATATCCATGTAACCACTGGTCGCTATAAACATACTTACAGGATGTGTCCCATATACAGTTTATAGATGTCCATGTAACCACTGGTCACTATAAATATACTTATAGGATGTGTCCCATACACAGTTTATAGATGACAATGTAACCACTGGTCGCTATAAACATACTTATAGGATGTGTCCCATATTCAGTTTATAGATGTAAATATAACCACTGGTCGCTATAAACATACTTATAGCATGTGTCCCATATACAGTTTATAGATGTCAATGTAACCACAGGTCACTATAAACATACTTATAGAATGTGTCCAATATACAGTTTATAGATGTCCATGTAACCACTCGTCACTATAAACATACTTATAGAATATGTCCCATATACAGTTTATAGATATCCATTTAACCACTGGTCGCTATAAACATACTTACAGGATGTGTCCCATATACAGTTTATAGATGTCAATGTAACCACTGGTCACTATAAACATACTTATAGGATGTGTCCCATATACAGTTTATAGATGTCCATGTAACCATTTGTCACTATAAACATACTTATAGGATGTGTCCCATATACAGTTGATAGATGTCCATGTAACCACAGGTCACTATAAACATACTTATAGGATGTGTCCAATATACAGTTTATAGATGTCAATGTAACCACTGGTCACTATAAACATACTTATAGGATGTGTCCAATATACAGTTGATAGATGTTCATGTAACCACTGGTCACTATAAACGTACTTATAGGATGTGTCCCATATACAGTTTATAGATGTCAGTGTAACCACTGGTCGCTATAAACATACCTATAGGATGTGTCCCATATACAGTTTATAGATGTCCATGTAACCACTGGTCACTATAATCATACTTATAGGATGTGTCCCATATACAGTTTATAGATGTCAATGTAACCACCGGTCACTATAAGCATACTTATAGGATGTGTCCCATATACAGTTTATAGATGTAAATGTAACCACTGGTCACTATAAACATACGTATAGAATGTGTCCCATATACAGTTTATAGATGTCAGTGAAACCACTGGTCACTATAAACCTACTTATAGGATGTGTCCCATATACAGTTTATAGATGTCCATGTAACCACCGGTCACTGTAAACATACTTATAGGATGTGTCCAATATACAGTTTATAGATGTCCATGTAACCACCGGTCACTATAAACATTCTTATAGGATGTGTCCAATATACAGTTTATAGATGTCAGTGTAACCACTGGTCACTATCAACATACTTATAGGATGTGTCGCATATGCAGTTTATAGATGTCCATGTAACCACTGGTCGCCATATACAGTTTATAGATGTTCCTGTAACCAAAGATAATTATAAACATACTTAAAGAATGTGTCCCATATACAGTTTATAGATGTCAATGTAACCACTCGTCACTATAAACATACCTATAGGATGTGTCGCATATACAGTTTATAGATGTCCATGTAACCACTGGTCGCTATAAACATACTTATAGGATGTGTCCCATATACAGTTTATAGATGTCCATGTAACCACCGGTCGCTATAAACTTACTTATAGGATGTGTCCCATATACAGTTTATAGATGTCTATGTAACCACTGGTCGCTATAAACATACTTATAGAATATGTCCCATATACAGTTTATAGATATCCATGTAACCACTGGTCGCTATAAACATACTTACAGGATGTGTCCCATATACAGTTTATAGATGTCCATGTAACCACTGGTCACTATAAATATACTTATAGGATGTGTCCCATACACAGTTTATAGATGACAATGTAACCACTGGTCGCTATAAACATACTTATAGGATGTGTCCCATATTCAGTTTATAGATGTAAATATAACCACTGGTCGCTATAAACATACTTATAGCATGTGTCCCATATACAGTTTATAGATGTCAATGTAACCACAGGTCACTATAAACATACTTATAGGATGTGTCCTATATACAGTTTATAGATGTCCATGTAACCACTCGTCACTATAAACATAGTTATAGGATGTGTCCCATATACAGTTTATAGATATCAATGTAACCACTCGTCACTATAAACATACTTATAGAATGTGTCCCATATACAGTTTATAGATGTCCATGTAACCACTCGTCACTATAAACATACTTATAGGATGTGTCCAATATACAGTTTGTAGATGTCCATGTAACCACCGGTCACTATAAACATACTTATAGGATGTGTCCAAAATACAGTTTATCGACGTCAATGTAGCCACTGGTCGCTATAAACATACTTATAGGATGTGTCCCATATACAGTTTATAGATGTCAATGTAACCACAGGTCGTTATAAACATACTTATAGGATGTGTCCCATATACAGTTTATAGATGTCCATGTAACCACCGGTCGCTATAAACATACTTATAGGATGTGTCCCATATACAGTTTATAGATGTCACGCTTAGTAAGTAGCTAGGGAACTATCTTAAAAGACACATTATTTGCGTTGTCCTGATAACAACTTTAACTGTGGATGTGAAGTCACATAAACAGGGTTGAAAACACGATATGGTGAAAATTCGATTTAAACGGTTTCCGATCAAAATCAGAAGAAATCACTTTCTGTACTAGACGTTCGTTTTTTAAACTGTGGTAATTAAATGTCTAAATATCTTAAGGTGCTCTAAAACTATTTTAGTTTCGGCTTTTTTTTCCCACAGGGTTAAAAAGTATCGGAAATATAAATACAAGAATTGGTCAATTTTATATAGGCTCTACTGTTAGTCAGGAGAAACAATCTGTTTTTATCAGACTGAGGAACACATTTGAACAGTTAAAACGGGCGTGCCTCTGCATCCTATTTATAAGACGCCAAATTTGTTCTTGACAGTAATGTTAAAATTGTTTTAACATAAAAATCAAAATCAGACAGTACAAGAAGCTTCTGAAAGTGTACCACTGGATTCAATTTAACGGACGTAGCAAACCATAACCTTTCAGGTTTTTTTTATTCAACGGTTGAAACAAGGGACGCAACTCAAAAAGTAAAATCTACGACAGTTATATCCTAGTAGCGTCGCTTGGATTTCTAATTGCAGTTTGCTCTCTATGACGACGCTGAAACAATACTCTGGCAGTCAGTTGTTGTACAGGCGTAGTTGCCTTTTAACATGCAAAAAACAAAATTCCCTTTCCACGTTCTTAGCTACCAACTCTTGCTATTTTGCTCAACATATATCTTTAAAAGGAAATGTGACTGAAAAAGAAACTCTAGTACACCACGTTCGGACAGAGTGTTAAGTTGGTATCCTACCGATATAAATATTTTATAGCAACTATCAGCAAAGCTACCAATAAGCTATCAATGAGCTATAAGTAAGCTATCATATTATTAATAAATAGAGTTTGTTTTGTACTAATAAGTCAGGCTATGTAGGGGTGTGTCTTTTTGTTCACAGAAACCGAGAAGTAATATTGTTACCTGCATTAAATACAGAGTAAACTGTCGAAGACCACCTTTAAGACACACACTAAGCCGAAAGCAGCACTATATCTGCTTTATGTCAAACATCGTTATGTAATTAAACTTTATAAGAGAAGTTAACAAATATGACGGTTGACACTTTTGGGCTGAAATTACCTGCTCACGGTGGGTTTTCTTGTTCTTGTTATTGGTGTTTGACTGACGTACTTGACTTATTCTGTGTAAAAATCATGTAAGGCTTACACGTGGTTTCTGTAACATTCAGTATAACATGTGTTACAAACATCGGTGAAACTTGAAAATATCAAAAATCAAGATACACACATAAGTTAATGGAATATTTCAAGAATAAAGACCGAACGACAGTTTAATTATCAACTTTTCAATAATCAATTTTCTTAAAATCGTTTCAAATAGCACTATGATCGATTAACAACCCGCATTGCAAGCATTTCTGAACTGTTCTTATTAACATGTGTACATTTGTAACAGTAACACATAAATGACGTGTACATAAAGACATTTTAAAATATCCTGCACAACAACTGTTATACCATGGCACAGAACAGCCTCATACATGTGATGTTTCAATCAGCATCAAACAGCTTCGGCGCTCCAATGTCCTCCGTTTATTGGGAGAGCACGCTAACCACCAACTGACGCGTAGTGATACATGTCAGCGAGCGTCAAAACGTGCAGTGTTTCTGGTTTGCAATAATAACCGTCCGTTGACTGCTGTGCTACCGTTTTGGACTCCAATGAAAAACGTCAACGGGGTCCTGGCTTTCTGAGAATGGTATCTCCTTAAGGTATAACATCAAGCTTGATACTTATCAATGTACAATTAGGTACCATATTATTAATACAAGTTTAATTTCTTGTATGCATACAAGTTAGCAGACAAATTCCTTGCAAGAACACTTCCTATCTCATCTCCTTCCCCAAGCTCAAGAAGGTTTAGGGTTTGGTAAGATGCGTTGTTTCGTCATTAATTCCTGACGTTTATAAATGTTGACACTTGGTTTATGGACGTTTTTGAGTGGGGCTGAAATTTCGCAGGATCAGAGGTTAATGGTGACTCTTATACGTATAATGCGTTTTACATAAGTCCCTGTATTGGCACTTCTCCGGTCGTTATAGTATAATCATCAACTACTTCGGCAGAAGAACTCCCCGGGCGTCATTTACTGCCGCCTGTTGGAACGGGACTTAGCAAATGGGATACTTAACAATCCGAAACCAATCCGACACAAAGTACTGTTCGGCACTTAAATCAAGAATTTGTTACTTATAGTACTTCGGTGGCTTCCAAACTACCATCAGCGATCTCTATTACGGTAATCACAGGTCATTCAACATCACTTGTCTCTCTTTTTCAACCTACCAAATGGCTTAATCGCGAAAACTACTTCTAATTTGCGCGAGGTTTTATAACCGTAATTATGATGCTAGTAATTAAATCAGCATTCTATAAGACTAAGAAAATGTACTTTAGTTTTCAGTACTATATGTTCTACTGCCTCTTCTGCCAAGATAAGGCAACAAACGCAAAATAATGAATTTTGCGGGAGATTTTATTACCTTACTTGTAAAGCGCACTTATGAGCGATACATTGGTAATAATTAAATGTCTTGTTCGTGTTTCATTTTAAAGTAACAAATTATGGATTTTCCCGAGGCAAAAAGTGCACCGATTTCATTCAAACAAAAAATATAATCTGCGGTAACGCATTTGCACGTAACAGTCTGTAACTGCGGAATGATATGTTGGTGCACCTGGCGACTGAATTTGTAATATAATATATATATACATGCACACATGTATATTATGTGTGTGCATGTATACATGTATGTGTGGGTGTGCACATATATTAGCGCACGCGCTAATCTGAAGTCTTCTTTGATAACTTCAAAACAATACAAAAAACTTACATGTAACAAATTGAAGGCCTGTATTACCATTTTACAGAACGAATGCCGCATTTGTACTTCTGTTATCCGAATCAAAAAGATCAGTGTGAAAGGAAAAATAAGGTAGCACAGACAAAATGATCGAATGTTCGGCTGACAGACCGCCGTTGTTATTTGCAATTGTCTGCCCAAAATATACGTGTAACGAAATACTTATTCTATCTTTAGCACATAAATGGATAAAAGTACCCTAATTGAAATTCATTTGCAAATAAATATGTCTATTTGTTAATGGGAACAAATTATCATGATGTATTTTGCTAAGAGAAATCCATAATGTTTAAAAATATATATACGCAGATAAAATGGTTCAAGATTCATTTTCATAAACTTATGTCTATTTTCTGCGCCTAGTCCACGTTAATGCTACAGTGTATATATGTTCAACAAACGAAAACGATTATAAAAACCGTGTCCTTCCAAAGACAACAAAACCCAAAGACGTATCAGTTTTCAACTCTACAGAAATAAAGCCTTTCATCTCGGGGATTTTGTGGAAAACTATAACAAAACAATGCGAGGTGGAATCTAAAGCCACTTACTGTAATTGGCTTATTTTCTTGCAAGAACAAGTCCTGATATTTCGTGTAAGTGAATATAGTTTGAGCAGCTGATTTCACATTAGCTGGCGCGTGTTGGTATACAAATAGAAACTTGATCCTGTGCGCATGTGCGGCAACATCCAATCAAATTATAATTAAGTAAGGGTACGTGAACCTTTTTACCCTAAGGATCAACTTTGTGCTTTGCGCTGTGAAACATGCAAAATACAAACACGCCATGCGTTTATTTTCATAGTCTCGAATTTACGTTTGAGGTTTGTTTTTTTCAAAATCAACAAATCTGGGGAGATTTCCCACGATTAGCAAAGCATCCGACGAATGGTTGTATACCTTCGGATGTTCTTGGAAGTAAAGGGATGAACAAGTGGCGAACAACAGCATTATTCCTTGAGAATACTTCGGAAAGCTTTGAACTTATATTATTAAGACGACTTTAACAGTTCATTCTTGCCTGGAGGTGATGTGTTGCGGGCTCGATGTATGTCGTGCAAGGTCGTCTTCATTTGGTTCTGGTTAGATATTCTATGCAAAATGTTGATAAGTTTAAATCTTACCTTATATTTTAAAGGAACATAACAAATGATGATTGAACTGGAGGCAATATAATAAGATTAACATTGATAAGCATCTCCTTCAACATTTTCTGATAATCGTGTTTTGCCAAAGTTGGTTTTCTCAAAATACCCCACGTATGACGGCATGATGTCAGTAATTAACGTGCCATAAATCCTCGGCCTATTATTATAATATAACTTTTGATCTCAATGTGTATGTCTCTACACAATGTTTAATTTGTCTCGTTTGGCTTGAAATGTTTATAAATACTTATTGTACATATTTTGATACTTAATTGCAATAATTGTTATGTTGCTAGTAAACTGTAATCGTTGCTCAGATTTACTACCGATGCCGGTGCTAAATGTTAGTTTTGTTCAATTTGATGTGATATTTTATGTTTGAGAATAAGCTCCAGGTTAAACTCTCCAGTTGGTCCTTTTGCCCACTGACCGGTCCAAGTCGGGAACAGTTTTTCTCTATGTCTATAAAGTCTAGTTTAACAAAATAGTAATAATAGTATTAATGCTTAAACATTTATACAATGGTGTTTGGCGGTAGGCTCAGAAGCTATCTACTTTTTTTAAAGTTTTATTTAAAATATTGTTGTTGGCAAATATTCATTGCATAGAGGATACGCCTATAAAGCAGATGTATACACGACACTGTACTAGGACATATCTTGTACACATCCCCCTCTCTCTCTCTCTCTCTGTCTCTCTCTCTCTGTCTCTCTCTCTCTGTCTCTCTCTCTGTCTCTCTCTCTGTCTCTGTCTCTCTGCCTCTCTCTCTTTCTCTCTCTCTCCCCTCTCTCTCCTCTCTCTCTCTCTCTCTCTCTCTCTCTCTGACTTTCTGACTGTCTGTCTGTCTTTCTGTCTTTTTGTCTGTCTGCTGTCTGTCTGTCTGTCTGTCTGTCTGTCTGTCAGTCTGTCTGTCTGTCTGTCTGTCTGTCTGTCTGTCTGTCTGTCTGTCTGTCTGTCTGTCTGTCTTTCTGTCTCTCTGTCTCTCTCTCTCTTTCTCTCTCTCCTCCACCCTCTCTAACACACACACTCACTTTGTTTCTAACTTTCCCTGTCTTTTTTTCCTTTTTTCCTTCTTTCTCACTCCATATCTTCTTTCTCTCTCTTCTTTCTCACTCTCTTTCTTCTCTCTCACCCTGTCTCACACACTCCCAGTCTCTCTCCTTTCACTCTCTCTTCCTTCTTGTCAGTCTATCTTCTTTCCTTTCTCTCTCTATCTCATTTGTCACTCTCTCTTCCTTCTCTCACTCTCTCTCTCTCTCACTCTCCCCCCTCTCTCTCTCTCTCTCTCTCTCTCTCTCTCTCTCTCTCTCTCTCACACACACACACACACATGTACTTAGTATATATGAGGAGGAATAATTTCAAGCTCAATTAACCAGTCGCGGCGTCTACGGTCATGTAATGTTTCATTTGATTGTAAACATCCCAGCAAATGATGAAAAATCCATTCATTGCCTCTCATGGTCAATATCTTTGTTTCTTTACTTTGTGGGACAATACTTCGCGAAGAAACCTTATTTACTTATCAATCATGATGTTTTTGAGGTGTACACAACACGAGAATAAAAGATACCCATTAGGTGATACATTGATTAGTCTCTAGTGTCTTGCACTTTGTCAACACGTTGTGCAAAGTTACAACAAATAATAAATACACAATTCATGTTTCACGAAAGGTTTCCGATCCCAGCTATACACACTTGCTACCATTGCAAACTAAATGCCTTTCTTGGGGGGCTCATCCAACGATATGCGAAAAACAGTCATAACGTCAAACTCCTGCTGATTTCCCACTCACACCCAATGTCTTGTAAATTAAAAGCCGACAATTTATTAGGAAGGAGATTTATTCTAATGAATTTATGACTGGATATCACGTTGTTACGGAATTCGATAACACGGATTAACCCTTATTTCGTCGTCACCATGTCGGTCTGGAAGTCCCACACTACACTTTACGACGTTACTGATATTACAGATAATTCAGTTGTTATTTAACTATGTACTTACATTTAGATTTTGGTTTGGAACTTATAAACAATCACATCCATATGTGCGTTTCTTTAAGTAGTAAAAACCCGTCTTAAGTAAAATGAATAATTTAGTATCTTACTATTTTATACAAAAATGTTATACCTTAAACCTCTATGCACAACTAGAAATGTATTCAAAGCTTAAAATATACATTTCTTAATTGTGCGAGAACTGTCAAATAACTCCAAACACATGGCCAGATGTAACCATATATATGTTGACGTTTTAGACAGCTTTTAAAAACAAAAGTCGGTATGTAAGTATATTATGTTAAATAAAACGTCTCTAGAGACATAAAATCATGTATACACTACAAATGCACTAACTTACTATAAGGAGTATATACGGAATACATTTGTGTAAATAATGTCGATTGTAGATAAGGACAATGGAATAAGAAAACATGACAGAATTCTACAAAAATATTAATAATACATGAAATACATTAAAAACTCTCAAGTCAAAGATATAAATATGCGAGGACAAATTGGCAACAAAAACGGCTGCATTGCTCAAGATGCTTCAGATAAAGATAGTCACTGCTCAAGATGTCTCACCTATAGAGAGTCACTGCTCAAGATGTCTCACCTATAGAGAGTCACTGCTCAAGATGTCTCACCTGTAGAGAGTCACTGCCCAAGATGTCTCACCTGTAGAGATTCACTGCTCAAGATGTCTCGCCTGTAGAGAGTCACTGCCCAAGATGTCTCACCTGTAGAGAGTCACTGCTCAAGATGTCTCGCCTGTAGAGAGTCACTGCCCAAGATGTCTCACCTGTAGAGAGTCACTGCTCAAGATGTCTCGCCTGTAGAGAGTCACTGCTCAAGATGTCTCGCCTGTAGAGAGTCACTGCCCAAGATGTCTCACCTGTAGAGAGTCACTGCTCAAAATGTCTCACCTGTAGAGAGTCACTACTCAGGATGTCTCACCTATAGATAGTCACTGCTCAAGATGTCTCACCTGTAGAGAGTCACTACTTAGGATGTCTCACCTGTAAAGAGTCACTGCTCAAGATGTCTCACCTATAGAGAGTCACTGCTCAGGATGTCTCACCTGTAGAGAGTCACTGCTCAAGATGTCTCACCTGTAGAGAGTCATTACTCAGGATGTCTCACCTATAGATAGTCACTGCTCAAGATGTCTAACTTGTAGAGAGTCACTACTCAGGATGTCTCACCTGTAGAGAGTCAGTGCTTAAGATGTCTCACCTGTAGAGAGTCACTGCTCAAGATGTCTCACCTGTAGAGAGTCACTGCTCAAGATGTCTCACCTTTAGAGAGTCACTGCTCAAGATGTCTCACCTGTAGAGAGTCACTACTCAGGATGTCTCACCTGTAGAGATTCACTGCTCAAGATGTCTCACCTATATAGAGTCACTGCTCAAGATGTCGCACCTGTAGAGAGTCACTGCTCAATATGTCTCACCTGTAGAGTCACTGCTCAAGATGTCTCACCTGTAGAGTGTCAGTGCTCAAGATGTCTCACCTGTAGAGAGTCACTGCTCAAGATGTCTTACCTGTAGAGTCACTGCTCAAGATGTATCGCCTGTACAGAGTCACTGCTCAAGATGTCTCGCCTGTAGAGAGGCACTGCCCAAGATGTCTCACATGTAGAGAGTCACTGCCCAAGATGTATAGCCTGTAGAGAGTAACTGCCCAAGATGTCTAACCTGTAGAGAGTCACTGCCCAAGATGTCTAACCTGTAGAGAGTCACTGCTGAAGATGTCTCGCCTGTAGAGAGTCACTGCTCAAGATGTCTCACCTACAGAGAGAAACTGCTCAAGATGTCTCAACTGTAGAGAGTCACTACTCAGGATGTCTCACATGTAGAGAGTCACTGCTCAAGATGACTTACCTGCAGTTTCACTGCTCAAGATGTATCGCCTGTAGAGAGTCACTGTTCAAGATGTCTCGCCTGTAGTGAGTCACTGCTCAAGATGTCTCACCTGTAGAGATTCACTGCTCAAGATGTCTCACTTGTAGAGAGTCACTACTCAGGATGTCTCACCTGTAGAGATTCACTGCTCAAGATGTCTCACCTGTAGAGTCACTGCTCAAGATGTCTCACCTGTAGAGTGTCAGTGCTCAAGATGTCTCACCTGTAGAGAGTCACTGCTCAAGATGTCTTACCTGTAGAGTCACTGCTCAAGATGTATCGCCTGTACAGAGTCACTGCTCAAGATGTATCGCCTGTAGAGAGTCACTGCCCAAGATGTCTCACCTGTAGAGATTCACTGCTCAAGATGTCTCACCTGTAGAGTCACTGCTCAAGATGTCTCACCTGTAGAGTGTCAGTGCTCAAGATGTCTCACCTGTAGAGAGTCACTGCTCAAGATGTCTCACCTGTAGAGAGTCACTGCTCAAGATGTCTCACCTGTAGAGTGTCAGTGCTCAAGATGTCTCACCTGTAGAGTGTCAGTGCTCAAGATGGCTCACCTGTAGAGTGTCAGTGCTCAAGATGTCTCACCTGTAGAGTGTCACTGCTCAAGATGTCTCACCTGTAGAGTGTCAGTGCTCAAGATGTCTCACCTGTAGAGAGTCACTGCTCAAGATGTCTCACCTGTAGAGTGTCAGTGCTCAAGATGTCTCACTTGTAGAGTCACTGCTCAAGATGTATCGCCTGTACAGAGTCACTGCTCAAGATGTCTCACCTGTAGAGAGTCACTGCCCAAGATGTCTCACATGTAGAGAGTCACTGCCCAAGATGTATAGCCTGTAGAGAGTAACTGCCCAAGATGTCTAACCTGTAGAGAGTCACTGCCCAAGATGTCTAACCTGTAGAGAGTCACTGCTGAAGATCTCTCGCCTGTAGAGAGTCACTGCTCAAGATGTCTCACCTACAGAGAGAAACTGCTCAAGATGTCTCAACTGTAGAGAGTCACTGCTCAAGATGTCTTACCTACAGAGAGAAACTGCTCAACATGTCTCAACTGCAGAGAGTCACTGCTCAAGATGTCTTACCTGCAGATTCACTGCTCAAGATGTATCGCCTGTAGAGAGTCACTGCTCAATATGTCTCAACTGTAGAGAGTCACTGCTCAAGATGTCTCACCTACAGAGAGAAACTGCTCAAGATGTCTCAACTGTAGAGAGTCACTGCTCAAGATGTCTTACCTGCAGATTCACTGCTCAAGATGTATCGCCTGTAGAGAGACACTGTTCAAGATGTCTCGCCTGTAGTGAGTCACTGCTCAAGATGTCTCACCTGTAGAGATTCACAGCTCAAGATGTCTCACCTGTAGAGAGTCACTGCTCAAGATGTCTCACTTATAGAGAGTCACTGCTCAAGATGTCTCACCTGTAGAGAGTCACTACTCAGGATGTCTCACCTGAAGAGTGTCACTGCTCAAGATGTCTCACCTGTAGAGAGTCACTGCTCAAGATGTCTCACCTGTAGAGAGTCACTGCTCAAGATGTCTCACCTATAGAGAGTCACTGCTCAAGATGTCTCACCTGTAGAGAGTCACTACTCAGGATGTCTCACCTGTAGAGTGTCACTGCTCAAGATGTCTCACCTGTAGAGTGTCACTGCTCAAGATGTCTCACCTGTAGAGAGTCACTGCTCAAGATGTCTCACCTATAGAGAGTCACTGCTTAAGATGTCTCACCTATAGAGAATCAGTGCTCAAGATGTCTTACCTGTAGAGAGTCACTGCTCAAGATGACCCACCTGTAGAGAGTCACTGCTCAAGATGTCTCGCCTGTAGAGAGTCACTGCTAAGATGTCTCGCCTGTAGAGAGCCACTGTTCAGGATGTCTCACCTATAGAGAGTCACTGCTCAAAATGTCTCACCTATAGAGAGTCACTGCTCAAATTGTCTCACCTGTAGAGAGTCACTGCTCAGGATGTCTCACCTGTAGAGAGACACTGCTCAAGATGTCTTACCTGTAGATATTCACTGCTCACTATGTCTCACCTGTAGAGTCACTGACCAAGATATCTCACCTGTAGAGAGTCAGTGCCCAAGATGTCTCACCTGTAGAGATTCTCTGCTCACGATGTCTCACCCGTAGAGTCACTGCTCAAGATGTCTCACCTGTAGAGAGTCGCTGCTCAAGATGTCTCACCTGTAGAGAGTCACTGCCCAAGATGTCTCACCTGTAGAGAGTCACTGCCCAAGATGTCTCACCTGTAGAGATTCTCTGCTCACGATGTCTCACCTGCAGAGAGTCACTGCTCAAGATGTCTCACCTGTAGAGAGTCAGTGCTTAAGATGTCCCACCTGTAGAGAGTCACTGCTCAGGATGTCTTACCTGCAGAGAGTCACTGCTCAAGATGTCTCACCTGTAGAGAGTCAGTGCTCAAGATGTCCCACCTGTAGAGAGTCACTGCTCAGGATGTCTTACCTGTAGAGAGTCATTGCTCAAGGTGCCTTAGCTATATAGAGACACTGCTGAAGATGTCTCGCCTGTAGAGAGTCACTGCTCAAGATGGCTCACCTATTAGTTACGACTGGACGTGTAAAGTGATAACTTTCTAACAGTGATTGTCCCAAATATGGCTGTACGTCACCATTTTATGTACTCTCAACGACACATCAAGTCATCGTGTTTTATATAAGCTATCCAAGTTCCTGTCAACAAAAGGGTCAGCAGCAAGCCATGCAGTAAGGGTACATAATCCGACCAACAAACACAATGGTATAAATATCAATTCAGTTGAAAATTCTATCTTTATATTCCTATTTGACTACTTAAATATCATGGTCGTTTTGATTTGATTCCAAAACCGCTAGAAATTGTCAGCATTGTATTTGATGTTCAGATTATGAACCCGTCTAGAATAAAATGTTTTCTTCCGTTATTCAGCTATTCAAGGCATTGATGTCATTATCATTAAACCAAGATTGAGAACAATCTTTACTGTCAATGTCCTTTTTTGTGCGTGAAACGATAAGTGCCATCGGCAATGACAATTCGTAACATATGTTCGGTGCATGCATTTCTGTAAAAATATAAACCTTCTAGTTCATATATATGACATTCATGTCTTTACAGACAGATATGATAATGTTTAACAGTTTTTTGGCACGCTTAGTTTTTTCCAACTTAAA
The DNA here is from genome assembly GCA_007844125.1 of Sinonovacula constricta. Taxonomy (NCBI): domain Eukaryota; kingdom Metazoa; phylum Mollusca; class Bivalvia; order Cardiida; family Solecurtidae; genus Sinonovacula; species Sinonovacula constricta. The sequence goes on along the minus strand of CM017557.1, from coordinate 1,241,740 downwards.
TATTTCTTTTTGCAAAATTTTAAATGTTTGCTGGCGAATCTTTATTTATTTGACAAAGAGTGGCTTAACAATTTTCTACGGTATGCGAAGCACATATTAAACATACTGAGAACATCGTTTAATTCTATGGAATTTCATGCTAAGTTAGATTTTCAAAGAAAAGCAGTATAATGAATTAGTAAAGCGGGCTGACGTGTAAGCGGACAAAGACATGATGGGACAAAGACGGGTGAAGTCATCGTGAGGCCGACTCCAGAACGAGGCATTGCGTAATTTGTTGGTGGTAATTCATTTAATGATCAGCATCAACAATTTCACATCAAATGCTTCATTAATTATACTCTAACCTTAACTACGACTTCTGAATATGACAGATGCTTTTCTTTAATTACCATAACATTCTTTAAGGCTTTTAAAATCATTATAACACTCGTTTATCTGCTCCCAACCTGCAGTGCGACCCTTTGATTGGCTGACAGCTTGAGATGTTTTCTCCAAAAGTTCTCACCGTTTCTCTTTGTTTTGAAGCGCATTGCTGCCGTAAAATGAGCCGGAATGAATCAGCAGCAGCGAAAACAGTTTTTCCCATGTTAACAAAGTTATTCTTCGTGTCAGTGGACCAGGTAACGGCCGAGCGGAGAGCTTCTGAGATAGGTACAGTCACGAGACCGCCTCCAACAGAGCAAAAGCACCTCCAGTCTTAAAGAGCGCGTATTTATGACTGGTTTACAAGTGTTAACAAATGTTGGAATAACGTGCAGTGATTGACAGCAACAGCAGTTGTAGACCCGTCTGTAAACAGACCAGATAAATGAGATGTGTCAGAAGGCACTCGGCTGTATCGTAACAAGTGAACGGCCACCGCAGCCTTTGTAACCTCTCACTGAGGGACCAAGGCTGATGTAAGAACTCATTAAAATGTTAAGTTTTCTCAGAGCGTCTTTTAAACTTTGACACTGATTGTTAAGTGAGAAAAATTGCAAATTGACTCGACATTTCTGTTTACCTTGCTGTCTGCCAAAGCACTTTGAAAAGCATCATCGGGATAAAGAGAGGATACAAATTGAAACTTGCTAAACACGCCACTTAAGTTTGCACTTGAAGATAAGTCTACTCATTTATAAACTTGATATTTCAGATGCAATCCTATTAGAAGTTGTTTAACACCGATTATATAAACTGGCACCCGCAAATGAAGTAAGTTCCGCTTTGTGTATGAGAGTATCATAGTGTAGCTCTTGAAACATAGAAGTTGACAGATTCTTTGTGGTGGTGGGGGGTAAATATAAAGGCATGTTTATGTTTTAAATATTTTGATCTTTTCACTTTCACTATGAATTCCTTTAAAGGACATTGAATGAGCTTTATGTTAATTCAATAATTCTCTTATCCTTTAATTTTTGTGAACATTTTTGCTTCTATAACTTGTTGTCTTACTTGTAGATGTTAAAACATGATGGAAAAGTAAAACAGTTCAAAATTAGCATCGTTTTTATTAATTGTACCTACTGCCCTGATATCTCGTCGCAACTTCTGAACAATAATTAGTCTTCTAACAAAGACTCTATATATGTCAAAAACAACGTAGGCAGATAATTATATGCGTTGAACATTAATTATCATATTTAACGATTTTTTTTTATCTCAGATTGACACTATTGCCTCATACGTGACGTTTGAGTCATTATAGAAAACGTATAAAAACATTTAGTCTAGGATGGTCCTATACACTCGGTGCATATTTTTTATTTTTATTAAAATAGTCCTTCGAAAACAGAAAAGTAGTCCTTTAAAAGGCCGTGATATATCATACATATTATCAAGGCTAAACGATTCTTTCTTTATAGTGACAAATCACTGGTAGTGCTAGAATTAAAAAAGCGTCTCCATCGGACAGATACAACACATCTTGCACTTTAAACGGTTGCTGTTTTCTGTTGTACTATGACGACCGTCTACAATGCTTGTTCCCGGGTTATAAGCTATGAAAGGACCACGACGAGCGCTCATCTACTTGAGCTGCTTCATACATAATATCTCACTGTAAGCGGTATTGGAGATCGTGAATTCACGTTGATAATCTATCGTTGGGGCAATGCAATTAATCGAGCCCTTGTATAAGCTATTAAACCACGGTTCGCATTTTCTTAATTCAGTTAATCCGAAAATGCATGCAAATCATTACAGAAAAATGAAGTGTTTAGATAACAGTCTTCATAAATATGAAATCGTGGTCATCTTATTTAAAAATGTTTGAGCGCGCGTTATTCATACGTCATACGTTTAGGGTTTTATTTACATTTGATGTCCGCTTAACTGCACATATCACTGTGTATGTATAGAGGAGACAAATAAATATCTTCAGTGTTATTCTTAGATGAAGATTAACTCGGCATTCTGAAAAGATAACACATAATTACGAGACATCGCAAAGAAAGTCTTGCTAAAATTTTAAATCTTTCAAAGTCTGTCATTATAACCTCTGATAGATCAACGTAATTTACGGAAGTTTACGATAGATTTTGAGAACAAAAGATTAGGGTATCCTGGTATGTGGAAATTGGTACGTATAGATACTTGACAATGTCGAAATTGAAAAAGGCACCCAGGTACAATATTATTTGCATGCACGTCCATCTTCGATCAGCGTCGTAATTTTATGGCATATCTTGGAATAAGTCAGTATCACCATTTTCCTGTAAACTTTTGTGTATATCGGTCATTTGCTTAGTGTTATCGGTAACATCAGTATGGTTTATATGTAGGAGGGCCGTTAAAAAAAATCTAGTTCGCCATTCATGACTTTGAATAAGATATTTTCAAGTTGTATTATTCGGTATGTTTCACATTACCAAGATTAAGTGAAACCATCAGATCGCAGACACTAAAAATAATATTTTATGATAACTTCTGTATGTAAATCCACCATATTTTGGCGAAAACGTTATGAAAAAGGGGAAACTAGATCTACTACATGTACGTGACAAAGACAGAGTCAAGACATTGCACCGACAGGGGAAAACGAACTGGAACTGTCCGGCGGCAAATGATCGACTGCAGATTTTATCCCGGTTCTTTGAACGTATAAAGCTTGCACTTCCGAAAGGTTTTTCACATCGTAATGTAAAGACAAACAAAAACAACAATAAAGTAAGATATTTAACAGTATGCACTAGCATCAGTAGTAAATAACTTAAAATATAATACTATTGAAGAAGAACATAACAGTAAAAAATAATTCACTATCTTCAGCATTTAGTGTATTTATATATGAGCACGAATCAAATGACTCAACAAATAAATATATCCTAAAGAAATATCAGTTTGAAATAAAACAGTCCAAATGATGGCTTAGTGTATTAAGTTATACGATAAGAAATGAATGATGTCGTCTAGATAGAAATGTACACCTCTCTAACACGAGTGAAATCATTGTCTTTTGCAGAAATTATAGAAAATAATAGCAATCCTTCCGTTGATTGCAGATTTGTTTTATTTTTCTAATACTTTTTATTTACTCTTACTCCTTCTATCAAAATAAGAATATATAAGACAAGGTCCTATGAGCATTGTAACATATATAAACATTAAAAAAACACAGGACCAAGGTATCCACATGCACGCCAAATGTAAGCCATATTTTAGAAGCACTCAATTCAACGTCACCTTTTCTTGATGCCTTTCTTACTACAGACAAGAAAAGGAATCGAAGAAAAAGTCCTATGATAGTTTCCACAGATATTAAAATATGAAATTCCTCTGGACGAAGAAATATGCTACAGAGTAAATGTAAAAGTGACAAAAACACAGAGACGAGACATTTCCCACAAAAATAAAAAACAATAGTTATCAACTGTGAACGGTCAGTCGGCAAATGGACCGACTGGGGTGCTAAAAGGGGGTATCCGACAGTTTGTCTTCATCAAATACACGTAGAATTGGATTGGGGGAATTGGGGCATAGTTTCTGCAAAAAAGTCAAACCTAAGTATAACAAAGGACGATTTTGAACACTGTCTAAATTGTAAAATAGTAGAAATCGTGAAGTTAATCACTCTACATGCATATTAAGGGTCCCGTGGTTTCCTTAATTTAAAAAAAAAGCTAACTGCGCAGTGTGGCTAAGATATGAAATACCTAATGGCGAGTGATTTGTGTTGTGTTTCACTTTTCCCATAGATGAAGGACATCAATAATCAGCATTTTGCAAGATCTTTTCGGGTAATAATAATTTATTTGGTTCTTGGAGAGAACAGATTCTTGTCCAAACTGCCGGATACCGCTTTAAACCCCTGTTTGTAGAGCGCGCCAACCTTCCGGACGTTTTGTCTCCTAAACAAACAGTATAAATAAAAATATCCTATCAAAGTGAGACAGCGAATAGCCAGCATCTGCATCAGGAGCTGAAATTGGTAAAAGAATAATATATACAAACACAACACCTCTTATTATAATGAACTAGACAGGAGTCAGACAGGAGAAACGCGTAGTCGGTACTTGAGCAAACTATTAAGACTACCAAGAGCTTTCTGACAAGATTTGTATCTTGGCGCAAGAACGACAAGCAACATAATTTCCTGTGATTCGCTGATAAATCGGACACAAACTTAATATGGCTTTCATGCTTTCTTCGGATGTACGGGATAATCAACTTAATCCACGAGGGTCAGTTTGAATCCGACAGGAATAGCAATCTGTCTGACCCTCATTTTACGTCTAAGTCTACACACACCCTTGAAACATTGCAATCGTTAATCGTTACTAAAGACCTAATCCACCCGCAACTTCATATACCTATTTTAACAACCCTTCATGTCTGAAGAGTTTAGCTTCTGTGAAAATATTGTCATACATATTCAAAGTATATTGTATTTTATCCAATGAAATCAATTGTCGAATTCACAAGCTACATTCTTCTATTATATTTTCTTTCTTTAAAATGTGTTAGGTAAAGTATACGTTATATCTTCTCTTAGCTTAATTGTGACATTTGCAATTTTAACGGGATATGCTTAGACAAAGAAACATTGCACATTTTGAATTTTTATTTTATAATAAAGAAACAACGTTGATATTTTTCCAAAGCAGGGTATTAACACAAAGACACTTCTTAGTTTATATTTACAAGTTTTATCGATGAGTAATTTTCAAATACATATTTCTTTAACAATTTATTAGCATGCTTAAGGTAAAAAAGGTTGTTCAAGTAAATCGTATGTCTATTATATAAATACGATTTCTATTACTGAAGAGTTAATTTTTTAAGAATACAAACTGATATTTTTCGGCATATTTTCAGGAAAACCAAGTAAACTGTAAAGCAAGTTGGTGCCATTCTAATCCAAAGGGACATAACACTAAAAACAATAATATGGCAAGCTTTACTCTGATTGTTTCCCTTTGTCTTATTGCCATTTAACTCTTGACCTGTTGTTAACAGGACTCGGCAGTAGATTAAGACGAAAAAGGTAAAACATATATAAACAGAAAGATGATGTAAAAGTATTTACGCTGTTACAAGCATAGTATACACACACAAAAATGACACGAACAAATGTGTACTACGGCAATATGAAGACAATTAAATATTTCAAAATTACGTTTTGCCAGCAAAAAACAAAGTTAAATAAATTAAATAAATAAAATAGCTGCAGAAATTAAGATATAGTGTTATATGTGTGTTTTCGCTTTTTTTTTTAACAATCATTATCACAGACATCAATGTGGGATGTTTACAGTCGTGCTAAACCCTGCTTCACTTGGATAAGATGTCTGTGATTTATACTACGGAATATATATTTATTGTATTCAAGTATTAAAATATCTAAGAGAACATTTTTATTATCTATAAAGCTATTCTAAATCAATTTTAAATGTAACGTGTGTTGTAATGTTGATCCTTCACTTATATAGTGGACAATTCCCATAAAATACGTGCAATAATGTCTCTTTCTAGTTATTTTTGAGGGAGTACACTGGTGTATCAACAATTTTAATTTTGGACATCAGAGAATTTGTACCAGTGATAATACAAACATTCTTGTCTAGAACCATTGAGAATAAGAATCAATCGTGCTTTTTATAGAGAAACTATGAAAAAACAATATTCCTTTTTTGTTTTTGTAATAAAAATATTTCTTAACTTTTGAAAGACCGAGTATTTGCACAACAATGCAGACAATGATATACATGGTTAATGACACCTTAATTAAACATTATAGTGTGTTTGCTTTCAGAGATAAACTATATCAGAATCAAAAGTTTAACTTGTCAATGTTTGCTATGCTGACTATAGTTCCACCACATGTTTAAAACTATACATGAGATGCACTATAAGCCATTAATGTTTTTATTTAATTCTGTTGGCACGAAATTCGGGAATATTATCATTCCGCCACCCACATTACATTATAATAAGTGTGTTTTAATAGATTTTCATTCCCATATGAACTTTGTTAATAAATCATTGCCATGGTTCCAATACTTGTTTTTCTCTTGATGAGAAAGACTTGTTGTTATAATTGTTAAAACAGGTAGTAAACGAGATTTTACAACAATTACTATTCCAGTTGGTGTATAAATTCTTCTTTACTGTTGTTGCAACTTAACTTATATTTCATATAATGCTAATTTATAGTTTGATTGTGTCACAAAGTATGTCTAGCAATTTTAATTGTGATTCTCCCCGTGTAAGTTTCCATTGTGTTCCCGCCGCAATTATGTGTGAACTTATCTGATCGCTTGATTGTTTGTTTTGTAAATTTACACTACACTGTATGTATACGTCAGAAATGAAGCATGTTCTACTCTGTTCATATCCAGATAGGTTTTCCGTATCAAAATTAATGTTTATATTGACATTTCACTACAATTTTCCTATGTACTTAAAGCTATAAGAACAGTTTTTTGGGGTTTTTTCAAAATCGTCTTACATAGTGTCTTTCTTTATTTACAACATATTTATATTCATATTATATTACTATTATTCATTTATATTATATTATATTATATTATATTATATTATATTATATTATATTATATTATATTATATTATATTATATTATATTATATTATATTATATTGTATTATATTATATTATTTTTTTATTTTAAAGTAACAGCCGAGTTAACTATATTCGCGAACAATTTCGATGACATGAAATGTTTCAGATATACGAACAATGTTACAATAACCGTACAGCAATTAAGTCAGCGGCCCATCAACGTTTAAATGTTTTAGGGTGGCTTTGCACGGAACTGGTGTTTTCCAAGAATGTTCACTCGTGTATGGTAAATTAAAAGTCAACCCATAATTTCAAGAAGTCAAATAATTTCAAGAACTCAACGCATAATTTCGAGGTATTTATTGCAAATGTATGGGTGGACCGTTTTTGGCTGAATATACTTTACAAATGTGTGTTGTTATTTTTTGCGCATAAAACAACGGGGCTGTGCTATAACAGTATGTTTTTCAGGACCATACAACTAACAGATGTAGAAATACATTTCTGTTACAATATTAAATACTTAACAGTAAAGTACCTTTAAAGGCTTAGTTCCATAAACAGGTTACTGTTGGCTGCACAGCTTACTTGAAGATTAAGGCACAAAAATAAAAACGAATTCACATTTTCTTTACAACTTATACGACCAATGTCAATAACAATAAGTGGACATTGGTATTTAATGTTTGATACCTATGCAATGTTGTTGTCTCTCCATGTCAGGGATCATTAAACAATCGCCATGCCTTAGGTTGTGTTTGCTTGTGTACATGTTTGGTACATAAAATAAAATAATACCTTGGATTAGGTACATTAAGTTTCTGAATAAAAATATCAAAATGTTTCTCGTTAAATCGTTTTGATGAGGAAAATGATAGTTATCATACATAAAGTTGTTTTACAGATTCGTTGTTGAAATACCTGTTCAGTTCTGACTTTACTCAAAACATTTATACAAAAATAAGTTTTGACAAATGTCAAAAAACAATTCAATGCCTTTACATATTCTCCGAAAGCAGTTTGAGTGCTAAACCAAACGTGCTAAATGCTTAATATGATCCGTTTGTGTCATTTATGAATTGTGATCACTGTGACCTTTTTTATTCCTATGCACTACACACTAAACTTCCACAGTTTTGATATTCCATGTTGCCATGCATGATTATCAGTTGCAATCAATCAACGACAGCCATCCCACTTAAATCCTGTAGGGCGGGGCCGAACCGTCCTTGACATTGACCAGACAACGCTCGTCACTGACCCGTGACCATCAGCCTCCCATGTATCTACTTTATCCATCCCAGACGGGACCTCCAGCATTCCCTCGGCTCATATAACCCAGCAACTCTACCTTGTTAATTTATTTCACATTAATTGTAGCCACTTTAAAGTCGACTCTCCACTGGACTCCTGATAGCGCGGACACCCGCAAGGAGCCCACTGAAGTTGCTTGTCTAGTCCCTCACACTGCCCGTCCATCAGTATGTAAGGTTGTTTGTGTCTGTGGGCTTTTCACCATATTTCTTGATTCTCAGTGTATTGATTTGAAATATAAACCCATTATCTGTAACATTTTTATTAAGCATGTAAAATTCATGTATTTCTTAAGCTACATGCCACTAGTCTTATTGCTACAGACATATAAGACCGGGGCTAGTTGATCTGATTCTCTACTTTCTGTCTGTTTTTCACCTGTAATAATTCAAGCATTCTATTTTAAGTTTGAAGGTGTTTTTACGAACAGAACCGTTTGTTCACATTTTAAAATCCATCGTCATGTTTGCTCCTTCAACGGCCATTGTATTTCACAATTATCGAGACATGGAAAATATATTTTCAGAAATGAAAAGAAATTATTATATCCTTTTCCTAAAGTTCACTGATACGTCTAAGCAATGTTTGAAATATTAGGACTGGAAACCCTTTGTCCTGTTTAAAAGGTTATACAAAAACGAACTTGCAAACCTTTGCATAGAATTAAAGCTTCATTAACGGTTGTTGTAAACAAATCACGGAACCCGAAGACATCTGCATCGCGAAACAATGTTTTCCTGGGAACCGCCGGATTATACTGTGTGTGGATTAACCAAAAAAGCTTGCGGGATTTTAATTGAAAAATAAACAGACCCAGGGAATGAAACGGTAGCAGTGGGTGTCGCATGGGAAAATAAACACAGATAAATATTTCCACATGTCTTACACATTATCAAGACCCGAACTTTCTGTTTTATTCCACATTATCAGCAACAGCTCGTTTAAAAACTGTGAGAACACTACACAGACGGGGTAAAAATGGTTCAATTAATATACCGTTTTCTTGGAAACAACGAGCACATAATGGTGGACAATTTACGTCGTGAAAGCCCCGTGGCCCTGTGGAAGTCATATCGCCGTCTGGGACATGGAAGCAGTCGAGAGTTGTAAAATAAAATAGAAATGAGGAAAAATGTTCATTTGTGCGACTTTGTATACGCCCACTCTTTTAAAATGTAATAAGTTGAAGTCTCTAGCTGTGCCCGGTAGGCTTCGACTGTGTAACGTCCCGGCACAAGATGGCGCTCCAGGACAAGTCTCAAGTTATTGCAGCCGAGATATTTAGCATTATGACTTTTGTTTTGTTGTTCCCAAACAGATGCCAAATTTTATCAAGAAAGAATGTCAGAAAAATTTAAACCATTTTGCGTAAAATAAATAAAAAATCTTAATATGATCTAAGGCTGAACAGATTCATTAGCTGATATAGATAATTGTGTAGACAATTTTACGTCCGTTTATATTTCCAGTAAAATCAGAATCAGTTATTATTCACAAAAGAAAAGTTTGTAAGTATAAGGATTGTGTGTTATTCTATCAACTTAGCCTCTTCTCTTTCATGCTTGATTTACTAAGCAGTGGTCATGTTTCAGTGTCTCTCGGTGGTCACACCCCGATGTCCTCATTAAAAACATAATGCGTGCACTTTAAACTGTTGGCCATTCTCTTGCTTGTCTGTTCACATCACTGATATTTACCGGTGTCTTTTAAATGTGACCATTAAACATTATTGCTGGACACATTTCTGTACTTTTAGCCAACGACGTTGCTAGATACTGTTGATTAGATTGGATTAAAAAATGTTTTTGTTTTGCGTTCTTTCCAAGCGCTCAAACGCCATCGAATGGAAATGAGAAGTTAACTCGGCAGTGTGTTTCGATTCCTTGAAATATAACTGTTATTTAAGTTTGAGAATTTTATCAATTTAAAACTGGATGTATATTACTTAAGTGTGTATATAATATACCAAGCGCCGGGATGACGTTTCCATGTATATTAAATTAGATGTACCACACGTGTATAAATAAAAATGAAGTTCTTTTTATTTATTCTATTTTTGAAGTTTATAACTTTCACATTTCTATCCTACAGAATATGTTGATATATTTATTGTGCTTGAAGCAGTGGGGCGGGGTACGCATTTTTTGACTGTCTTCTTATATTACGATATAATCAAATGTCAAAATAAATTTATGTATTTAACTAAGTCACATTTCCGTAAGTTAATGACCGCATTACGATATAACTTTGACTTGTTAGCATCAACGTGAGAAAAGTTTCAAAAAACAATTCTACCGACAACAATGATGTCTTTGTTCACCTATACCGGTGAATCATTGCAGACCTTTAACCATGTTTATCTATCGAAGTAGGTCATCTATATTTGTAGAAAATATATTTTTTCCCGTTGCAGAACATTACGAAATGGTAAATTTCAATATAATCCAAACATTTTTGCTATCGGTGTTCCATCATCTGCTTTTATAAACCATTTCCGCTTTTAATCACCACGTTAGCAGATTGCGATGCATAAATCTAAACTTATAAGCAAAATATGATATTTGAATTCAATTAAAGAATTTCAGCCAAATTCGCGAAAACTAATTACACCATTTTTTTCTCTCCGGAACAACGTGACCAGTCTAGATAAGAGCCTCATCTGAAAGCCTGCTGTGGCTTTTATTATTTTATCGTCTGTTCACGACGCTTCTGATAAACCTCGCCGTCTATTTGTGACTATTCGCAGCGATATTCTGGACGTTTTATGAAAGGGTCGATTGTTCAAGAGCCGAGTAATCCGCATGAGAAAAGATTCTAATCTGTCTTATGATTAATAATGTGGAGAAAATTGCGCGTGCATAGCGCACTGCGTATGAAAGATACGCTCGTTATCGGAGTGTTGTTTATAGTGATGATGAACGTAGATGGACGCCTTTTAGAATGAAAAAAAACACTTCGAGAATAAACGCAGCAAACCATTAGTTGATTATTGATATTCTGTGCATTTTGATGAATAGTTTCCATTGCGCCTAAACTGTCCAAGTGAGGCATGGTATGTACAAAATACACCTGGATCAATTCGTTGGTAGTGTGCCACCCTGTTTCTATGAGCTCTCGATCCCTGAGCTTGCTTTGCACGATTTGGTCAAACTTATTCAAACAGTACAGCTCCTTGTCAGGACCTACACCTGTTTGCTGATAAACCTCCTGCAATATGTCTGTAACCGTATATATGGCCTTATTATCCACGAACTAAAACTTCAGGATGGGTTATTAACACATACAGCAGGGCTACCTCTCATCACATCGTTGTATTCGATGACTCCTCCAGCGTTTTTGGCAATTTGTTCAATTGTGGAGCTCCAACACTTAACCGATCATCATTTCATTAACAACCCCATCGTTTCTACTGGCATATATTATGTATCTAACCATGTCGAGCTTATTAACCTTTGACCGCGGTGTAATTGGAAAAAAATTAAAAATATAAAAATTAACAGAACAGAATATGTGACACCGGTTTAGGGGGAAATTCGTGTTATACCCTAGGTTGGTGACCAAATAAGATTTAAAAAAGTAATGTCTTGAGCAATATTAACACACACCTTTTTACTACTTAAATAATTGAGTCGTGAAAAAACAAAACAAATACAGAATACAGAATTGTCAGAAAGTTAGATTTATTAAGATTGTGGCAATTTTAGAGCACCTTTAAATCCATAAAGTTGTAGTCGTGTTGTATTGGTCATGGTTATTTGTTGTGTTAATTGGCGAAGGTAGGTGGCGTATTTAAATTTAGATAAATGTGTCGTTATATATGTTGTCATTCATTATTTTGTTAAAGTATACGAATTTTTATAAGAAATCAATAGGAAAACAAAATTTTAAATGTATGCAAATTCTACATCTTTACTTTTCATGATTATGTATGTCAACATTCAAATAAGCGAACCAGGATTCTTTTCGCTTCTCACTTTCGATCTGATATATGGTATCAATTGGGCAATTATTCATCTGGATTATCTAAACATTGATACAATAAAATCAGAGATCTCTTTCATTTATCAAGACAGAGAGCGGGCCTGCCGCTCTCTAAGTAAACAAAGCCTTAGCACACCATGGACTGTCAAAACATTCAAATTGACATGATGCTGACAGCAACGCTTCATCCCACGGCGTGTGAATATTACGGCGTCACCGTTATCATTCCACCTTGTTGAAATTATACAGCGGTAAATCAATCTTTGGAGATACGATCTGGACATATCATTGTAATAGAACATGCGGCTTGATAAGTAAACAAACACATGCTGTGTGGATATATTCACACAATCTGTGTCTTATTAAGAAATGGTTATCGATACTGACCGGTGATGGCAAGCTTCTGGTCAGCCTGACCTTCTGTCACGGCTAATTAAAACATGGCTTATCATTGGAGTGTCAGGCTGTTTCAGCATCACAAACTTCGAAGATGGCAAATACACATGTCCTTGTAAAATGGTGTGTTGGCATCAATAGTTCGTTTTTCTGTTTTATCTTTTATCTAAAAGAACCAGTTCGGGATATGGACGCATACTCCAGCCTTTTACCCAAGGCTCCGCTGTTATAGTTCTTAATGCGCATTACTAAAGTTGTCTACAGTTGTCTTTTTGAAATTACTAACTACAAACTGCAGATGACCAAACCTTCATGGCGTACTGTCTTGTTTTGCCAACCTTACCGATCTTATTGGCTTCGATGGAGCGGCCGTGGCCGATTGGTGGAATCGCGGACTTGTTGCGCCCCTGACTGCTTGCCTCTCATAACGTTATTTCGAGTCCCGGTATAGACGACGGACTAACAGTCGGAAGATCTTCAAGTTGACCTGCGGCGCGCCGTTGGTTCTACCTAGACATTTGCCTGGGATCTTTTCCACCAAAATAGCTGGACGTCGCTATAATGACATCCATTGTGTCGCTGCGATGTATTTCTAAAAACAAAATCCTCTCGACAATGCCTGTGTAATAAGCGTATGTCCTGGTCATTTTCTTTAAGATGCCTGCTATTTGAGTCCATTGTACATGTTTCATAAAACAACAAGAATAAGAGCACTGAATACAACGCTGTTTTCCCGGACACACTCATCGGTTGTACTTGTCTATAAACAAGACGACCCTAATTTGTATAATCAGTTATTAATTGTCGAAGATTACCACGTTGGCAACTAGTAGATAGCAAAATGACAGCTTCTCTGTGTGTATAATGAGTCTATTGAATAACTTCCCGCCGCTCAAATAGAGGGTACCAGGGAATCTGGCAGGTAACAACCATGTTCCATGGTAAATAACACATAACGTTTAGGTTAGAATTGAATACAAAACTCATCTAGTCAGAGTCAAGGTAAATGCGCATTAAACATATTATGAACACTTTAACAGTATGCTTTAATATTAAACAAAATTAGTATCCAATTTAGTTCTACTGTTTATCTTTAGTTGTATCATTATTTATATAATCTGTATTACGAAACCCGTGTGTATTGTTTTGGGGCTTTTCACTTTTCGTTTGTATTATACTCTGATTGTACAGCTCATTTTAAATATTGACCGCAAATTGTATTGCATGTATTGTATTTAAAAGTTTTATAAATACGTGGGTAATTAATATATCTATAAATGTCCTTTCTGAATAACATCTCTTTCTTTTGTTACAGGAGTACCGCATCATGTTAGTGTCAAGGTATCAAATTGTGATATAAACCCCACATCATCCTATCACTGATAATAACTAGTTCTAAATGATACATTCTTACCAACCATTGCATGCTTTGTTTTAAAGTTAACTGTCTGTTTATCAAGACTCAAATTACTTTATAAAGACTTGGCAACAGTGTAAATCCTGATCCTGCCTGATCATGATCGATAACTGATATCGATGCTGATAAATTCGTACTTTCCAGGATTATGTTGACTTAAGAATACAACGTACACTTTGCCGAGTCCCAATGGTGCCAACATAAAAGTGTCATGTTTAGTAAGTTATACGAGGGATGCATCATAGAATGTAAATTTGCTTAACTTGTAAATTGTTTCTATTTATTTTATTTTTTTCATTTTGATACCAAATGTAAAGCTCTAGTTTCATCTTTCGGTCTTAGTCCATGAGAAACAAGCGCATAATGCCACCGTTAATTTCATGAGATATCCTTCAACGGAGCTGGCTATAAGCGTTTTACGATTGTGGTGGTGCCATTACGGTAGTGAATCCACAGACACGGCAGTTCCAGCCACATTTCGTCTGCTCCTTGTATTGTTCCCACGGCGCTGTGTCTGCGAGAACTGATCTGCTACCTGTCAGCGTCCCGTTACAGATATTACGTCTAGATGAACCGCTAATTGTTTGGCACTAATTAATAATGACCGAGTGCTGAGAGTCGCTGTAAGGTGGCCGCGATGGACACGGAGATTACCAGGACAAGACTGGTCATTCCTTTCCCCTTCCGAAACTCGCTAGGTAACACGATAATGGCGCGGTGATATCATCACAGGACCGATTAACTTCTTAGCTCATGGAAAAAAAAATGGTTCGTTAACAGCCTGAAATTAACCTGGCATTGAGTGTAATTAGATACATTGCATGAAGATGTTTTAAAAGTATGGTAATAATTGGATGAAGGAGCATTGATAGATGTCGCCCCAGGTCTTGTCAACGTTAACGATTTTAAACCAATTTACTTTTATTTTATATTGTTCTATTCTTTGATTTGATTTGCAGGCGTGCAGGTACCCACAAAAACGAAACATAAATCTGGCAAGAAAAATATACGATATATATTTATATTTTACGTAGCTTAATGTGGCTTTCAGATAAAGACGTTATTTTAGATGAGTTTCTAGCTTGACAGCCTGGATAGTTGAATGATCTCTTATTGCCAATAGCAACAGTTGAAGCCCGTAAAGGTAAAACGCCGGATTCCAATTTTCCAGTATGGTGGCATATTCTCGGCTTAATTATCAGATTAATTATTATTCACGAAAATATGACTTTCACTTACAGTGAAGGAAAGAAGAAACAAACAAAGAAATTGTAACCACAGGTGAAATTGTTGATGTTTTCCTTTGAGCGCTGTTATCTCAGGGTAAACTATACGGCCTAGCGGACATAAATTCTGCCAACAAATGATTAATCCTAATATATGTCCGTAATAGACGTACATTTGTGAGCATTTCATGATTTACAACAGTCTATCTTAATCTTACTAGTGCTAGGAAAGTCAAAAATCAGCATGTTTGAAGAACGCCAACATTCTACTGCACACGAAAACCTTGCAAATGTTTCACAATCACGTGTAGAATTTGCCATGCGCGCATTTCAACGTTTTCCATCAATGAAGTCATGAAACTATGTTTTGTATGCTACAGGTGCGCTATACAGTCTTAATCTCCACCATGATCCTGTATCCAGGACTTGACTGGCGGGTCAACGAACGGGGAAGTTTTGCATTTTAGCATTTAGATAAAACAACTTGGCTAATTCCATGTGTTGACTGAAGTGGCATTGCCTGCTCAGAGAACCCTTTCAGCATATGTTCTAATAGAAATCTCCGTTGGCCAATAAATCAGCAGTTACATGTTTTCTCTGATTTCCTAAGTCAACAAATGTCTTTGCTGGTTTTACTGGATACCGGCGATTAGTTGTGAGAATGAATGAGTTACGTGGCGGCTCAATCACGCTTGTGTCAACACTCTCTAGTCTTCTACAGATAACCAGGTATTGCACCCTGGCTCGCCTTGCTCGGCCCGGGGTGAAAAGGTCGCTTCAGAGGTCATTAGCAGAAGATAAATTAATTCCGATAAAAGAAGAGTTATCGAAATGACGTGTTGCAGAAGGGTTGTACATTACTGGATCTCTCATGACTTTGGAATTTTATTATGGGATCAAAGTTCGCGTTGTTGGATCGCGGATTTGTTTGTCAATGATGTTGAGAATGTTGCTTTGAATGTTGTCACATAATGTTTTCATCAACTTGACCAGGTTTATCAAATCGCCAAAAGAAGTTAAGATAAAGGTGCGTTGTCTGGCATTGGCCAAATATGCGTGACAATGCGTTTTCTGTGTACATGAATCCAATGACTAAGGTTTGGTGAAGGTCATTGCCAGACATAACATACACCAAATCACACAAGTATACATGAATGTGAATGTTTAGGAAGAATAGCAGTTAGATAATGTTTACAGGGATTTGGGGCGATTGCAAAACGAAACCGCTTTAAATGGGAAGGACCTTGATTGTAAAACCGAATTATGTTTTGTCACATTTTTGACATATGACATGTGAAATTTAACGATAGATAAAACTATTATTACACGATTGTTAATGAGCAAGAAGAAGCATAAACGCATACACCCACAGCAATTACTGTAACTGAGGAGTGTTCACATAGCAATAGATGTAATAGGATCTGTTTGAAAATGTAATTCATTACAAATATAAATATGAATTAAATTTAAATGAATAATAACATATAATATAAATTATTGCAGGAAATGTATTGCTTGGAACAAGAGAAAGATAGCTAAGCTCGATTTGTCATTTAATATATTGCATTTGTTTAGACATAATTCAGATTTAAATATCTGTGGTAATTCTTATTGGACCTTTACTTGTTTTCCAATTCATCCCAAACATCTACAAAATAAAAGTTACCATTACGAATTTCTTTTATCTGTAACATTGAACAGTTTCATATACGTCTACGCATGTTTTTAGCCGAAAGATCTACATACAACAATTATGGCACAATTCAGCCAGTTCATGGTGTTCTGAGTTGCGTGCAAATGGCTACATGTCAAAAACAGGCAGTTTATTGGGATGAGTAAAACTGGCTAGTTTATGTGATGAACCTTTTAAGGCAGAGTAAATTAATTGCCGAAGACTTGGATATACTCAAAGTCTTGCCTCAACGAGATGGAGAAAAAAATATTGAGTAGTAAACACTACAAACAGTTCTCAACAATTCTGAAAATACAATGTTACAGATATGGCATTCTAATAATCGTGCAGTTGCAATAATGTTATTACATGTAGTAAAGATGCGTTAAAAGTGGTTTTGTACTTTCTATATAGTAAGATTAGGTTAAATATCTTAACTACAAACAGGCATCCATTCGTGCAAAATATTCGTTTGTTTTTGTTTTTCGAATGAATTATTTCTCACCAAAGACTAAAGTCTTACGATTTCTCACGTTCCCACCGATATTGTATTCTAGGAGAGTTTGATTGAAGTTGTTTCATTCTGACATACATATTTTAGCTATCAGATGTATTCCATTTCTATCTGAAACAGCGGGCTTTGGCTGCCTCGGTGTTATATTAACAATCTTGCCATGCCGATTGCTCCCCACCTGATCCCTGTTCGGTGAGAAGCAGTGAAAACAAACACTCCTGCCTTCCTGGCACTGTATACCATCTTATTCCGCAGAACTAATTACTCCAGGTTTCCTTGCTGCTGTTGCCCGCGCACACCTGTTAAATCACACGGGCGTGATGAATTCACTGATACACCGCCAGCCATCAAGCATTCGATGCTGTTAATTTCTATTACCTGTTGTTTGATTACCTGGCTACAGGAGTGGAGATGGAGATTTATTTTGATTACAGGCATCAACAAATAAAGCATACTGGTGAAAACACAACTGTTTCAAGTGTGGGTGGAGTAATATCTCGAACCTCTATAAGGCGTCGACAGTATCTGAATGATGGTATAAACGGACTGTAACGGTCATTTATAATATAACATGTTTCAGTGTACTGGCATTGATTATGAGCTCTTCACAAAGTTAACCACGACACGCCAGCAGAAAGCAACACAACTTGCCGTGATGTTAAAAAACGTTATACTTTTATATAATATAATATAATATAATATAATATAATATAATATAATATAATATAATATAATATAATATAATATAATATAATATAATATAATATAATATAATAAATATAATAAAATGAAAACTGTGCATATAGTTAATAAATAAGATGCACAATATCAGTTTGTGTATGTAAAATTCAAAAGAGCATAACTATAAAAACACGATTTATGATAAAAATTGTCGCAGACTGATACATGGAAGAAGCCTCGAAATGGTTCATTGGCATGCAGAAATAAAAACACTGCATTAATATTATTTCTAGAGAAGCATACAATACACATTCGAATAATGATTTGCTGTTACGAGTTAATGCGCAAACACTTTTAAATCTTTTAAATAATTAAAACTACTTTTAAATAAAAGATAAACGCATCCATTCTCTTACGTATACGTCATAACAATTTCCTTTAATTAAACATTTATAGTTAGGTAATTAATTATATACATGTGCATTTCATGTTTCGCAAAATTATGCAAAAAATGCGCTCTCTCAAGGGTCATACATCAATACACCAGCCATGGTAACCGTTGCTTAACCGCGCAATACACCAGCCATGGTAACCGTTGCTTAACCGCGCAATACACCAGCCATGGTAACCGTTGCTTAACCGCGCAATACACCAGCCATGGTAACCGTTGCTTAACCGCGCAATACACCAGCCATGGTAACCGTTGCTTAACCGCGCAATACACCAGCCATGGTAACCGTTGCTTAACCGCGCAACTTGTGAAGACACTTCAATCGCGTCGCTAAAAAGTTAACCCAGCAGCAATGCTGGTTTGAAATTCTTATAAATCTACCCCTGTGGTAGTTACAATAATATCGTATCCCATCTTTCTGAAGAGACAGACTGTATGTCATTGTTTTTGTTTAAATATAAACATGTTTCTATGACTTTTCCACTGCATGTCACGAGTTGTAAAAATACAAATTCTGATGTTTCTCGATGGTACAAAACCCAATCGAACGATATTTCGTATACCAGTATTACTCGAAGAGAATCTCGCCTGAATGCTATAGATCCCGATAGAACGAGAAATGTGTCGAGACAAATTCAGTACTTGCTCAAGAGATGTTTGGCCTCTTATGATCTGTGTTCCTACGCTTTTATTTACATTAAGTACATATAATATCCTTTAATATTTACATGTAATCCTTCTTCAATTAGGCCTGTTTTATACATTATGTATACATTTATATTACATGATTGTGTCCATACTCCATCAATCCCTCTAATCCCGTTTCATGTTGTACTTAATAACACAGGCACGATGTGCGTTCATCAACCTCTGCAGAAAAAAACAACTTAAAAAACAACAAAAGTACAAGTGAAACACATTGCTCTTTTCAACGATATAGACTTTTCCGGTCACAACCGAGTTGTTAAGAAGGAACAATAGTGCTAGTAAGTACTACATACTTGTCCACATTCCCTAACATTCGTTTTTCCTCTCCTATGGAAACCAGATTTTGCTTTTAGATGTGGATTGAATTCGCAGAGACTAATCATGGAACAACCATGACCCTGAAAGAAGAACTGTGATCACAGCGTTGGCTGCCTCATTTCGTCAACAGAGAGTGTGTAAAGTATTCCTACAGAGTACTTGAGAAGTAACACAAAGCTAACAAATATCTGCATGTAATTCACGATACCTAAATGTAGTTTGCGTCAATAGGCAATAGGAAAGCCGACATATTGTAGCGTTACACTTGTTTTGTACAGAGTGTCGCAAGTTAAAAACATTTTAGTGTGTTAGGGTAACACCTCGACTCAAAAAAATGGCGAATGTGCAATGTTCCATAACCTTCAAGAAAATATTTAAAAATATTATACATAAATGAATCTACAGATCTACAGGAGAGGTATTTTTCGAATAACGAAAATAGTACACCTAAGTTACATTCATTATGGTATAGCATGCTACATCGTTTGCTTGTTGCAGAAAATAATTATTCAAGTTAAGTTCTTACTGTGTCTACCACCATTTCGTTTAGAGAAAAACCCTTGGCAAAGGGTTTCTGTGGCTGCCATTGTAAAGTGCAAATAAAAACGATTGGGTTTTGTGATGAATGGCAGCTCATTAATATTCCGAGTTTTTACTATTTCAGCTGCTTCTTTTCACGCGCTGATGGTGCACACGGCCTTATTGTATCAAAAGTCAAGGGGAAAAATACAAGTGAAGCAATCGTGCCAGGAATCGTGTTCTACATGTAAAGCTTCTCTACCTGTGGTGAATGGGTGCACTTCTACATTCAATGGACAGGTAAGAACAGATATTTACTGTTAACAATCCTTATCATTATTTATACCTCAAGGCCTTGACTTCTCTCCGGCATGGACGGGAAGGATTCTTCCCACATTATTTCTAAAAGGTAGAGCGTACATCCTCAGCACTCCCTCACCTTAAGTTGATGATTGCCATAATAAATTATATCGGTGCTAGTAATGATTGAAAACTTATATACAGAAATTAGTGATTTGATTAATAATTTCGTACGTAAAACCCGCGTATTCATTTATAATCCATTTTCTAAGATTATTATTCCAAATCCAACGCAATATATCCAAAGTAATTACCTTTAAAAGTAAAAATGTGCTGCATGTTGGACTGTTTTGGCAAAAGCTTATCAGTTGATTTGCCTTGATATCGTTTTGAGGCCTAAACAAGTCTGGAATGATAAATAAACTCTCTTTTATCGCAGAATTTACGACGTGTTTCAGCATTTAAAGTTAGATTTGGTGTATATAATAAAACTGTCGGACTCAATGTAAAACCTTTCTTATTCATATAATTCCATAGGTTCCGGTTCAGGGATAAGTCCTGCCATATAATTAATGGAAATGATCTTATATGCTAAAATACCTTAGATGCTAGCGCGGATTCTAGATCCCAAATATTCACAAGTCGAAGTCTGTAACTATATCCTGATACAGCCATTTTATATCCAAGCATAAAACTATCGTTGAAACGTTGCCAAGGAAAGCCGGTATTATCGCCATAAAGCGTTTTGGGGATCTTTAAATTCATTCACCATAGAAACTGCTAAAGTACGTGTTCTCAATAATGAAGGATAATAGGCCTTGGAACTTATAGATCTATCCGAGGTGAACCCGTTTTCAAAGACCATCTCAATTTACCAGGTACTCTTTATTTCACCAACAAGTTCACGTGCGAAGGACAACAAAACACCACTGCACGCAGTAATATTTTTGAACTTCACGCACATGTAAGAAGCACGGTTGAGCAGGTGCGTGAGAATCCCTATTAGCGTGAAAGATACTGCGCTTCGTACCTGGATACATTTAGACCGCCCCATTCCATTCTTCTTGGCTTCTTCTGCTGATTATCTACCTGCCGTTGAAGCATATCTGGCACTAAATGCGAAACTAATGCCTGTTATCTTATCTGGTAAATCTAAATACAGCGAACTGATTATTTTCCTATTGATATTAGGTTACAGTAATAAGCTAACAGCCAATCTTGCAGTTAACGCTTGGGAAATCGTTTTGTTTTAAACCAGTTTCTTAGAGTTTTGTACGTTCACTTTGGATAATAATTCTCTTAAAAAAATCGGTAAGTCAGATGAGCGAGAAAGTCATACTTCCAGAGAAATCAGCGTGTTCTTTAATGTTGATATTTTTATGAGGGGTTGGGTGGGGTGCATTGTTCATCGGTAGCTCTGTGGAATACTAACATTTGAACAAGGTTCATTACTTGCCTGAAATCATTTGGAAATTCGTTGAATCTGTTGTGAGATAAACAAAAATAGCACTTCATATTCTATTTGAAATAGATATAGTAAAGTGAGGTTTATATACGCGCGTGCACACACGCACGCACGCACGCACACACACACACAATAAGATGTTCAAGACACTTAAAAAGCCTTTAGACAAGTTATCAGAATTATATATATTCCGAACAAATATTTATTACATTACAGTAGATTCATCGAAATTCCAGTAGAATAGAAACAACGATATAAATCAGATTCGAATCACATCTAAAAACATTTATTATGTTTTTTCTTTAATGTTGTTTTTTTTATTCTATGGGTATAATATTAATGTCTAGAAAATATGCGAAGTTAAAACACTTCTTAATTATATGGAATTCTTAACACGATAGCTGATAACTGGCAACCTGCACGGATGGATCCGCCTTATGACAAGCGTAGATTAGATGGGAGCTTTATGACCAGAACTCACACAGTTTGCTGCTAGTATCTGTCACTTGTCTAATACTAAGTGTTGGTAATGTTGGCAGATAATTATTCGGTTAATATCAACTATGACAAAATAAAGGTTAAACGAATGCAATGTCTAGGCTCAGGATTTAGTATTTCGATATGCCGTCGATGTCAGTGGCAAACAAATTATACAAAAGTTTGATGGATATATAAACAAATGTATCAATTTATTTCGAAAACTGATAAGCAATTGAACCAACATACTGGCTAACAATTGTTATACAGAATCAGGCTGTTTGACCTTCTGTTATCACAAAAGGGTCCAAATTGCCAGAAAGTGCATTTAAGTCATTTGTACGTAGGAACCTTATTTCTTTATTAATAGAAGTGTTTGTTGTCAATTATAGTCATCGAACCATGTGGCGGGCCTGGCAGTGAAGACAGACGAGCAGTTTAACCTCTCTGCTGTAGTCTTGTGTGGCGGCCAGGGTTATTTGGCCGGCGTCTATTTGTGCTACGACCAGTAATACACGACTGCAGATAATTCCTGTCGGCGTCGTCTGGACCATGTGCTGTCTGCCAACCAGGCCGACTGGATATGTGTATTAGAGAGATGGTAAGCAAGAATGCAGGATCAGTACATAGGAACGTGTGGTGTGGTGTTGTGTTTTGAAACGCAGAATTTGCGACAATGCCTATCTGGTTTAAAGGTGGTATCCGACTGTTTGGATTAAAGGTGGTATCCGACTGTTTGGATTAAAGGTGGTATCTGACTGTTTGGACTTAAGGTGGTATCCGATTGTTGGACTAAAGGTAGTATCTGACTGTTTGGATTAAAGGTGGTATCCGACTGTTTGGATTAAAGGTGGTATCCGACTGTTGGACTAAAGGTGGTATCTGACTGTTTGGACTAAAGGTGGTATCTGACTGTTTGGACTAAAGGTGGTATCCGACTGTTGGACTAAAGGTGGTATCCGACTGTTTTGACTAAAGGTGGTATCCGACTGTTTGGACTAAAGGTGGTATCAGACTGTTTGGATTAAAGGTGATATCTGACTGTTTGGACTAAAGGTGGTATCCGACTGTTGGACTAAAGGTGGTATCTGACTGTTTGGATTAAAGGTGGTATCCGACTGTTTGGATTAAAGGTGGTATCCGACTGTTGGACTAAAGGTGGTATCTGACTGTTTGGACTAAAGGTGGTATCTGACTGTTTGGACCAAAGGTGGTATCCGACTGTTGGACTAAAGGTGGTGTCCGACTGTTTGGACTAAAGGTGGTATCTGACTGTTTGGACTAAAGGTGGTATCCGACTGTTTGGACTAAAGGTGGTGTCCGACTGTTTGGACTAAAGGTGGTATCTGACTGTTTGGACTAAAGGTGGTATCCGACTGTTGGACTAAAGGTGGTATCCGACTGTTTGGACTAAAGGTGGTATCTGACTGTTTGGACTAAAGGTGGTATCTGACTGTTTGGACTAAAGGTGGTATCCGACTGTTGGACTAAAGGTGGTATCCGACTGTTGGACTAAAGGTGGTATCCGACTGTTTGGACTAAAGGTGGTATCCGACTGTTTGGACTAAAGGTGGTATCTGACTGTTTGGACTAAAGGTGGTATCTGACTGTTTGGACTAAAGGTGGTATCAGACTGTTGGACTAAAGGTGGTGTCTGACTGTTTGGATTAAAGGTGGTATCTGACTGTTGGACTAAAGGTGGTATCCGACTGTTTGGACTAAAGGTGGTATCCGACTGTTTGGACTAAAGGTGGTGTCCGACTGTTTGGACTAAAGGTGGTATCTGACTGTTTGGATTAAAGGTGGTATCTGACTGTTTGGACTAAAGGTGGTATCCGACTGTTGGACTAAAGGTGGTATCCGACTGTTTGGACTAAAGGTGGTGTCCGACTGTTTGGACTAAAGGTGGTATCTGACTGTTGGACTAAAGGTGGTATCCGACTGTTGGACTAAAGGTGGTATCTGACTGTTTGGACTAAAGGTGGTATCCGACTGTTTGGACTAAAGGTGGTATCCGACTGTTGGACTAAAGGTGGTATCCGACTGTTTGGACCAAAGGTGGTATCCGACTGTTGGACTAAAGGTGGTGTCCGACTGTTTGGACTAAAGGTGGTATCTGACTGTTTGGACTAAAGGTGGTGTCGGACTGTTTGGACTAAAGGTGGTGTCCGACTGTTTGGACTAAAGGTGGTATCTGACTGTTTGGAATAAAGGTGGTATCTGACTGTTTGGACTAAAGGTGGTATCCGACGGTTGGATTAAAGGCGGTATCCGACTGTTGGATAAAAGGTGGTATCCGACTGTTGGATTAAAGGCGGTATCCGACTGTTGGATTAAAGGTGGTGTCCGACTGTTGGATTAAAGGTGGTGTCCGACTGTTTGGACTAAAGGTGGTATCCGACTGTTGGACTAAAGGTGGTATCCGACTGTTTGGACTAAAGGTGGTATCTGACTGTTTGGACTAAAGGTGGTATCTGACTGTTGGACTAAAGGTGGTATCCGACTGTTTGGATTAAAGGTGGTATCTGACTGTATGGACTAAAGGTAGTATCCGACTGTTTGGACTAAAGGTGGTATCCGACTGTTTGGACTAAAGGTGGTGTCCGACTGTTTGGACTAAAGGTGGTATCCGACTGTTTGGACTAAAGGTGATATCTGACTGTTTGGACCAAAGGTGGTATCCGACTGTTTGGACTAAAGGTGGTATCCGACTGTTTGGACTAAAGTCGGTATCCGACTGTTTGGACTAAAGGTGGTATCCGACTGTTTGGAATAAAGGTGGTATCCGACTGTTTGGACTAAAGGTGATATCTGACTGTTTGGACCAAAGGTGATATCCAACTGTTTGGACTTAAGGTGGTATCCGACTGTTTGGACTAAAGGTGGTATCTGACTGTTTGGACTAAAGGTGGTGTCCGACTGTTTGGACTAAAGGTGGTATCTGACTGCTTGGACTAAAGGTGGTATCCGACTGTTTGGACTAAAGGTGGTATCCGACTGTTTGGATTAAATATGGTGTCCGACTGTTTGGACTAAAGGTGGTGTCCGACTGTTGGACTAAAGGTGGTGTCCGACTGTTGGACTAAAGGTGGTATCCGACTGTTTGGACTAAAGGTGGTATCCGACTGTTTGGACTAAAGGTGGTATCCGACTGTTTGGACTAAAGGTGGTGTCCGACTGTTTGGACTAAAGGTTCTATCTGAGTGTTTGGACTAAAGGTGGTATCCGACTGTTTGGATTAAAGGTGGTATCTGACTGTATGGACTAAAGGTAGTATCCGACTGTTTGGACTAAAGGTGGTATCCGACTGTTTGGACTAAAGGTGGTATCCGACTGTTTGGACTAAAGGTGGTATCCGACTGTTGGACTAAAGGTGGTATCTGACTGTTTGGACTAAAGGTGGTATCCGACTGTTTGGACTAAAGGTGGTATCCGACTGTTGGACTAAAGGTGGTATCTGACTGTTTGGACTAAAGGTGGTGTCCGACTGTTTGGACTAAAGGTGGTATCTGACTGTTTGGACTAAAGGTGGTATCTGGCTGTTTGGACTAAAGGTGGTATCCGACTGTTTGGACTAAAGGCGGTATCTGACTGTTTGGACTAAAGGTGGTATCCGACTGTTTGGAATAAAGGTGGTATCCGACTGTTTGGACTAAAGGTGGTATCCGACTGTTTGGACCAAAGGTGGTATCCGACTGTTTGGACTAAAGGTGGTATCCGACTGTTTGGACTAAAGTCGGTATCCGACTGTTGGACTAAAGTAGGTATCCAACTGTTTGGACTTAAGGTGGTATCCAACTGTTTGGACTAAAGGTGGTATCCGACTGTTTGGAATAAAGGTGGTATCCGACTGTTGGACTAAAGGTGGTATCCGACTGTTTGGACTAAAGGTGGTATCTGACTGTTTGGACTAAAGGTGGTGTCCGACTGTTTGGACTAAAGGTGGTATCCGACTGTTTGGACTAAAGGTGGTATCCGACTGTTGGACTAAAGGTGGTGTCCGACTGTTTGGACTAAAGGTGGTATCCGACTGTTTGGATTAAAGGTGGTATCCGACTGTTTGGACTAAAGGTGGTATCCGACTGTTGGACTAAAGGTGGTGTCCGACTGTTGGACTAAAGGTGGTATCCGACTGTTTGGACTAAAGGTGGTATCAGACTGTTAGACTAAAGGTGGTATCTGACTGTTGGACTAAAGGTGGTATCTGACTGTTTGGACTAAAGGTGGTATCTGACTGTTTGGACTAAAGGTGGTATCCGACTGTTGGACTAAAGGTGGTGTCCGACTGTTGGATTAAAGGCGGTATCCGACTGTTTGGACTAAAGGTGGTATCCGACGGTTGGATTAAAGGCGGTATCCGACTGTTGGATAAAAGGTGGTATCTGACTGTTTGGACTAAAGGTGGTATCCGACGGTTGGATTAAAGGCGGTATCCGACTGTTGGATAAAAGGTGGTATCCGACTGTTGGACTAAAGGTGGTGTCCGACTGTTTGGACTAAAGGTGGTATCCGACTGTTTGGACTAAAGGTGGTATCCGACTGTTGGACTAAAGGTGGTATCCGACTGTTGGACTAAAGGTGGTATCCGACTGTTTGGATTAAAGGTGGTATCTGACTGTATGGACTAAAGGTGGTGTCCGACTGTTTGGACTAAAGGTGGTATCTGACTGTTTGGACTAAAGGTGGTATCTGGCTGTTTGGACTAAAGGTGGTATCCGACTGTTTGGACTAAAGGCGGTATCTGACTGTTTGGACTAAAGGTGGTATCCGACTGTTTGGAATAAAGGTGGTATCTGACTGTTGGACTAAAGGTGGTATCTGACTGTTTGGATTAAAGGTGGTATGTGACTGTTTGGATTAAAGGTGGTATCTGGCTGTTTGGACTAAAGGTGGTGTCCGACTGTTTGGACTAAAGGTGGTATCCGACTGTTTGGACTAAAGGTGGTATCCGACTGTTTGGACCAAAGGTGGTATCCGACTGTTTGGACTAAAGGTGGTATCCGACTGTTTGGACTAAAGGTGGTATCCGACTGTTTGGACTAAAGTCGGTATCCGACTGTTGGACTAAAGTAGGTATCCAACTGTTTGGACTTAAGGTGGTATCCGACTGTTTGGACTAAAGGTGGTATCTGACTGTTTGGACTAAAGGTGGTGTCCGACTGTTTGGACTAAAGGTGGTATCTGACTGTTTGGACTAAAGGTGGTATCCGACTGTTTGGACTAAAGGTGGTATCCGACTGTTTGGATTAAAGGTGGTATCCGACTGTTGGACTAAAGGTGGTATCCGACTGTTGGACTAAAGGTGGTGTCCGACTGTTGGACTAAAGGTGGTATCCGACTGTTGGACTAAAGGTGGTGTCTGACTGTTTGGACTAAAGGTGGTATCCGACTGTTGGACTAAAGGTGGTATCCGACTGTTGGACTAAAGGTGGTATCCGACTGTTGGACTAAAGGTGGTATCCGACTGTTTGGATTAAAGGTGGTATCTGACTGTATGGACTAAAGGTGGTATCCGACTGTTTGGACTAAAGGTGGTATCCGACTGTTTGGACTAAAGGTGGTGTCCGACTGTTTGGACTAAAGGTGGTATCTGACTGTTGGACTAAAGGTGGTATCCGACTGTTGGACTAAAGGTGGTATCTGACTGTTTGGACTAAAGGTGGTATCCGACTGTTTGGACTAAAGGTGGTGATCGACTGTTGGACTAAAGGTGGTATCCGACTGTTTGGACTAAAGGTGGTATCCGACTGTTTGGACTAAAGGTGGTATCTGACTGTTTGGACTAAAGGTGCTATCTGACTGTTTGGACTAAAGGTGGTGTCCGACTGTTGGACTAAAGGTGGTGTCCGACTGTTTGGACTAAAGGTGGTATCCGACTGTTTGGACTAAAGGTGGTATCCGAACTGTTTGGACTAAAGGTGGTATCCGACTGTTTGGACTAAAGGTGGTATCCGACTGTTTGGACTAAAGGTGGTATCTGACTGTTTGGACTAAAGGTGGTGTCCGACTGTTTGGACTAAAGGTGGTATCTGACTGTTTGGACTAAAGGTGGTATCTGACTGTTTGGACTAAAGGTGGTATCCGATTGTTTGGACTAAAGGTGGTATCCGACTGTTTGGACTAAAGGTGGTATCCGACTGTTGGACTAAAGGTGGTTTCCAACTGTTTGGAATAAAGGTGGTATCCGACTGTTGGACTAAAGGTGGTGTCCGACTGTTCGACTAAAGGTGGTGTCCGACTGTTGGACTAAAGGTGGTGTCCGACTGTTTGGACTAAAGGTGGTGTCCGACTGTTCGACTGAAGGTGGTATCCGACTGTTGGACTAAAGGTGGTGTCCGACTGTTGGACTAAAGGTGGTGTCCGATTGTTTGGACTAAAGGTGGTATCTGACTGTTTGGACTAAAGGTGGTGTCCGACTGTTGGACTAAAGGTGGTATCCGACTGTTTGGACTAAAGGTGGTATCCGACTGTTTGGACTAAAGGTGGTATCCGACTGTTTGGACTAAAGGTTCTATCTGACTGTTTGGACTAAAGGTGGTGTCCGACTGTTTGGACTAAAGGTTCTATCTGACTGTTTGGACTAAAGGTTCTATCTGACTGTTTGGACTAAAGGTGGTATCTAACTGTTTGGACTAAAGGTGTTATCCGACTGTTTGGACTAAAGGTGGTATCTGACTGTTTGGACTAAAGGTGGTGTCCGACTGTTTGGACTAAAGGTGGTATCTGACTGTTTGGACTAAAGGTGGTATCTGACTGTTTGGACTAAAGGTGGTATCCGATTGTTTGGACTAAAGGTGGTATCTGACTGTTTGGACTAAAGGTGGTGTCCGACTGTTTGGACTAAAGGTGGTATCTGACTGTTTGGAATAAAGGTGGTATCTGACTGTTTGGACAAAAGGTGGTATCCGACTGTTGGACTAAAGGTGGTATCCGACTGTTGGACTAAAGGTGGTATCCGACTGTTTGGACTAAAGGTGGTATCCGACTGTTGGACTAAAGGTGGTATCCGACTCTTTGGACTAAAGGTGGTATCCGACTGTTTGGACTAAAGGTTCTATCTGACTGTTTGGACTAAAGGTGGTATCCGACTGTTGGACTAAAGGTGGTATCTGACTGTTTGGACTTAAGGTGGTATCCGACTGTTTGGACCAAAGGTGGTATCCGACTGTTGGACTAAAGGTGGTGTCCGACTGTTTGGATTAAAGGTGGTATCCAACTGTTTGGACTAAAGGTGGTATCCGACTGTTTGGACCAAAGGTGGTATCCGACTGTTGGACTAAAGGTGGTGTCCGACTGTTTGGATTAAAGGTGGTATCCGACTGTTTGGACTAAAGGTGGTATCCGACTGTTGGACTAAAGGTGGTTTCCGACTGTTTGGACTAAAGGTGGTATCTGACTGTTTGGACTAAAGGTGGTATCTGACGGTTGGATTAAAGGCGGTATCCGACTGTTGGATAAAAGGTGGTATCCGACTGTTGGATTAAAGGCGGTATCCGACTGTTGGATAAAAGGTGGTGTCCGACTGTTTGGACTAAAGGTGGTATCCGACTGTTTGGACTAAAGGTGGTATCCGACTGTTGGATTAAAGGCGGTATCCGACTGTTGGACTAAAGGTGGTATCAGACTGTTGGACTAAAGGTGGTATCCGACTGTTGGACTAAAGGTGGTGTCCGACTGTTGGACTAAAGGTGGTATCTGACTGTTTGGACTAAAGGTGGTGTCCGACTGTTTGGACTAAAGGTGGTATCTGACTGTTGGACTAAAGGTGGTATCTGACTGTTTGGACTAAAGGTGGTATCCGACTGTTGGATTAAAGGTGGTATCCGACTGTTTGGACTAAAGGTGGTATCCGACTGTTGGATAAAAGGTGGTATCCGACTGTTGGACTAAAGGTGGTATCTGACTGTTTGGACTAAAGGTGGTATCTGACTGTTGGACTAAAGGTGGTATCCGACTGTTGGACTAAAGGTGGTATCCGACTGTTGGACTAAAGGTGGTATCCGACTGTTGGACTAAAGGTGGTATCCGACTGTTGGACTAAAGGTGGTATCCGACTGTTGGACTAAAGGTGGTATCCGACTGTTGGACTAAAGGTGGTATCCGACTGTTGGACTAAAGGTGATATCTGACTGTTTGGACTAAAGGTGGTATCCGACTGTTTGGACTAAAGGTGGTATCCGACTGTTTGGACTAAAGGTGGTATCTGACTGTTGGACTAAAGGTGGTATCTGACTGTTGGACTAAAGGTGATATCTGACTGTTTGGACTAAAGGTGGTATCCGACTGTTTGGACTAAAGGTGGTATCCGACTGTTTGGACTAAAGGTGGTATCCGACTGTTGGACTAAAGGTGGTATCCGACTGTTTGGATTAAAGGTGGTATCTGACTGTTTGGACTAAAGGTGGTATCCGACTGTTGGACTAAAGGTGGTGTCCGACTGTTTGGACTAAAGGTGGTATCCGACTGTTTGGACTAAAGGTGGTGTCCGACTGTTTGGACTAAAGGTGGTATCTGACTGTTGGACTAAAGGTGGTATCCGACTGTTGGACTAAAGGTGGTATCCGACTGTTTGGACTAAAGGTGGTATCAGACTGTTTGGACTAAAGGTGGTATCAGACTGTTTGGACTAAAGGTGGTATCTGACTGTTTGGACTAAAGGTGGTATCTGACTGTTTGGACTAAAGGTGGTGTCCGACTGTTGGACTAAAGGTGGTATCAGACTGTTTGGACTAAAGGTGGTATCAGACTGTTTGGACTAAAGGTGGTATCCGACTGTTTGGACTAAAGGTGGTGTCCGACTGTTGGACTAAAGGTGGTATCCGACTGTTTGGACTAAAGGTGGTATCTGACTGTTTGGACTAAAGGTGGTATCTGACTGTTTGGACTAAAGGTGGTATCTGACTGTTTGGACTAAAGGTGGTGTCCGACTGTTTGGACTAAAGGTGGTATCTGACTGTTTGGACTAAAGGTGGTGTCTGACTGTTTGGACTAAAGGTGGTGTCCGACTGTTGGACTAAAGGTGGTATCTGACTGTTTGGACTAAAGGTGGTGTCTGACTGTTTGGACTAAAGGTGGTATCAGACTGTTTGGACTACATTATTGTTTCTCATGCAACCATATTAATTATTGTGACCTGAAAATATCTTTAGAATTGTTGTTGTTGTTGTTGTTGTTTTTATTTCCTACGTCCTTGTGAAAATTTGCGCACAACACCCCACTCATCATAAACATGTATTTCCTTTCTGAGCGACGCTGCATCATTAGCTATTTTTAAACCCAGAAAACAAAACAGAATTGAACAGAAATTTTATTTAAGATTTGTACATATAGTAAAGTACATGATCTTTAAAACATATATACATATAGATAATAAACGTGTCACCTGATCCAAAAAACAAAGAATTTTGCTTCATCAAAATCTCAAATATTAATGGTAAAAATGTATTTAATACAATGTAATACTACAGTCTAAGAAAAGAAAAAGTTTATGAATGGTAAATCTTCTGTAACCACGAGACTATTTACTTTTGAGATTACGTTATATTATACTTCAATTTCATAAATACATTATTTAAGACAACTTGCCAGGTATCTATTTTTGAAGTACGGCCATTGCTCGTGTTTAATACATGGGAAAGTCTGTATATGATAATCGGTTATAAATTACGATACGTCTGCAGATACTATTTTAGCGTCAAAGATACTATAGTTTGTCTTGAAGCGTAACCTAACGCAACCCTGCACGACTGCACAATAGAAAATAGAGTATCAGAAAGACAAAAATAATCCTTCATCTTAAAGGTTAATGAAACATAACTTGCAACCTGGCGCGAATGAGGGACTCTTGACACAATACATAAATATAAAATGAACGTTTCTGATTTCTTGATACAATGTGACCATAACGAGGTTCAAGGCCGTGTATGATAAGAAATGTCCCCACGAGAACAGGGAACATGTAAGCTGATCAAAGACCAGTTCCGTGTTTATAAATTGAAACAGACGTCTTACTTATCGTTGCTCTTGAACCGTGATAAGTTAACTAGTTTTAGAGGACCCGTTACGAGCGATGGGTACAGAAGGATGCCAAATGACGTAAATCACGCTGTAAGGCCAGCTTGATAGTGTTGATCTCGATTTGTATCTACCTGGCAACTTCTAGTTTGGTTGGCATTAAAAATAACACCAGGCTAGTACGAGAGGGTTGGTATCATTACTATCACAGATCAAATTTGTAATTGATAATTACGGCATGAAATAAGATAAGTAATTGTTCCTAAACAAATATTTAGATTTCTTTTATAAAAAAGTTGTTGAATTGTATTCCATTAAGTTTATAAACATAAAAACCGTTTTCTCGTGCTGTCGAACAAAAACTATAAACTGGCTTAAAGCTACTGACATATTCTTTTTTTTCTTTTCAGTAGGCGTGTTCCTAATGCACTTTAAGTCCACAAATGTGTACCAACAGACAGGTAAGCTTTTTGTTAACTTTGTTTACTTTTTAACAAGTACAATCGATGGCAAATCCATTTGCACCAATCAAACAAGCATATATTTTCCAATACTATCACCGCCGTAGCAACTTTGTGTGTCGTAATGTATTCGTCAATACTTCCTGACAGAACCGGAATAGAAATGGTTCGCCACTATTTTATGTTAATAGAATAGATAAATATGACACTGCATGCAATTTAAGATTTCTGCCATTAAGCGTGTTTGAAAATAAAACGTACTATGTTGTCAATGTGTCACATGAGATTCCATGCAGCCTGGATCCTTCTCCAGATGGTTTCACTGTTTCTGGGCGTGATGCTTTTCGTCGTCCCACGCCCCGCTCGTGCATGTGACATGAATAGAGATGATAAGCCCTCTTGGCTTTTTTGCTATGTGAAATAAGCTTTGTATAACTCCTTATTTACCCAGACCTTAAACGCTCTTTCGCCCATACGTTGTGGATGGTAGAGATGTAGGTTATTGAGCAAGATTTGAATTCATGGGCCTACTGGAAAAGGTCAAAAATTATGTAAACGTATGAATGGGGGTCGTAATAACATTTTAAGAACGATTATTGTTTTATGGGGCATGTGACTTTAGAATTTACAAATACTGATACAATTACACACATATGATATTTGAAAATGCACAACGTGTAGCACAGCAATCTGAGTTCCTGCAGAGTAACGAGTATATTTATAGGCAACACATCACTGCTGTAGCGGACCAATATCCTACTTGTGGGCCTGCATTTGTTCTTGTTATTGCTAGGTTACTAACGATCTAATGATAAACGTCACGTACTTATTGCAATTTACACTTATAACGTAGTTGCCATGTCAACGAAATTTGAATGCTGTAGAAAGGTCAAAGTTACATAAAATGTCAGGCTGACGAAATAAATGACAAGAATTCCTTCTTGTATTGTTGTTTGCTTTGTTTGGTATCATATATAATAATGCTGCATGATGGAGGAGGGAAATATTTATGTCTTTGTTGTGCGTATTCTTCAACGAACGAATGATCATCACGTGATACGGTGCGTTGGCCTTGAAAGCTATGTGTTTTGTTATTTGACTATAGAGCGTTACGCATGATGGCCAATTACCTAAGGGATAAATACCAAAAAACCGTAAAACGACTCTTTTTAAGTAAGCAGCAACAAAACACGGAACTACATATACACTCATGATGGACTGGTACTTTTGACCGAATTCCGAATTTATTGTCATTTTAACGGCCCGTTTGTAAACAAACCCGACGACATACTGAGAAATGTAGGCCAACATTCGCTGCAATTTGCACACTTGAAGATTATGCGACAAAAACGAAGTTTTCGGAAGAGGAATGATTGTTTGTAATTATTTTGTAAACAACGGTTAAAATCTGAATAATCAAAACAAACAGACAGCTGCAGCCCAAAAACAAATGTCAAAAAAGCAAAATGGCCCACAGACTTGTGCTATAAATAATGTTTTTGTTGTAGAAACGCCCGAGTAAATATTTGGTCTTGATAATAGATGTTTCGCTAGATTGTGTTTATATTGAAAACCCGGTCTTTAGACTAATTTAAACGGCATGTTTTATTATCATTATTTTTTCAATGATGGCAGGGCGTATATGAAACAGTTATGTTATATAACAATATATTTCATAACCTTAGAAAGATACTTTGGTATTACACTTTGCTCGAGATTTTATGTATTCTGACATAAATCCTGAAGAACCGTTATTGTTAATTTGATATTGTTTGATAGTTTTGTTGGATTTTGTCAGATGTAGGCCTTTGTGTAATATCGTCTAATTAGGCATTCTTTAAAAATGGACATAATGGAACATGTTCAGTGTTAGTCAATACGTCTAGAACGCTGCTTATTGCCATAGATGACTACCAGACATCTACGTTCAATAGATAGATTTCAATTGACACGCATAGATTGCACTTGCATGATAGACGCGTACATTATTTAGCTTAGCAATATGTTAGCTTCATCTCAAATCCAGGTAAGTATATTTAAAGAGTGTTATAAATTATAATTTAACTTCAAAGGACAATTTTATTCAGCGAATGTATCATCAATTATCAGCTGATAAACGTAAATAGATTTTAATTAGATGATAATCCACGTATGATTAATATATAGTTCATAGAAACTAGCAAAAGTAAACTATTTAATTGAAGCAAAATTTTATCTTTAAATAAAAATATGTTAGTCTCAGCAGAATGAACACAAATCAATATCATACATATCCGAATGAGGGGATAAATAGTGATAAACATTGATAAACAGTGATAATCGAGATAAACCCTTAATTCTAGTTGAACAGCGAACAACGTTTATATGTTATGATCAACAATATAAAGATGCTAATGTTCATTAGAAACATGCATTAACAATACCAATAAAAAGTAACATGCATAATAATAATAAATAAAACAAGTTTACATAGGACGAATATAAGAAAAACTTATAGAAAAACAAAATAGTAATGACAAGACTCAGAATAGGAATAATACGACAGCAGCATCCGCAGCAGCTTATACAATATAGTACATTCAAGAGTTATACAATTTATAATATCTGCGTCATTAAGTAGTGACTATAATTGCGTCATTAATTAATGAATATTATTATTTCAGGAATTCCCAAAGAAATCTCCTGTTATTATCATCGCACGGTTTATATGCCGTATTATATCTGAGTGATTGTTTTTGGCATCAGGCAACGTGCACCTGGTCAGTGCAGAAAGGACAAACAGGCAGTTCAGTTAAAGCGCGTAGAAAGATTACCGTAGGTACTGTGGGAAAGCACTTCTGGTCCGAAGCACATTGGGATAGCACTCCAAAGTGCGTTCCGTAGAACACACTTTTAGTTCTGCATTGACAATAAACCCAGAAGTGTACTGTTATGTGGCCTACTAACACACTTTAGAAAAGAAAATACAAAATAGTCTTTTCCGTTAAAACATAGCAGTTTAAGTTTCAACTGTTGAAAATATGACAGTTTAGAAGAGACTCCTATAGTATCGTGGTATTTTTATGTAACTTTATGATCACATGTATTTGTGGTGCAGGCTTCTTGTGGTGTCCAAGATGTCTTATTCCTCAGTGATAACCTTGACCTTGCCAGAACACATGGATTTATGATGACGCTCAAGAACTAATGAATAGAGGATTACATACATTATAGTACAGTGTATAACATACATATTAAGTAATGCACAGTTATTACTCTTTCGTGAACATATTTGACAATCTTATGCGTTTATAGAAAATCATAATATGGCATCATGGTTTTAGCGTTGATAGAGTAATTTATAATAAAACAGCATCTTAGCTATAAACCCTTAAAGATGCAGCACCGTAAACAATTTTGATACCCGAGTCTCCTAATGTTCGCCTTATCACACTTTATCTCGTACTATCTCGTATAATCTCGTTTAGGTCGGTAATCAGCACACGGGTCATCAAATATCACAAAACGTTCATGTAATAAAACTTGAGAAG
The DNA here is from genome assembly GCA_007844125.1 of Sinonovacula constricta. Lineage (NCBI taxonomy): Eukaryota > Metazoa > Mollusca > Bivalvia > Cardiida > Solecurtidae > Sinonovacula > Sinonovacula constricta. The sequence goes on along the minus strand of CM017557.1, from coordinate 1,205,294 downwards.
CAATTCTTTCATGTGAATTTCGGCTCTATTCTTATATTGAACCCATACATTCGAAACTATATCGATGCAGTGGTAGATAAGGCGTTTGGACGGCACATTATGTTGACATTAATAGCTTCAGCATGCTGCACAAGTGTGGATAAACCAGAGGCATGGACTCTCTCCATGGTGATAGACAGTCCAGTGTTGTACATTAAAGTGTATCAATCTTTTTTGCCTTAGTACATCTTATGATGAAGAGGTAATCACAAACTAATGCATGTTTTATTTGAAGAAACCTTTGGTGATATATGTTCTTACTCATTCGCACTCTTAAATCCTGGGTTGTAAAATGATGTGCCAATTATTTAAAACATTATTCTCAAACGCACATTCTTCACATATAGTTTTGTACATAACATTCTTTTATCAGTTTTGAATCTCGATGCAGGTGCTTCCTGTCAGTTGTCTTACTTTAATGGGATATTTTACACTGTGTGTTTGTGAGAAAACCTTTTAAGCGCACCACAAACCAGGTTTAAGCACCCAAGTCCGTCCTTTTGCTGACTGACATTCCAAGCGGGAACTCGTGGCTTTTCTTTTCTGGTAATAGTTTAAGTACAACACCCATACACTGTGAAGACCGTTCTGCATTCTTGGACATCAAAATACATTGTATGATTGCGTTAGTGATCATACAAATACGCCATAATAAATACACTTTTTAACGTTTCATATTTTTATTTATATATTGTTCCGCTAATATTTTCAGCACAAAGGTCTTATCAAATAACTAATCTAGTTGTCACATATATTGTATAAATATTAAATATTGTACACTATAGTTTTAAGGGCGATTTCGGTAGTAATTTCTGCTTGCATTCAAGCGCATCTAGGGGAGATAATCGCCGACTTTAATTCTTCAAAAAGGAGATAGTGGAATATTCGGACATTTCAAAATTAACACAAAAACATTATTTTTCAATATTTCGAGATAAATTTGTTCTTTTTGTGTCTTTTTAAGTGAGCAAGGCAAAACACGAATTGTAGATATATAAAATGAAGTTTTATGACTTTTTTTACAGTTTTGGCAAATTGGTTACCATGGAAACTTCGTTTTTACTAAAAAAGTAGCCATACAACCTTACTTTCTCTTTTCATTTTCGAACTCGCTATTAAATTCTTGTATGGATATAAAAAATAGAAACATTCTATGAAAGGATTACTATTTAATCTTAATTTATTTGCAGAACAGGTGAGTTTTCATTTTTACCCTTTGAGGATATTCAAAATGGATGTATTTTGCCGAAAAAAAGTATAGATGGAATATTTCCTTATGTATAACATAAAATACAGTCATTTTGTGTGCAAATTCATGTTTGTTATGTTTCTGTAAAATATCTGGATTATTTTTAGTGGCTTAAATAAATTGGGCCATTTTGTAAGATTTCACCAAATTGGTTACCATGGAAACTTCGTTATACTAAAATGTAGCCCAACAACCTTACTTTTTCTTTTCATTTTCGAACTCGCCATTGAATTCTACCACGGATATCAAAAAATTAGAAAATTCTATGAAAGGATTATCATTGTAGAAATCGTTTACAAAACCATTGTGTTACATCTAAATTACAGTTTTGTTACGGCGCATGTCGTAAGAATGCCTTCAAATATCGCTGACTTCCTTTGTGATATGAAATAACAGTTGCACTTTCCAGGGGCGTGACAAACGCAGGCAAATTGCTTCGGTACAAAGAATTGTCTAAGCGCAGGAAAACACAGAAATACCTTAAGTAGGATTGCAGAAGAACTGGTAGAATTTGGAAAAAAACTTATAAAACGGATTTAAATAATGAAGACAACTAAATGGAAGTACCTTAGCCGGGTTAGGCGACGATTTTTATTTGCTTTTTGTTGTTTTTAGTTTTTCAACTTTTGGAAGCAACTGTACGCACGTGCATAAGTGCGTTAGTCCACGAACTCCCCTGCTTTCTACGTGTGTAGGCCCTCGATGATGTTTAAATGCAAGCTAATCCTTAACTGTTTAAAAATAACATCGTTGTTTCACAGAAGCATGATTTATTGCAAGTAGTTACATATTTTGAACGGTTTTGTTTTAGCAGGATAATTAGATCCCCGTGATAAAGATGACTCACTATAATGTGTCATACAGTTGATAATTCAATAAATACATGCTGTCCACTCACCATACGGTGAAAATATATATGTCTTCATATATGTGCATTCTTGGTAAAACAGTCTTTGGAGGTCGGAGCGCTCCACAAACCAGGTTTAAGCACCCCAGTTGGCCCTTTTGCCGATTGACCATTCCAAGGCGGTAACTGATGATTTTTCTTTATGTGTGTTATGTCTCGTCTCTGTGTTTTGTCACATTTGCATTTACCTTGTTTGCCTTTGTCTACTCGTAGATAAAATTTTAATATCTGTGAAAATTTTGATAGGACCTTTTCTTATTTACCTATTTATTTTTAAACGAATATTTGAAAACAAATGTCGTGTCCACGTGTAAACACAAACCTGCCACAGACTCTACTATTTAAAGAAACACGCCGTCTTCTTCATCTAGTCAGAAACCTGTTACTTAATGTCGATTTTTAAATCCGGCCCAGACCGTCCTTGTTTGTTTTGTTTGTTTAAACCTATTTTATTGCCAATACAAATAGTTACAATTCATAACTTACATACAAATAAATAAAGGCAAACGGGTTGAGATACAAGTTCAAAAACTCGTAGGTCATCGTATTGAGTCAGAATCAGTTGACACTTAAATAAACACTTTATGTCATTTTCACAAACTGAATTAAAACTAAAGGCTCACATGGTGCAGCAAATACAATTATTGACACAGTAAGTTTCTTCATATACAATTTGGGTCTCTTACTAGTTGGAACCACCTCGTTTGAAAGTCATCATAGACGGAAAGAACTTCAGGAAGTGTTAATAGCTATTTTAAACCCTTTCAACTCAAACTCTATGAACCTACAAAACACAAATATGATCCGACAGGAAATATGTTTCTGGCCTTTAGGTTAAATTGGTTTAACTTACATTTCATATGAGACAGTCAGCGTTCAACTTTATAATGTATTGCCATAAAATTGATGAAAATTTAGATTTAAAAAACGACCTTGGCAATTATGTTAGTCATAATCAAGGAACATTTAATTAATGTGAAGATGGAATTTAATGACTTAACTGGTCGGCTTCTTTATATCATTGCCTATGAGAGCTGGGCATTGACTGGAGTCGTTCCTAGTTCATCAGAAAACTGCAAGAAAGTCCAACAGCTTGATTGTTGTCCAGACGGTTGTTATTTTATTGTAAACGAGTGAGATGTATGCCGATTGAAAACAATGGCAAATAATAACTTCATAACATCAGTACGGCAAATAACAGAACATTAATAAGTACAGAAGACCAAAGAAGATATATCAGTACAGCCAGCATCAATGATATGCCAGTTCAACAGACAAGACACAAGCTTATATGAGTTTTTGCTATTATAACAAATATTTTGACTTTGAGCCTTTTAATGTGTCCCATGCATATTGGATGTAAATGTAATAGAAATGCATCGGTTGTTGATTCAATCTTATTCGTTTCTTGGATGTAACAATAATCGGTTTCTAAACTGAGCTGAGCTGAGCTCCAGACTTAAGTGTCTGCTTAAATAGCTACCGAATTGTAGACTATGTCTATCAACGGGGAAACTGTGGGATTGACATTGCCTCAGCCAATCAGAATTGGTCTTACATTCCAAACTCTGACAATGTCTTTCAGAACAGCCGTCATGTTGTTAAGACTAGCCCACCAAGAATCAAATTCAATGCAAATTATACAATAGTAAACGTTTTAATCGTGTCTATTATGACAAATAGTGATTCTTCTTTATAATTTATCTGAGATAGGCTAACTAATATAGATGTAAAGAAAGATATCAATCAAAATGTCTGATCGAATATTTCTGGCTTTGAAACTACTAACAACAAGGTAAGTAATTTTAATAACTTTTCAAAATATAAAGAACAAAGTAACAAACTTTATAACAGACAAGTAGTACAAAAAAGAATGGATAGACAACTGCAAGACAGCCTTACCCTATGTCTAATCGTTACAAGTATGTAACATCCAGTATTCTTATAATATGACTTAAATCTTTTTAAAAAATAAAATTTTAATGTACTTAAAATGAGCAAGCATATGCTGGTTGGCTGGTTAGTTTAGATCTTTAATAAGTATTAAATACGCTTAGTATATCGTATACACATGGTATATACACGACATGTTATACAAGACAGCCACCAAGTGGGTTAACTCCCCTTACAAAGCCAACGCAGAAGTCGCGGTATAAAATTATCCTGTCTGGTTACCCGAACAATATATAATTGTTTTGAAAGAACTTCCTATTAACTAAATTCAACTGAGCTATTTTAGATAGTTGAAAGACAATTTAGCACTAATTTGATTTCAAACAAGACTGAATGGCGGACAATAGCAGGGATTATGAAATTGGTCAATAGGTGTTGAACTTGACTTAAACATACGGACATTATATCATTGTGCTCTTTAAAGTGATTTTCATGCGACCAATAATAATTAATATTATTAGATTTCTAGGAATTTGTTTCTCGATATATCTGTAAAATAATGATTGAGGCAGATTCATGATCATTGACTACATGATTTCGAAACTATGTTTCTTCATAATTTTAAATAAATCTTCATGCATAGCAGTTCTATATTGGAGTTCTCTGAATGTATAAGTGCACGACATGTTTGCTTTAACTTTTATAATTTAGACCATGGTGGTAGTGGCATGTTGCACCAAGAAGACACTCACAAGAGACATTACGTTTAGTAAACATTTTGAGTATTTCTATCATTTAACTGAGATTGTTGAGTACGCTGCCCGACCTTAAGCATTTACCCGGTGACACTTTAAAAGAATTGTTGTGTATTCAAGGCCCCGTGCTTAAAACTAAAAATGAAGTCATCATTTTAACCGCCAAACATATGTATGTGCACTTAAAATGCATTTCCTTACATCCTTACTGGAATTTGGATAGATTGCTTGTGAATTGTTTCTGTGCATTGTCACACTAACACATGGTGTCATTATTTATTTATTTACTTAAAGACGATGAGCATTCCTTTCGCAAAATGAATAAGAAATGTTCTGGGTGTAAAAGATAGTTTTTAATCATTTAAACGACACTTAAACTATGTAGGTTTTGATTGGCTAAGGTTTAATGTTAACTATGCAAACATTCTGGTTCTGATTGGACGGGTTATCAGTCATCAAAATCTCATTACGGCGGGAAGCCAATCTCCAAATCATTCCAACGTCTCCATTGCTTACCAACGATAGCTGCGACTTCATGTGCAGGGTTTAATTACAATAACCATTTTAAAGTATTTCATAAGCGGCAAGTATAAGTTATTTAAAGTGGTGGTGCAGAAAATTTGGAAAAGTCGTCATTAAATAGAATTAGTGATAATCATAAACAGACGGTGCTGGCTTTATACCGTTGCTGCGTTTCTCGTTAAATCTCACAAAAATGATATCAGAGGGAGATGCTATGAGGTTTAGTTATGATATGGCAGCTGAGATGATACGTTGATAAGCTGTTTACGGTCAATGATTCGTTTTCCAAGAATCAGAGAATATACGACATGCATTTATAATAAAGGAAACAGATTAAAATGGTTTGATAAAAACGACTGAATACTTAAAACGACTAAGGAGACGCGATGCTTCAACAACTTCTGCATTAAATGTAACACAAATAAATGTATATTTCTGATTAATATATAGATACTGCATTGCAGCGATTCGTGGTGCCATGCTTTGCAGTGCAGTTGCAAATCTCCAATTTGTAATGGAACCGCTTCCTTAATAGTATAAATGTATGCCTGCGTTAAAGAAAACAATGGTTACACAAGGAATGTAATGGTGGTAAAGTCAGTTATACGGTTTACATGACAACATTATGCTTTTAACTTATAATATTACAATATAAATGGTGTATATCAATTTCCAGATATTAAAATTTGAAGTAAGACTTGACAATGAAACACGCACGCCAGTTTAAGTAACAGTAAAAGTGACCAAAACACAAAGATGAGACACAACACAAATACAACAATTCCAGAAGTCTTCGCCTTGGAGTAGTAGCGGTCAGTTGACAAAAGATCTGGGGTGTTTAAACCGCTTTACGGAGAGAAAGGGACAGGCAAAGAGAGAGAGACAAAGAGAGACAGAGACAGAGAGAGAGAGACAGAGAGAGATTGTCAAAGATTGTCAAAAACAATGTCTGCATATTCAAGGCAGGTCAACAAGAATAATCTTAGTCAGATCTGTACTCCATGCTTTATGCTAGTCAAAATAAGCTACTTCCGCCAAGTGCACATCTAGGCAGATATGGTGTATAGTTAGTTTTGTTTAAGACTTGATTATCTCAATGGTCTTTGCATATTGGTTAATAATATCGGTTGTAAAAGCTCAACTAAACTAGCACAATTCACACACACAACATTATGTAAGATGACAGACTCACTGAGACATGGCATTATACACACAAAGGAAACCTGCCTTAGAACGATCAGCCAACAAAAGAATGGATGGTGATGCTACAAAATAATTTATGAAGCTGTACAACCTCGCTTTAACTGGAGTGTCTTTCTCCCAACAGTGGACAAAAAATCAATTAAAGAACAATAATATTTACAGACATCAGAGATGTATAGCAAATTATTTACAATGAAAGTAAAATAAAATACATAGGAAATTAAAATAATTAAAGGCAAACAAAGAGTTACCTCAGGGGAACGGTCGTCATTAAATAGAATTTGGCAAAAGGACCCACTTGGGTGCTTAAACCCGGTTTACGAAGCACTCCAACCTCGCACTCGCTGGAAGTTTTTCTGAAAGACAAACAGATTAAATTAAAATAGCTCATCAAGGCGAGACAACTAAGTAAGCACCTGTATCGGAAGTAAATAATTAACCAACGAGTACAATTTATCGACAAAATGTCAATAATTACATAATAAAAAAATATATACAATATGTACACGACGTAAACGTCTCCGCAGGCAACAAAACAGTTCCTAAAGAGAAAACGGTTTAAAATACAACAAACCAAGCGATGATGTTTGATTAGAACTAGAACTAACGTCATGATAAAATGCAGTGATGTCATTTGGAACAAACAACGGTATTATATATTGTATAAGTTTACAATTCAAACTATTCTTTCTGATAAAAGTAGTTCCAGATTGACCGATTGATTTCCTCAGCTTTTTAAATCACATGACCTAAAGCAATACTAAGCAATTCGTGAATGTTCCATTATTTTAATTACCAGACGTGCCAAAACAATCAAGAGGCGGCGGGTATAAAGAAGGCAATATCTTGGTTCAACGTTCTGCAAGTCAATTTACCTTCAATGCCAGTGGACAATAAATCATAAATATATTAGTTTTATTGGGCAATATATGTAAAAAATATCGCTTATTTCGGAAGACAGTTATAAAAAAGACCAACAATAATTGTATTGAATCAGCTTTCATAAAAACGAGTTACAAGAAAGTGCATTTAAGTTATTTGTACGAAAAAAAACTTTATTTCTTTATAAAACGTGTGTAGCCAATTATTGTCATCGAACCGTGTGGCGAGCCTGGCAGTGAAGATAGATAAGTAGATAGGACAGCTCTGGTGAAGTCATGTGTGGCATTCGGGGTTATCATTGGTCGTCTCGAGATGTTTATTAAATACAATTGATGAAAGAACAGAATGCCTGACTACAACAGATTAAACCGTTATAGTGTGAATGGACTCGGTGTAAGAAATATTTATGAAAACAGTAATAACGTTGAAGCCTTGCCCCATTTCATTTTAACACAACGAATTCAATGTGGGGTGGGAAGAGGGTGTTACATTTCTTGAAATTCTTAAAATCATTTATTTTAAAATTATATAATTTAGAAAATACAAAGAAAGATTGCTTGACAATTTTAAGCCCTGAGAATGTGGTTTAATTTAAAATCTTGACTTGACCTTTTTATTTTGAGTTGTCGTGAAATCCATGTGAGAAGGCGTTTGAACTGAAAACGGACACGAAAACACCAAATTGCAATTAAATACATTCATTTCGAAGATTTACCGGTATTTGTGAAAGAAGGAATGTCAATGGTGAATGTTTCTGGACGTGATGCCTTCCGCTACTCACACATGTCAAGCGATCAGGCACGATAATCCCGTTTGGAGTTAAAGCTGCGTTTTTCTCTCTTTTAATGACTCCTTTTCTTCTATTTGAAGGCTCGTCCGCTTCAAAGATTTTACAATGTATTAAGAAAACATTATTTCTGGAACACGTTAAGGTTGTTGTAACAAACGACTGGTGAGTTGAACTTAATATAAGAAATAAAAGTTTGACTTTGTGTTTTCAAATACTCTTGTCTACGTTTTGTTTATTTTATAATATATTTTATTAAATCATTTAGACAATGAAAATTAAACAACTGGATAACAGCAAAAATAAATCGGAAATATTGTAACACAAAAAAATAATTATCTAAATCAATTACAACAAATGCATTTTGAGCATAATCATTACAAAGCAAGTGAATCTAAATGAAGTGCAGCAAAGTAAGATAGGTCGTTACTACACTAAACACTGCATTGCCGGTCAAATATCCATGTGTGTTGAGTCTTGCATTGTTTTTGGTTACTTCTGTGATGAATACATGCTTTAATGATTAATTACTATGTGCAAAATTATTTATTTTGGTTATATGTATTGTTATTGTTGATTGTTTTGTTTGGTATCCTTGGTAATTCGGTTGCACCATGACGCAGGATGTATGAGCTAATTGTTTATGTTTTAGTGTTCTGCAATCTTGAACCATCAAATGTTGAACATATGATGTTGTACGTTGGCCTTGAAACCTGTGTGTTTTGTTGTTGTATCCCCCTTCACTTGAGCGCGGTGTCCAATGAGCGAAGAGAAATATACAAAAAATCGACTGTAAACAGACTCGTTTTGAGCCAACTACAACAAAAACATGGCCCCTAAAGAACAATTATGATAGACTGGTAACTGTGACCGCATTCCTGGCTTCCTTGTCATGCAAACGGCCTGGATGTAAACAAAACTGGAACCATTCTCTGAGATTTAGGCCAGTATTTGTTGCAGAGCTGCACACTGCAATATTCTGGCGGTAAAAAAACGAAGAAAGGAAGCAGAGAGACTGTTTGTAATTATTTTGTAAACAACGGTTAAAATGTGAATAATCAAATGACTCAGACTGCAAAACACAAACCGCACAAACAAAATAGTCAGTAGGCCTGTGATATTAAAATCTAGTTTTTGCTGTCGTAACGCCCAAGAAAACATTTCGTCTGAAAATCTTTGATGAGAGATGTTTTGCTTGATTATGTTTTTATTGAAAGCCTGGTCTTTAAAATCAATTATCTTGGAATCGTTGTAGACTGTTCTTATGGCCACCATTTAAATTATCTGTCAGAGAGGGTTGTGGTTATAGTCTACAGTTACGATGCTAGTGTCTTTCCTAGAACAGGTCGAGCAATATTCAGGCATTACTTTATGCTTGAATGTTGATGTATTCTTATATGACCGCCCCACGTTCCCCCTCCTTAGAATCGTTATTGTTAATCGGTTGTTGTTTGTTCGGTTGGTGTTGTTTGGTGCTGATGTTTGTTTTATATAAAATCATTGATGTTCTTAAAATATTCTACAACATGACCAGTGTTATTTCATTATGTTTGCATAGCATTTTCAATGCGCTATTTTGCAGGTATGACTAGCTGACACATTTCACATTAAAGTGGATTTGAAATTGACAAAATCACAACATCAGAAATCCCGGTAAGTATATTTTAAGATTGTTTCAAACCTATTTCAAACTTCGATTTATATTTTCATTTATCGAAGTGTTTGTAAATGCAGCTGATAGATGTAAACTAGATTTAATTAGATTATAATCCCAGTATGGCCATAACATAAATTTAGACTATTAGATTATAAAAAAATTTTAGACATGATCATGTTCAACTCAACAGAATGAATATAAATTCAGATTAGACATCTATCCGAAGAATGTAATTAACGGTGATGAAAATAATATCTTGGTGATAAACTGATAATCTTGGAGTAATGGGGGGGGGGCCTTGAGCTGGCTGAAACCTAGTTTAATGTGTTGTAAAAGATGATTATTAACCGCAGCAAAAAGAAGTAGATATAGCATCAGCATTCATTGCATATTATGTAATATATTACAGCCAATTTGCAATATTTTTGTAACAATATTTATTTCACGGATTTGCAGAGAGTTCTCCTATAAATTTCCTCACACGGTTTAGATGCCACGTTGATTAACTGTATGTGGCAGCATGCAACGTGCATCTGGTTGGTGCAGAAAGGACAAACAAGCAGTCGAATCGCGTTGAAACTGTACCGTCGTCCTGTGAGAAAGCTTTTCAGGTGTCTTGGAAACTTGCCTCTAAACTGCATTGATATGTACCAAACTTTTGCAGTATATTGTCCTACATTAATTACATCAAAACATATAAGAAACAAATACTAGCAGCAGCAGCAGCAGCAGCAGTAAAAGTATCCGGAGTAGGAAAATTTATTACAACTAAGTGCAAAGTAAAAATAAATTGCAAAACGGAACTTTGTGTGTATATAAGATCGTATTCAGTGACGTCTCTTTATTTATATATTTTTGTCAAAGTATATATGTTAACTAATTATTGACCATTAAAAGTGCTCTTATAGTTTTGTCAACATGCTGTTCCTAAACGATGTCAGTTGCCTGTGACCCCGGCCGTTTCTCATATCCTATTTACCCGCTAGAACAATCTCGCTGAATGTGTAAAGACGATGATGTATCGTTTAAATGGTGAATCATAATGTAACATAAATATAATAACACTGCATAGTTGGTAAGTTCTCATATACATATATGCCAATTTTATGTTGATGTTTTATTGAAAAAAATTGACATTTTTATTTTGTAATATCACGATTTCTAGTAGCGATTTGATTGTTGAAAATAAATACACCATACTTACTTTGGTTAGATAAGGGCGAAATTAATGGCGCCATCACGCTGTGTGTAGAGACAAAATGGGGAAGGGGTGGACTTACTCAATTTTTATAGACATCCAGGACTGTACATTTATGAGCCTTTTCCTATCCTTATAGTCAAAGTTAATATTTCGATGAATGGGTAAACAGAAAGTGTCAAACATGTTAATGTTTTCTCAAAGGTAGTATGAAATATAGTACAGTATAATTATAAATACGTACTCCTAATTCTTAGATTGTGAAAATGATGTCATTTATTGGCAACATGGTTTAGCTGGCGGATGCGCTATACATAAAGAATGTTCATAGTGTTTTCTGTATAAGGCGCATGCTCACTGAAGACTATTCAACATTTTATGACAACATGGCTGATTTTAGCAAAGCCGTTAACTGTGCTATTTGTGGTTAAAATAAATGCACGTATTTAGTAAGCTCAGTGCTAAATGCAAATATTATCAAGATCTACACCATATTTCCTAGCTTAGCCAATTCATAAAGTATATCGTTCACTTAATTGGACATGATGGAGACATTCTACAAATTTTGTTTTGGTAATTACGTGTACATAGAACATACGTATGGAATGTTTGTTACTACAGAAGTCAATGCTGTTGTCGGTAAATTTGCGAGTTACAAGGTATTTGGAATAATTTGCTGCTATGGAGAGCTGAAAGTCTGATGAATATGAACATATTGACATATAAACTTATAGCTAAGTTCTGTGAAATCCCAAAATGATATTGTTATGGGTATAGCAATCACATTTTATTTATTTCTGAACTTTTCGCGTTTTATACTGGTGTGTGAAGTCCAAAATTACTTTACTCTAAAACAGTTAGGAAAATACACAATTTTATCATGCACCATTCTATATTGCAGTTGCCTATTAACAATTCAAAGTTTAATACGTGTAAACCAAAAGCTTTGAGCTCTCATTACTATATCAGCGACACAACCTAACTCTACAGACTTGCAATTCTGATATAAAATATCATCTGACTAATGAAACAAAATAAATTTACCGCTTTTATATGCGGTCCTGTCGTGAATTGTTCCTGAATTGCATATTTGTTTTGCATGTGCGTGATTAATTAAGCCCCGTAACAGTTAACGGTTTTGTTTTGGCAGAATAATCAGACAAGATGAAGACGACTTTGACGTGCAGCACCTCAAAGGATAGTTAATTTATTTAATTAATATATTATTTTAAATCAACATACGCGGTAACGATATATACGTCTACCTACACGCCCAGTTCCGGTTAAAGTGTTTTTCTGTTATACCAATATGTTTTCAAAAGTCATGTGCTCATTCATACGTGGACCCACAACATACAATGAAATACATCATGTATAGCTCTCTACCATCTTCCTAGTTACCAACTGTATTATTGTGGAGGGTATTGTTTATTGTGTCTCTGGTTGAAACAGTACGCGATAATTTCAGAATAAATCGGTATGTACCTCTAATAGATCAAGAAAGCAATTTTTGACAAACTGCGGTCACGAAAGGAAAGCATATTCATTTCATTTCATAAAAATATTTCTAAATACTTGCGCCACTTTCTAAAAACTGGAACAAAACAATAACCAATAGTCACTGTTAATCACATACACCAATTGCATTAATTGTCTTCACAATTACAACCAGATCTACCAAATAGCTAGAAGTACCACATTTAGAAGAAAAAAAAACATACAGACAGAAAGATTATTTGCATTTTTCATTCACACTTTGGACCCACCACGCACAAATAATATCCGACAGGAAAAATGTGTCTGACATTTAAGTCCGGGATGGTTTATATCATCTTTCAAACGAGTAATTCGTAGAGTTCAAATTTGTAATTTATCGCCATCCAGAATACGTGATGTATGTATCGGTCTGGAACTCGTCGACGGCTTAGTCCCCAGCAAGGCACTGACCATTCAAAGCAGTTACTGTACCGTTTCAAGGCGGTAATTGGTGTTTCTTTTTCTCTCTCTGTTATGCCTCCTCTCAAGATTTTGTTACTTTTACTTTAATTTGTGTGTTCATGCCTTTGTCTAGTTGTAGCTCTAATTTAAATGTCTGCACCCTGGACCTTTTCATATTTTCTTTGTCCTATTATGGACAATAACGGAATAAAGATTCTGGTAGTTCTTTAAATCACACATGTTAACTTCTTTATACTTACAATTTAAAATGCCTCGGTGTATATGATAATAAATATTCTTAATAAAAAACCTGGCTATCCAAGATGATATATGTATTATACAGAATAGGGAAGAAATCAACATTAGTTTCAGCGACTGCAATGAACGGGTTGTGACACAGAATCATGTAACACAATCCTTAAGTGTGTTGATATATTATAAACAAGCGCTTGTATTTGTTAAGATATATGAACTTAAGACACGTATCTAACTGAAAAATAAGTCTAATGTTTTCCTTGTATAATGTAAACCATAAGTTCAATTTCTCAAAAATGTAAAATCAGTTTTCCAGACTTAGTAAAGACAACGATACAAGGAGTCAAGTGCGAGTACTTTGTACACGCCATTAACATCAACAACGTTCATTGAGACACAATCCAGCCACCTAGCGGATAAACTCCCCTATAAACGTCAACGTTGATAATCATCCTGACTGGTTATCTGAACAATATAGAAATCTAAAAAGAGGACGTTCTATATTCTAAATTCTTCTGAGCTCATTTTGTGTATTTTATGGATACACAATATAACAATAATTTGGTCATTAAAACCACAAGCCGGACTGGTTGCCAGCGTCAGGGATTGTAAAATTGCTAATGAGACGACAGATGGCGTTTGTCAGAACTTGTACATAAGAATATTTTTAGCATAAACTTGATTTTCATTTTGCATTATAATGTTTGAAGGGATTAGAGGTCCCCTAGAGGCGTATATTTAGGTATTATATGACTGAATAATTAGGCGGATTGGCGATCATTGGTTACAAAATTTCGAAAGAATGTTTTCCTAACTTGATCATGTCAATTCTTTGTTTCCAATAAAAATATTAATTGCTGTGATTTTCTATGAATGTATATCTGCAAACAGATTATGTTAGGTTTTATGTTTAGACAAGTGACAAATTCCTCCTGGGAGAAACTCAAAGGAGATTTTGCCCAATGTATACGTTGCACACATTTCGGAATCCGATGCCTCCGTAGTCATACTATTGTTGTGTATTCAAGGCTTTGCACTAAAGACTGAAAAAGACGACACGTTCTAACCGCCAAACATGCATAGTCATTTAAAAACATTTCTTGCATTCTTACTGGAATAAGGAAGTATTGCTGCCAAAGGGTTTTCTGTGCACTGACATATTTAAACATCCTGCCATTATTTATTCAGTTACACAATACTGGTGAGCAGTATATAACAGTGTTCTTAGTGTAAAAATAGAATCGTTTAAACGCCACTTGAACAACATACATTCAATAAGCTGGTGATAAAACTGTGGCTTATCGTCAATTATGCAAACATTCTGATTTTGATTGGACCGGTTATCAGTCATTAAAACCTCGTTACAGCGGGGCACTGCTTTGCATACAAACGATAGCTGCGACTTCATGTGCAGGATTTAATTATAAAACTCATTATAGTGTATGTTTTTAAGCGGCAACTTTAAGTTATTTAAAGAGGTGGTGCAGATGATCTGGAAAAGTCGTCATTAAATACAATTAGTAATAATTATAAACAGACTGGGCTGCATTCAGCCCGCTGCAACACTTCACGTTAAGTCTCCTAGTATTAGATAAGAATAAGAAGGGGGTTAAGATGCGATCGGGCAAAAGCAATCAACTGTTTATCAGATTTTCAAGGTCAGTAAATTCATTTCCAAGAATCAGTTAATTGAGGACGTTGATTTGATTATAAATTTTAAGGACACAGATAGAATGGTTTAAGCATAAGTTGGTATAAGTAAAAAAAGTTTAAGACATGCGCTTAGATATAGCGGATATTTTAATTGATACTAATCTGCGATCAAAATATAGAAACCATACATCAGCGATGGATAATGCCATGCTTTGCAGTACAGATGTACTATTGCAATTTTTGGTAGAACCGCCTTATTTATACTATCAAAATGAATGTTATAAAAATCCATTCATTCTTTTTTTTGCTACTGTTATTTATATCATTTTATAACGGAGTAGCCACTGTGCAGTTTTTTCTCGATCATGCTTTCGACTTGTACACGCTTTTCGGGTTATTTCGTATTTTCGT
Organism: Sinonovacula constricta; assembly: GCA_007844125.1. Classification (NCBI taxonomy): domain Eukaryota; kingdom Metazoa; phylum Mollusca; class Bivalvia; order Cardiida; family Solecurtidae; genus Sinonovacula; species Sinonovacula constricta. The sequence continues at coordinate 1,189,945 of CM017557.1, read as the reverse complement.
TAAATTTAACCAGTATTCCGACATTCGCTCGATTTTTTTAGCATTGACAATCAGAGCCCGTTTTTAAATCATTTCAATAACGCGAAGTGAAATGGACATCGTGATTCAGTTGACAATGAAAGTCTTTGGGTAAGCATAAAGTTTCACTTCAAAAATTAAGACTCTAACTAAGGAAACGCTCTTTAATGTATATCGCCTGCTTCCTTTTTACATTCATAATTATTAAATAGATATTAAGCCCAAATTATAGATAATAATTTTAAATCTTACTCGGTCTCAGAAAATGTTTGTTGTTCTTGTTGCTGTTGTTTCAGCCCCAAATCTGCGATGTGTTGAGGAAACGTGTGACCATAGTATTGCAACTTTTCGTTCAACTTTCTGTGATTCTTTGCCTTCAAAGATCGACTTTAAATCGACATTAAATCATATATGTTTCAGTCTTAGTGGAAAGATCGGTCAAATAAAAATTTCTGGAAGCGGATAAGGGATTGATCCAAAATATGGACCAACAATAACTGTATTCGGGTTATCCGACCTGCGTCATTTGTGCCATTAGTACACGGGTGCAACTGATTCGTGTCGGCGTCGTCGGGTTCCTATGCTGCTAATGGGCTTGTTATGAAAATGTGAATTTTAGAGGCGACAGTGATAAATTTGCCCTAACATTACTTATCAATCATTTTTTATATATTTTGAATATAAATATTTAAGGTATAATTATATATAGGTGAACTGTACTGATAAGACGATTCATGAAATTAGAATTGCAAACACAGCTTTATTTAATTATTTTGTTTTATTTATTTATTTATTTATTTTTTTATTTGTTCTATTTATTTATTTATTTATTTATTTTTTATTTATTTATTTATTTATTTATTTATTAATTTTATTTGTTTATTTATTTATTTATTTATTTATTTATTTATTTATTTATTTATTTATTTTGGTACTTTTTATGTGATCACCTTGTTTCTGTCGTGTATTTATGTTATGTCCCTATGGGGATACGAAATTTCATCAAAGGCTGATCAAAGACCAGATTCGTGTTCATAAATTTAACGAGATGTCTTACTTACTGTCGCACTCGTACCATAACAATTTCACTAGTTTTTGTGGACCCGAGACGACCGATGGGTACAGAGGGATATCAAATAACGTAAATCACGCTGTAAGGACAGCTTGATATGGTTGATCCTGGCCTTAAATCTGTTAACAATGGGACAGACTTCCCTTCCTCCGGGCTATGATTAAAGAGAAGTATTCATCGCAATTAACGTTAATTACGTGATTTCTATGTAAACACCAGTTGTATGTTGTATTGCTGGCATACAGATACAGTTGTCTAGACAAGATTTCGTCTATTTGATACAAATCTGATACAAATACATGCACCTTGCTTAAACTATAGGATACACGAATACAAACAATTCCTTGAGCGCCTGCAAGATGCGAAAGACAGAATACTAATTATGGGTGACTTCAATGCACATTTGCTGGGTAAAGCGTTTGTTAAACCAAACGATAGGCGTAGCATAGCTCTATATGAGTTCATATCTGACAATAATATGTTCGCTGCAGATACGTTACCTCAATGCACAGGGTCATCAGACTCCTTTGTATCATACGATGGTAAATGCCGATCTCTTATTGACCATGTCCTTATCCAAAGTGAGTGCGCCGAAATACTTGAAGCGTGTTCTATTCTAGACGATGATAGTATCAATGTTTCCACGTACAGACCCATTATCGTCTCCGTATCAGTGTCCAAGTAAAATAACCAATCAACTCTTAAAACAATGCACGAAAACACCCATAAAATGGAAATATATCACAAAAGATCAATACGAAAAATATATATCGTGCCTCTCTCACAACCTTAATATGATAGATGACCACCTTAATGGCGAATATTCGAATACTGAAGCCATAGATTCTCTATACAAGACAATAATCGATGCTATTCAAAAAGCATCATCCAAAAGTTTTCCGTCTTCGCGCTTTAGACCCTTTCTTAAGCCGTACTGGAATAACTCATTCAAATCACCTCACAATGAAATGAAAATGAAGCGCAATGTGTGGCTGAACAAGGGCCGTCCGCGTGGTGATGATCACCCCAGCTACCGCGACTTCAAAACAGCGAAACGTAGACTTTCGCGCCATCCACCGCCAGGCTGTCGGATATTTCTTAATAAATATGAATAACGAAATTGATAAACCGACCAGCGTAGACAGTGGCTTATTTTGAAGAATTTTCAGTCGAAAATGGTCGTATAACACGAAAGCTGGTAGTGAAATTAGGTTCAAAGATACACTGATTAGAGACCCAGCATCCATCGCACAATGTTGGGGAAGCCATTTTAAAAACATATACACAGGTGACGAATCCGAGCATACACAATATGATGAATCACATTACAATAAAATCAAGACGGAAGTAGCTGAACTAAAACGCAATGAGCAATTGTGCACAACCTGTGCGGAAATTAGCTTAGAGGAAGTGCTAGCATGCATAAAGAAATTGAAGCCAGGTAAAATGTGCGGAAATGATGGTGTTCATTACGAACATTTGATTCATGGGGGTGAGCACCTACACAAATCTTTATTAGTCTTCTTTAACGTACTATATCATAAATCGTATATTCCGGAAGCATTTAAACTAGGTAATAGCATAACCCTCTACAAAGGTGGTAACAAATGGAAAGATGACCCCAATAGTTACACGGCAATAACGCTGTCGTCGTGCATCCTTAAGCTACACCTATACATGAATTACAGGGCGGTTTCCAAGAAGAAATGGGTACGGCTATGACAAGTTTTCTTATGAAAGAGTGTGTAAACTTTTGTTCTGAAAATAATAGCAAATTGTTTGTAAGCCTTCTCGATTTAAGTATGGCCTTTGATGGTGTATGGCACGATGGCCTATTTCACAAACTTTATCACATGGGAATAACGGGACACCTGTGGCTTACCGTTATTGAACTGCACACTAATTCTTATAGCCGAGTGGTTTACAATGGTCATGAATCGGACTGGTTCCTCGTCAAGCGCGGCTCAAGACAGGGGTCTATATGCTCGTCCATGCTCTATTTATGCTACATAAATGCTCTCATACAGGAACTAGTTATGGCTTAAGCATAGGTAACTCTTTAACGCATCCCCTACGGTCGCCGACGACATGGCCTTGCTCTCACTGTCAATGATATAGCTACAGTCGTTAATAGGACATTTGCTACGCTCATTCCTATGTTTCCGTTATAATTGTTTAAAAAGCGCCATCATGGTGTTCAACGAATCACGGGCATCCGCATCGCGTGCAAATCGCCGATGGTTGCTTGGACCCGAAGCTATTTCCGAGGTCGAGAGTTACAATCACCCGGGTGTCTTATGCCACACCGACTCCGCTCGTTCGCGCAGAGCTGGTGATATTAGCTTAAGGCTGAGACGTACATTTTTCAGCATCGCAGGCACAGCCTACGGCTTAAGTCCGATTACATGTAAACGTGTGTGCGACCACATTGTTCTGTCTAAAGCACTCTTCGGAACGGAATGTTTATATAATCTGAGCTATAGGGAAATACTATGTATTGAGCGCGCGCATAGACTTTGTATCAAGTCAATTCAAAATATAGGGATACGCACTCGCACCCAAATAGTGCTGAGCATGTTAAAAGCTCTTCCAATTATCGCCGAGATTGAGAAAAGAAAACTGACACTTCTCGGACAACTATGTCGCTTAAAAAGAGATTGCGCGACAAAGCGATTGTTCTTGATAAAACTGGCGTCGTTTACTATTCACTCGCAATGTCACGGGATCTTCAACGACTTAAATACGGTACTTCAAAATTTAACCTGGCTTTATATCTTGATTCCCTATGCTAGCCACGGACTTTTCCCAGATAAGATTAAGTGGAAAAATATAATAACTCACAATATTAGACATTATTACATAACCGCATGGAAATAAAAAAAAAAGTGTCCTCAAACGAGTTAACCGCTTTCACTCTATACACACGCAGTACAGCTTTTGTAACATATGGTACTATGCAGCAGCATTTCCAAGACAAGCAACACATTGTAAATCTGTAGCTAAACTAATCGCGTACACATCTCGCTTCAATCTATCAATCTATGTAAAACTTTCGATATGATAATGTCTTGTATGTATATATGTTTATCGCTCTTTTTATTCTTCCGTTTTGAAATTGCTCATTTTGAACATCTTTGTGAATCTTCATCATTGGAGGAAATAAAGATTATCTAAAGATTATATATTTATACAGTAAAGTTGCAGTATATACAAAAATGTGTTTATATGTGGGTGTCCTGTATTAGAATTTCCAACATGTGATTATGAACGTTGGCATTGAACCCCGTTTTCTTGCTGTTAAAATCGACATTAAACAGTGTCGGTTTTTAGCAGACAACAACAAAACACGGAAATTAATCACCCTAATGATAGACTGGTAACTGACCGAATTCTTAGCTTTGTTGTCATGCTTACGTCCTGTATGTAAAACAAAACTAAAACCATTCTGTGAGAGCGGTCAATATTCGCTGCAATGTTGCAAACTGTATTTTCTGATGACAAACGAAAGCTAAAGAAGTGGGCAAATGCTTTTTGTAATTATTTTGTGATGATAAGTGTGATACACCTTATGTGAGCAGACAAACACCAAAATCTCAACTGATCCGCTGGTTTCAACATCCGTGCTGTTTTCTGTCGTAGACACAATTATGGTCGTTTTAGCGACGCCCAGCTAATTATTTCTGGAGGAAGACCCCGGACTTGTGTCTAGGTAGAACCACAGGCGCGACTCAGGTTAGCCGGAAAACCACTCCACATGAAAGTTTTCGCGCCGACCGGAACTCCAACCCACGCAGTCAGGAGGTCAGTATGTAGGAGAGAAAAATTATTAAAGTAAATTTCGCTCGAATTAGATTGTAATGCCTATCTTTGGACTCAGCAGTGAACGACGTCTGTCTAACAAGATTTTTTTAGTATTCGAAATGAAATCTTAACATCAATTCATATTTAAACGTCATCCCGAAGCACATAGATCAATAAAAGACTTGTATCCCAAGTTAATAAGTTGACAAAAAGTGATAATATAAGTAAAACTTCTATCCTAGTTCAAGATTTCTATTTAAAGGACCATTGTCAACAACAACAAAATAAGCGATAATAAAAGAATCAAAAAGCAGCAAAAGAACAATTACAAGACACATTGAAGGACGAACACAATATTAACAAGCCGCACCAAAAGAACAATTACAAGACACATTGAAGGACGAACACAATATTAACAAGCCGCACCAAAAGAACAATTACAAGACACATTGAAGGATGAACACAATATTAACAAGCCGCACCAAAAGAACAATTACAAGACACATTGAAGGATGAACACAATATTAACAAGCCGCAGCAAAAGAACAATTACAAGACACATTGAACGACGAACACAATATTAACAAGCCGCACCAAAAGAACAATTACAAGACACATTGAAGGACGAACACAATATTAACAAGCCGCACCAAAAGAACAATTACAAGACACATTGAAGGACGAACACAATATTAACAAGCCGCACCAAAAGAACAATTACAAGACACATTGAAGGACGAACACAATATTAACAAGCCGCACCAAAAGAACAATTACAAGATACATTGAAGGACGAACACAATATTAACAAGCCGCACCAAAAGAACAATTACAAGACACATTGAAGGACGAACACAATATTAACAAGCCGCACCAAAAGAACAATTACAAGACACATTGAAGGACGAACACAATATTAACAAGCCGCACCAAAAGAACAATTACAAGACACATTGAAGGACGAACACAATATTAACAAGCCGCACCAAAAGAACAATTACAAGACACATTGAAGGACGAACACAATATTAACAAGCCGCACCAAAAGAACAATTACAAGACACATTGAAGGATGAACACAATATTAACAAGCCGCACCAAAAGAACAATTACAAGACACATTAAAGGATGAACATAATATTAACAAGCCGCAGCAAAAGAACAATTACAAGACACATTGAAGGACGAACACAATATTAACAAGCCGCACCAAAAGAACAATTACAAGACACATTGAAGGATGAACACAATATTAACAAGCCGCACCAAAAGAACAATTACAAGACACATTGAAGGATGAACACAATATTAACAAGCCGCAGCAAAAGAACAATTACAAGACACATTAAAGGATGAACACAATATTAACAAGCCGCACCAAAAGAACAATTACAAGACACATTGAAGGATGAACACAATATTAACAAGCCGCAGCAAAAGAACAATTACAAGACACATTGAAGGACGAACACAATATTAACAAGCCGCACCAAAAGAACAATTACAAGACACATTGAAGGATGAACACAATATTAACAAGCCGCACCAAAAGAACAATTACAAGACACATTGAAGGACGAACACAATATTAACAAGCCGCACCAAAAGAACAATTACAAGACACATTGAAGGACGAACACAATATTAACAAGCCGCACCAAAAGAACAATTACAAGACACATTGAAGGACGAACACAATATTAACAAGCCGCACCAAAAGAACAATTACAAGACACATTGAAGGACAAACACAATATTAACAAGCCGCAGCAAAAGAACAATTACAAGACACATTAAAGGATGAACACAATATTAACAAGCCGCACCAAAAGAACAATTACAAGACACATTGAAGGACGAACACAATATTAACAAGCCGCACCAAAAGAACAATTACAAGACACATTGAAGGACGAACACAATATTAACAAGCCGCACCAAAAGAACAATTACAAGACACATTGAAGGACAAACACAATATTAACAAGCCGCACCAAAAGAACAATTACAAGATACATTGAAGGACAAACACAATATTAACAAGCCGCACCAAAAGAATCACAACAGCAACGGCAATAGCAGCATTTACAGCAGCATTTACAGCAGCATCTACAGAAGCATTAACAGCAAAAGCAACTGCAGCATCGACAGCAGCATATACATCAGCATCAACAGCAAAAGCAACAGCAGCATCGACACCAGCATCTACAGAAGCATCCATAGCAGCAGCATATACAGCAGCATTGGCAGCATCAACAGCAGCGTATGATACAATGTGTAATATACAAAGTTCAGCCAATTAATACTAATTGCATCATTAATTGGTGAGTTCGTGTAAAATAATATAATGGAATGACAAAGGATTATTACGTTATTATCATCGCACAGTTTCGATACTCTATCCTATTTCTGTGAAGGTGACAACTTACAAATCTGATCGGTGCAGAAAGGACAAGGTTGTTCATGTAGTCAGTCATAGAGTGGTTATATGAAAACTGTAGAAACTCTGTGCATGATGAGCGAAATTATAAAACATTGCCATGCTTTCATAAATGTTGCATATATGTTGATTGGGACTTTGACTCAATTAAGTTACTAACCATTAACTGGCCACTACATTCTAAAATCATTTTTTTCAATCACATAATGTGTCCTCTAGGTATTTGTGTGTACGGTGGGTGTTGAAGTATTTAAACACAACCTTCATTTGATTTGTGGTCGTTTATTAAAGTAAATTATTTTTGTAATTTTAGTCCACAGTCAAGTCTACTGGTCAGGGCACTTCATTCAGCATTTCAATATATTGTAATATTGACAAAATAACTTCACAATAAAACAAACACCTGAAACAATCCAAACTTTAAACTTTAAACTTTAGATTTAACGAAATATAGAGAAATTGCATATGAATCCACCAAACTCGTCTTTTTACTTTTTTATAATTATTTTCGTACTTCTGTGCATTTGTTCGGAATACCTGGCCGTACAAAAAACATTTTAAAAGAAATTTAGGATGTTTCAAAAGGCTATTATATGTACATAATCCGACATTCATGCTCTTTTTGTGCGGGAAAATATTCTTACGATGATAGCAATGTTCAAAAAATACATTGATGAAATACAACCTTTTTTTGATATTTTCGAGTTACAGATCAACTTTGCCTTCTAGCTATCTAGCTTCTTGTATAAATGACTGAAGATGGATACATAATTTATTACTAGGGAATACAAAATTGGCTCAAAGTAATTTATGTATGTAACTGTAAACACAACCCATGTGCATCTTACAGTACAGAATTGTCAGAATTAATGAGACAACATTTAAATCACTGCACTATTTCTCTATTTACATCTTCATCGAGTCAGAACCCTCTTGGTGCTGTCGACTCTTTATCTTACTAAAACAGCACGCGATTCTTACAGTGAAAATCCGTATCACATCTTATAGAGTCAGGAATAATTGTTTTGACAAACTGCAGCCTTGAAGGGGCGTCGAATACTCAAGAAATAAAATACCACCTGAAATGAACCTTAAGGCAGACTTGTTCGAATACCATTAAAAGGTCACGCGCACACGAGCACACAGGCACGAATACGCACGCACGCACGGATACAAGTTAGAGAAAAGTGACAAAAAATGAAAGGAAGATTATTACACATTATACAAATACAGAAAAACCAACAGCCGCCGCCTTGAACGGTTAGTCGGCAAAAGGACCGGTTGGGGCGCTTAAATTTGGTGTGTGGAGCGCCGCTCCACCTTTGTACTTTCTGGCGGTTTTACTCAATGACAAACGGTGTAATTAAAGATATAACATTAAAGTAAGAAATCTATCAGTAAAACATGCATTTTGGTATTCTGTGCAATGCTCATAGGACTTTGTCATATTTCTATATTCATGATTACAACACTTTTACCTATGCAGTGGGTCGGTCGTAAAAAATCTCCCCGTGCATATGATCTATTTTGTCATTAAGGATTGTTCCGGGTATTTTCCTTTGAGGGATATTAGACTTTTGTTCCTCAATTATACCTACACATGATAATACAACCATTTACACTTCTTCTTTTGACATTTGTTTCTTGTTTCAAAAATTTAAATCATTTAATATCAAGAAATTTGTGTAGTTTTTTTCTAAAAGAAATAATACTTTTTATACAATGTGGAAATTTTTGATAATGTCATTACGTTCTTTTAATGACTTCGTAACTTACCTAAGAATAGGTCAGCGATTAGATATTCTTTTATTGCCATATCTTCGTTTTTCTTGAAACAGATCTGTTTTCTTTTCATTGCTTATATTTTAAAACCCCTCAGAAAGTGCGAGGTTAGAGCTTCACAAACCCGGTTTAAGCACCTCAGTCAGTCCCTTCTACCGCCTGACCGTTCCAAGTCGGTAACTGTTAGGTTTGCTATTTTTGTCAAATGAGTAATCAAAGATTTGTTCTTACTTTAACCGTTGGCTTGCATTTGGATACCTTTGTCCTGCCTTTTTTCAAATGTTGGTATATGTTGCAATGTTCATATGACTATCATATTTTCTTAGTTATATGTAAATAAAGCCCAATTACAAAAATTATAATAAATGCAATAATCAATCTAATATATATATAATAGGACACGAGATACATGTTTCTGCAACTGAACACTGAAGAGAGGTCGCTTTAAAATAAAACAGTTTAAACGATGACGAATAATAAGAAATATTTAGTGACGTCATTTGATAAAACAGCTGCGACGTTATTTGAAATAAATCTAATTTTCTAGCATTAAGGAAATCGTCAAATTTTGGTAGAAGATAAAGAAATGGCAAATGAAACCAGCCAAACCAGTGGCACAAAATACACTATTGTGAAGGTTTTCTTTGTAACGAGATCAAAAATTGTCATATGCCAGATAGACGATATATCTGCCAATGGAATGTATGTCAAAAAGAAATACAGTTATAAAACTTGTATAAAGCAGAAGATACGTGACCGCTGATAAGACAACAATTAAAGAACAAACATGCTTGCGGGCCGGGGTGGGGTGTGGGTGGGGTGGGCGGGGCTGAACTGACCGCTTACAGCATGTTGACCGCTCTTAACACCGCTAGCACAAATTATACCGTGCATTCTCGAAGGGCAGTAAGCTTCCTCAACTATAATCTATATCTACATTATAGCATGAATCACCTTTTTTTAAGTCAATATATATCGAAAGAAATGTTATTGGCAATTTCCTTCACACTTTGGACCTACCACGCACAAATATGATCGGACAGGAAAAATGTTTCTGACATTAATATCAGGAATGATTTAAACCAACTTTCACATGAGCCATGCATGAAGTTGAACTTGGTAATTTATTGCTTATTAGAATACATGATGTATGTATCAGGATAAACTCGTCGTCAGCAGTAGTGGTATTCCCCACAATAGTACAGACCACTTGGACAATGGCAGCCAGAAATAAACTTCGGGGAAGATTCTGGATGTTCTTTATATATTACATATATGTGTCATATAAAATCTTAATGCTCATTATCATTAAGAATTAGGAAAAAATTATGACCATCCAAAATAACCATCCGAATTATTGTCCAGGAATACAAAGGGAATTGGAACCAAGAAGCGACAACAACTACATGTAGAGACTATTAACAAAACATGCAAAATCATTCTTCCTATTTAAGGTCCATTTTTAACAAACATGTGAGAAGGATTTTAAGCTAAGATTTAGAGAGATATAATAACGGGTGTGTTCCTCCTTATAAGACTATCATTCCGGCTGGTTATCTTAAAACATACAGTTCTAGAGTGACATGGTTTTTCCACTCTACAGCAAGTATTTATGGATATAAAATACAGTAAATATATTTCTAACAACAAGTCTGATTGGCCAACAATAGCTTGCGGGCTGCTTTAGATGTGTGAGGAGCGATAGCCGGTGTTCATCTGGTTGTTGCCGTGAGGATATTCTGCACCGACTTTCGTTCCATTCTCCATGATTTTCCGACATGTATAATATAACATATATAGTATAATGGTACAGTTTCTAGGACCTTATAATTGAATAATAGGTCAATTAATAATGAGGTGGATTTACAGCCATTTTGTCACAAAAGTATATAAATCTTGACCCTTTTTTACCGTCTCTGAAATTAATTTTATCTTTAAAGATTCTCTAGTTTTATGACAACATAGAATTAAGCTTTAATCTTGACATTTAGACAATGGCTGTCGTTATGTGTTACAACTAGAAGACACTCACAAGGGATATTATTTTGGGTATTCATTTCGCGAATTTATATCATTTAACCGACATTGTCGACATTGCTCGACTTTAAAGTGTTTACCCGGTGACCCTTCAAAATTTACAGTTTTATGCTTTTGCACTTGCGAAGACAAAAGAAAACATTATATCACGTATACATATGTATTCAAAATGCATTTTCTACATCCTTACAGTTAGGGTTTTGCTGCTTTATTGTTATCTGCTCATTGTAGCACTCCAACATTGTGTCATTTTTTGAATTCGTCTGCACAAGGCCTACGAGTATTTGTTATTTGAAGAAGGTCGAAGAATGTCCTGTGTGTATAAAAACCTTTTGCACCATTTGTGCTGTAAACATTCGGTTAGCGGGTGATAAACGGTGGCTTATCGTTAATTATGCAAACATTGGACGGGTTATCAGTCATCCAACCATCCTTACGGTTTACCAACCTCCAAACCATTTCTACGCGCCATTTGCTTACAATAGATAGCTGGGACATCATGTGCACCTTTAATTTTAAAAATGCATACACAAGTATTTTTACACTGCAACTTTTAGTTATTTAAAGTGGCGGTACAGGCTGACTTTGTAATATAATCATTAATATAATTAAGAAATGATTAAACAGACAGAGCTGTCTTCTGACCGTAGCTACATTTCTCACAGTGTCAAATAACATCAAGACTTCACGAGGCGTAGTGGCAATATGTATACAGCAATAGAAATTTTCAAGAATCATTTAAGACGGTGAATTTATCCATAAGATAAAGATTAAGATAAATGGTTAAATGGTAAGAAAGAGTGAATGCTTCAAAAGGTATTAAGAGATGCATTAATTTGACGCAGCTTTAGTATTATACGTGCGTAAATATGCGTGATTAAAATATAGATACCGCACTGCAGCAATTTATTATACCATGCTTCGCAGTGCAGTCGTACAACTGCAATTAGTAATTGAACCGCTTCCTTAATAGCATCAACATGCACGGATTGAAATGCATTCAGGTGAATACGTATGGATATCTTTGTGCATTAAACGATACAGCTATATGAGTAAGCATACAAAAGTATTATAAATGGCTCCTAGTTAGAAAAACAGATGTTCGTGGTTCTGAATAAGGGATTATTTAATAATTATTTCTTCCTTTTCATAACAGTCCTAGTTGTTTAATAGATATTAAATCGAAATTCATTAAAAATAAGTCATTATGTGACCATGTTTTTGCATCTTTAAAACTTGTCTACATAGTCACTTTTCTCTCATTATAGATTTTGTACTTTCATTTTTCAGTTTATCATCAAGTCTGTGATTTTGGGTTTGAAGGCCAAATACATGCGATAATAGAATTGACCGAACAAGCATGGTGACCCATACTGTTTTTGACATAGGTCTATTTCCCACAACAGCCTCTCCGCTAGGTTACTGAAGCATGTCTTTAAAATATCAGAGATCTCAACGGATAACATAGAACAGTGAGCGAAGTAATACAAGGACTGTTTTCAAGTAACATTGTCGAAAATTGTGTAGTCGTTAAAAAGGTAAATATAGGTTTTATGTAACCATATTTATGTACCTTGTAAATTTATCTATGTATATACATCTAAAAATTATTATTATGTATATCTAGTCCATGTGTATTCCGTAAGTAGTTTCGACAATGCATTTAGCCATAATACAGAGCTACAATAATTGAACTGGTGTTATAACAAAAGCAACCAAATTGCAAGAAAGTGCATTTACGTAATTAATACGAAAGGACTTAACATAAATAACGTTTTTGCTTCCGATCCAAGTAAGCAAACCGTTCAGTGATCCTTGTCAGTGAAGTCTGATGATCCGATCTGTTTGGTATCCTTGCAGTGACGTCAGAAGAGCCCATCTGTTTGGTATCCTTGCAGTGACGTCAGAAGATCCGATCTGTTTGGTATCTTTGCAGTGACCTCAGAAGATCCGATCTGTTTGGTATCCTTGCAGTGACGTCAGAAGATCCGATCTGTTTGGTATCTTTGCAGCGAAGTCAGAAGAATCCGATCTGTTTGGTATCTTGCAGTGACCTCAGAAGATCCCATCTGTTTGGTATCTTGCAGCGAATCCAGAAGATCCGATCTGTTTGGTATCCTTGCAGTGACGTCAGAAGATCCGATCTGTTTGGTATCCTTGCAGTGACGTCAGAAGATCCGATCTGTTTGGTATCTTTGCAGCGAAGTCAGAAGATCCGATCTGTTTGGTATCTTTGCAGTGAAGTCAGAAGATCCGATCTGTTTGGTATCCTTGCAGTGACGTCAGAAGATCCGATCTGTTTGGTATCCTTGCAGTGACGTCAGAAGATCCGATCTGTTTGGTGTCTTTGCAGTGACCTCAGAAGATCCGATCTGTTTGGTATCTTTGCAGTGAAGTCAGAAGAGCCCATCTGTTTGGTATCTTTGCAGCGAAGTCAGAAGATCCCATCTGTTTGGTATCTTTGCAGCGAAGTCAGAAGATCCCATCTGTTTGGTATCTTTGCAGCGAAGTCAGAAGATCCGATCTGTTTGGTATCTTTGCAGCGAAGTCAGAAGATCCCATCTGTTTGGTATCTTTGCAGCGAAGTCAGAAGATCCGATCTGTTTGGTATCCTTGCAGTGACGTCAGAAGAGCCCATCTGTTTGGTATCCTTGCAGTGACGTCAGAAGAGCCCATCTGTTTGGTATCCTTGCAGTGACGTCAGAAGAGCCCATCTGTTTGGTGTCTTGTTGTTGGTGGTGTTGTTTCAGAAAATCTGCCCAAGATGATTTTACCTCATATTGTCGTGGAAGCCATATCACAAAGTAACAATTACTTTATAAGTTTTGACACTACAATATAATAAAAATTATTTAATCGGTATTTGTTTTAGATTTTTTTTAATGCTAAATCTTTTATTTATGTCTCTTTATTTTTTAAATAATAAGTTTTAAAAACTATTTTTTCAGTTTAAATTTGCTTGATATCTTCATAGCATCATAGTGTTTTGTTTCGATGTGAAACTAAAAATATCCTGACTCGACCTTGCATGAAGACAGAATAAAAACCGACGTACCAGGTATGACCACAATACATCTTCATCTCCAGTGTTAGTAATGGTGTACCTATCGGGCGCCCCTGACGTAGTGGGAGAGTCGCCGATTTGTAACTCCTCTGACTGCTTAGCCTCTCACCGCCTGGGTTCGAGTCCCGTTCTGGGCGAAGGATATACTGTGTGAAGGTCTTCCAGCTGACTTGCGGTGCGCCGGTGGTTCTACCTGGACATGTGTCTGGGGTCTGCATCCACTTTATAGCTGGATGATGCTATAAAGATCATAAATGATCGTTGCAATGTAAAAAACGAAAGAGTAACTCGCGATCTGGCACGAAACAGGTGCACTTGAGACAGTTAAGTGTTAAAGGTTTCTGGTTGCCAGGTCTATTACGATCATAACGAGGAACAATGATTAAATTTGTATGTTGGTATGGTCTTTTTGTGAAATATCCCAAAGAGAATACGAAGCCTGTAAACTGATCAAAGACCTGATTCATGTTCATAAACTGAAACAGAAGTCTTGCTTATCGTTGCTCTCGAACCGTGACAAGTTAATCAAATTTTGCTAGCATTAAAATAGCATCACGGGAGGAACCAGTGACGTCAGAGAACCGTTCTACTTGGCACTGAATGAAATATTTCCCGGTTATGTTTATACATTAAGCTATAAATATCATTTCATATTCGTCCTACTATCATTGATCAAAAAGGTAAATTGTTCTTTACAAGCTTTTGATTTTTGAAAGGTATTAATAGATACCATCTTATATTGTTATTTCCTATCAAGTCATTTAAGCAAGCAACTTCATATGTTTAGATTATAGTGAGTTGAATATTCAAACTGTAGTTGAATGCAAATTTCAGTTTCTTTTAATAATTTAATTATTTTTTATTTTTTTTTTATTAGTTATTTTGCAAAAGCTGTATTCTAAGACAATGAAGATTTCCAGCACTTAAATTTATACAAATATAACTGATTACAAAACAATGCAATCAAGTATGTGTCTGAAGATACTACAAATGTTAGCCAATGTGTGCCATCGTGTTGTGGTCAAATCTTCCTGATATAATCGGAATTGAAAATATACGCAAAACTGAGATATTAGTTTAAGCTTAGCTTCTTTAAAGACAAAGACGAATAATAACAACATAGGACAACACGACAACTTATGCGATAACAACAAAGTGAACAAAGTAGAAAAAGACATATTGAAGAAGGACATGAACAATATAAACGAGACGCTGAAAACCACGTGCTCAGTGACAGTCGCAGCGAATTATGTAATATACCATTCAACATTCAGCCAATCTACAATAATTGCAATAATAATTATTAATTAATTAGTGCATTAATAATAAGTTCATGGAATGGTTAATCATTCGTCTGTTATTACCATCTCGCTGTTTCGCTGTTGTTTACTATATCTATGAATTTGGCATATTGTCGGTGCAAAAAGGGCAAACCTGTTCATAGATAAGAATATATAACAAAGTCCTATGAGCATTGCAACATATACCAAACTCCGAAAGGGCACAGAATAAAGGTATTTCACATGCAAGCAAAGCGAAAAGTAAGAACAAATTTGTTATGAGTCATTTAACGGAAAGAGCAAACCCGACAGTTACCGCCTTGGAACGGTCAGTCGGCAATATGGTCCGACTGGGGTGCTTAAACCGGTTTTACAGAGCTCTAACCTTGCACTTCCTGACGAGTTTCTCAAATGCAAGCAAGGAATAGAAAAAACTATCTATTTGAATACAAAATTCCAAGCGTTGATATTTTCTATAAATTATGTCGAAAGTAGTGACGACATTGAAAAACAATGTCCACATAGTGTTTAGGAAGGAATATGGTATTATTTCGATTTGAAAAACTACACAAAAATTGTTGACTATAAATTAAATCGACGTTCTGGATCATGAACAAACATACAAAAGAGTCATGTATAAGTATAGGCACTCTGTGCATGATGTGGCCTGCTGATGAGCGAAATCATAACAAATATATGAAAAATCAATCCATAATTTCAGGATTGTTACACATATTGGACTTTGGCCTAATGAACAATCTTTGTCAGGCTACCAAAGTAAGTTTGTTTGTTTTTACAAAGTAACATCATTTATATCAACACCTGAAATAATCCAAAACATTAAAACGTTTTATTTTCTATTCGAAATACGCAAAAATGAAACCATTTCAGAAATGTTTTGATTATGTTTAAAAGGGTTGTCAGATTTCCCCAGTAAACAAAAGGGGGTTTAAGGTTCTGGACCTGTAATGGTGACCTTCCACAATCCTTATAATGATACTGTTTCTTGAATCTGTACTATAAAACACATCTTACGGTGAAGTTTTAAGGAAGTTTACCGTTTGTAATTCAAGTTATGTACATTTTTATAAAGTGACCCTTGATTTTCAAAAACACCGTAAATTGTGCTGGAACAAAAAATGAAAAAGTACCATTTTTTCAAATTCTACTGTTCTATATTCAAAGTTTAATTAATTTTCCTGTTACACAATCATGTCATGATAAATCAGAACAATAAGATCACACTTTGGACAAATACTTATAAAAATACAGAACTTTGCATACATGTACCCCCGAGCAAAAATCCGAGTTTTTTGGGTGTGTTTAAAAATTTACTCTATCTATTAAAGCAAATATCTCAAGTTTGAAGCTAGTTAGACACATACAACTAGTTTTAAAGATTTTCTGCAATATGAACTGCCCATAATATAAAATTTTAAAGGCATTTTACCGTTCCTAATAAAATTTACGGAACTTTGCATACATGTACCCCCGAGCAAAAATCCGAATTTTTGGGGTTTGTTTAAAAATTTACTCTATCTATAAAAGCAAAAATCTCAAGTTTGAAGCTAGTTAGACACATACAACTAGTTGTTAAATTTTCTGCAATATGAACTGCCCATAATATGAGTTTTTAAAGGCATTTTACCGTTCCTAATAACATTTATAAGAATTTGTAAAGGTTACTTTAATGAAACTGCAATAGAATTTATAGCGAAAAATAACGTCAAAATGGTCAATTACAAATTATACTCCTTCATACAAAAAATCACCTACAGTTGTTATAAGAGATGGAAATATGTATGTAAAACTCTGCATTATTATATGCAAACCTTCTCTTTACTGATTTTGGCTGGCTTGAGGGAAATATTTGAAATTAACCACTTTACACGGTTTTCGTAAAAAAATCCGACAGTTTAGGAATAACTGAGTCAAGCACTCTTTTGATATTAGTGACACTTGGTTGTCCCTCACAAGTTTGACCCCTGAACACATTTAAAAGTCCATCCTGGCCATCCGGAGAAAATATCAGACGAAGGTGAGCGAGCGTCAAACCATGTCGCTAACTCTCGCAGTTAGCATGCGAAGGAAAATTTAAATCGCAAACATAAGATGAAACAGTGCATTTTTCACCTGTACACAGGAAACCCACACAATAGTTATGATCCACTTCAACTTTACATGACTTTGTTGTCGGTAAACCACTATTTTAACAATATCGCCCTCGACGATCACGCTGTCGAGCTCCCGGTTCCCTCATTTTTGAGAAATGGGTAACCCAATGACGTCATGGAAAATCCATATCACGTGGTGAAAAACTACTAAAAATAGCAAATACGAAACTTTACGACGAATACTTTTCAAATATAACCGGATCATACCGAGTGCCGATGTTTGACGAAGTTAGTAACAGGTCCAGAACCTTAAAACATAAAAATTACCGATGTCAAAGTAGGAGAAAAGACCATACATTTGAACTCAAATTAAGAAAGTTTGTGACTTTACACGAACACATTTTATACTTGATCCGGAATTCATGATCTGATTTGTTAAGGAAATACACTTACGATCCGTTCAATGTTCAAAAATACACAAACAATGTTTTTATAACCCAAATTCATTAAGTCCAATCACACACGCTTTTTCATGAAAGGTGAATACACTGACAAAAGTTTCGATTTTATTGACTGAGCCAGCATCTTTCGGGACAAAAAAAGAGTCATATATATAGTCACAAATTAAAGCACAGAAAACACAATGACATAAAATTCAAAATCCATATCTCTGTACTTATTTTCAATTACAGCCAAACCGTAAACTGCCCGTAATTCGATTTATTTCCAAGATTCGAGTTACTGTTCAACTTTACCTTCCAACTATCTAGCTTCTCTGTTTATATTATAACAAGAGATTTTTAAATTATTTATGTTAATATGTTGATAGTTAATTATAATACAGAGTTATTAGTCTTTGTATATAATTTTTAACTGCCGATGCAGGTGCTTGCAGTAAGTTGTCTGACTATTATTGGATACACTGTTTGTTTTTGAAAAAAAAGACCTGCTGGACGCGCTCCACAAACCAAATTTCAGTATTTCAATCAGCCCTTTTGCCGACTAACCAAGGCGGTAACTGTTGTTTGTTTGTTTTTTCTTTTTGTGAGTAATGTCTCGTCTCTGTGGGTTTTTTGTCACTTTTACATTTACTTAGTATGCCTATGTCTAGAGTCAATTCAGATAAAAGTAACTGTGGTTATAGCTATAGGACCTTTTCTTATTTTCCTGTTTTGTGTACGGAATTTAACGTCATTGATGTTACACATATATTCGTAAACACAACCCATGTGCACCTTACAACATGGAATTGTCGGAATTAAAGAGAGATATAAATCACTGCACTGTATCTCTATTTACATCTTCATCGAGTCAGAACCCTCTTGGTGCTGTTGATTCTTGTTGATTCTTTATCTTACTAAAACAGCATGCGATTATTAGAGTGAAAATCCGTATCTCATCTTATAGAGTCAAGAGTAATTGTTTTGACAAACTGCAGCCATGAAGGGGCATCGAATTCTCAAGGAATAAAATACCCCCTGTTTGACGCTTTAAATAAACTGAAATGCACCTCGAGGCAAACATGTTGGAAGAAAATCCATTAAAAGCACGCACACACGCAAATGAGTGAAAGTGACCAAGACTGGGATAAGATGAAGCACTCCAGTTGGCTCCTTTTGCCTGGACCGTTTCCAGGCGGTAACTGTTGGTTTTTGTTTAATGGCTAATCACAGATTTGTTCTTACTTTCACATTTGGATTGCATTTGAATGTCTGTGCCTTTCCAAATGTTGGTATACGTTGCAATGCTCATAGGACTTTGCCATATTTCCTTATTATACAGTTACAGAAAACCCAACAGCCACTGCCTTGAACGGTTAGTCGACAAAAGAACAAAAGCACCAATTGAATTGCTTTGAGCAGTTGTGCGGAGCGCTCCAACTCTGCATTTCTTGAAGGTTTGTCTCAAAACCAAACGGTGTAAATAAAAATATCCTATTAAAGTGAGAAAACTAACAGTAAAACATGCATCGGGAGTTGATAACAAAATAATACGGTTACAAACATCACTATAAATTCATTAACCTTTCTAAAATGTGTCCACGAGATAAATGTTTCGAAACTTAACACTTCCTAAGGAGATATCATTTTAAAATAAAGCAGTCACAGCGATGATAGTTTAATAAGACTAGTTAGTGACGTCATTATTATATGATAAGAAGCAGTGACGTCATTTGAAACAATCGGTGTGCAATTCTCTTACGTGAAGGAAATCGTCACCTTTTCGTAGAAGATAAAGAAAATAGCAACTAAAATCCTCCTTACCATCGACACAAAAATATTTGCGAATGTTTTATTCGCAACAAGAACCAAAAATTGTTATACAAGAACGAGCACGGATTTGAAACATGCAGGGCGCCGAAGAGAACAGCCGCTTTAAACAAGAAGTTTAATATTCTTGAAACTTATCGCTCTCTTACGTGTTTTATTACAATTGTATGTGAGAGTAGCTCTGATGAAAACTAGACTATCTGCTACTTTCTTGTTACTTGTTGCCTACTACATCCGTAATTACTCGCTGCATTCTTAACATCGGCATACTTGGTTTCTTTTGTTGAACAAGACCTCGCCAAACAGCTGCGAATTCGTATTAATGCATGCTACCTTTTTATAATTGCAAACTACACTTAATTGTTGCAAGCCGCACTGTTAACAGCAGAATACTCTGTTCTTTTCACAGAAATAGGTCTCACAGAACAGCTGCAGTTTCCTGTTATTACCTGCTATATTGTCGCCCCCATAAAATGCATTCCATAACAAGCACCGCTTTCCAGAGCGGCGTCAATAATAGACGGACTATTTATGTGCCAATGACATGCCCACGGAATAAAAATATCCCTTAGTTTAATCTATTGTGCAATCTCGAAGGCAGAAAACTTCCTCAGGCAAAATCGGGATCTACTAAATAGCATGACTCGACATTTTAAATATTGAAATAAATGGTAATGACATTTTTCGACACATTACCTTCACACTTTGGACCTACCACGCACAAATATGATCGGACAGGAAAAATGTTTCTGACATTAATGTCAGGAATGATTTAAACCAACTTTCACATGAGCCATGCATGAAGTTGAACTTGGTAATTTATTGCTTATTAGAATACATGATGTATGTATCAGGATAAACTCGTCGTCAGCAGTAGTGGTATTCCCCACAATAGTACAGCCCACTTGGACAATGGCAGCCAGAAATAAACTTCGGGAATGATTCTCATTCTAACAGATGAACATGTATATGCTGTATAAAAAAGAATTCTAATAGACAATGGCAATTATAAATAATCATGACCATTCAAAATTATTGAATAATTGTACAAACAAAAACGTCAAACAACAAGCAGCAATTACTTGTAACGGCTTGTGGGAACAATTAACACAATCATTCAGATTTGACTTTTAAAAACAAATGTGTGGTTATTCTTACGAATTTAGAAAGATATGGAACCCTTCCATCTGTACTGATAGCTATCAGAGTGTTAAAACCACGTGTGTAAATGGTATATGTTTATTGGTATACCATACGACCGTCATCCTTGGTGGGTATCTTAAAATTATATAATTCTAGTGAGATGGTTTGCTATTTTCTTCATTCTGTTGAACTTAAAATAATATTTATGGTTACAAAATAGAGTAAATGTATGCTCTTTAACGGTTGTATTTGACAGTTTGCCTGTAGAAAATACATCTAACAGTATCGAACCACAGATTTAGGGAATATGGTCATTTTTTATAAACACATACCTTAGTCTTGATAAATACGATTTTGAACACTAACTGAATTGTTTGACAGAGCTAATCACAGAAAAAAATAACTTTGTGTATTCTTTCCAACTTATAAAAGGCTCGATAGTGATCTCTGCTAAAATAGATACCGACGTCAGAGCGGATTACACGGATGACTATAAAATTTATTGAGCTCTTAAAATCAGAGAATAAAAATACTTCATCAAAGTTATCTATATTCATTTATAAATCATTTGAAATTAAAAACCAAACACTTGAAAACACCAATTAGATATTCTGCAGGACAACTTATATTTTACCACATAGAGTATTACAAAAATATCACTCATTTGTTATTTTAATGACAATTATAAATGTTTAATACTATTCATAATAGTAACTAACGTTTTCAATTGATATTATGTGCATGAAAGTAGAGAGAAAGAGAGAGAGAGAGAGAGAGAGAGAGAGAGAGAGAGAGAGAGAGAGAGAGAGAGAGAGAGAGAGAGAGAGAGAGAGAAGAGAAAGAGAGAAAAGAGAAAGAGAGAGAATAATAATTTCATGTTTTCATATTAATACATACCATATGTTATTTTCGTCACCATTGATATATGTAATTACTGTATTTTATCTATGTTGTTATTATGGACCAGATGTCTTTTATACAATAAAATACTTATCGATCATATATAACGTGATATCAAAAGCAAGTGATCATGTGGTTTTCTAAGTTTAAAAATAGATATCTTGGCAGCGTGGCTCGGATAGGAAATACCTGTTTGCATGACGAGTATTGATTAATGTTTACACAGATCTAGGACATCAATGAACATCATTTTGCAATAACTTTTCAGATAAAAAATGACTTATTTAGTTTTTGAGAAAATACAGGTTTTAATTTGTAACGAGGCGAAAGCCGGTGTTTCCATGAGGACAGTCTCTCATTGATGGACATTCCATTTATCATGTTACCATATAAATAAAATAAAATATGAAGTATTCATTTTCTTCACAATAATTGTATGTAAATTTTCATATATGGTCATGCTTTATATTTAGACTATGGCAGTCGTTGGGTGTTCCAACTAGAAGATACTCACAAGAGATAATAATTTTAGCATACATTTCGCGAATTTCTGTCATTTAACCGACATTGTCGAGTACGCTGCTCGACTTTAAAGTGTTTTGCTGTTTTAATATCAATTCTCAGTACTTGTGACAGCCAAAAGGAAAAACATACTAACAATCAAACACATGCAAACGCATTTAAAATGCATTTTCTACATTCCTACTGGAATGTGGGCGTGTTGATAACTAAATTGTTTTCTGCGCATTGTCACACTTGAACATGATGTCATTATTTCTTCATTTGCACAAGGCTGATGCGCTTTTCTGTCGAAAAAGTTATAAGAATATTCTGAGTGTATGAAAAGGTTGTAATTGAATCGTTTAAACGCCACTTTAGCTATATACAGTCGGTTAGAGGGTGATAAACTGTGGCTTATCGTTAACTATGCAAACATTCTGGTTCTGATTGGACGGGTTATCAGTCATCAAAATCTCATTACGGCGGGAAGCCAATCTCCAAATCATTCCAACGTCTCCATTGCTTACCAACGATAGCTGCGACTTCATGTGCAGGGTTTAATTACAATAACCATTTTAAAGTATTTCATAAGCAGCATATATAAGTTATTTAAAGTGGTGGTGCAGAAAATTTGGAAAAGTCGTCATTAAATAGAATTAGTAATAATCATAAACAGACGGTGCTGGCATCAGACCGTTGCTGTAATTCTCGATAAATCTCGCAGAAATTAGATAAGAAGAAGTTTTGAGATTTAGTGATGATAGGACTACTGCAAGAATAAACATTTATAGAAGCTGTTTAAGGTCAGTGACGTCTTTTCTAAGAATTAATACATTTAGGACGATTATCTGATCATAAATGATAAAAGAAACAAAATAAGGTTTAAATGATAAAAACAACTGAATACCGAGCTTATATGATCGTTTTTTAAATATGCAGGGATTTAAATAAAGTTTCATCTAATAAATTACACACACATACATGTAGAATTATGTGAGTTAAGTATGGAGTATGCAAAGTAGAAATTAATAATACCATACTGTAAAACGCAGTTGCACACTTGCTGGTGTGTTGGGATCAGTTCCCGAACGTTGGCACTAAATGTCCTGAAGTTTAGTTCATGACACCACTTCTTACGGCGACAATGATGTTGAGTAAACAACGATGTCATTTACAGAACAACTTGGAAATGTTATGGTACTATGCCGCAAGAGCCACCTGATTCCAACCATATAGTGTAAACGTATTTGACAAAGCATTCTGCAAGAAATATTGCTATCATTCTATATCGTCTAACAAACTACAGAAGTCATCTGTTTTCATAAAACATGTATGTTCTAACCCTGAGTCCTACCAACGTTTGGATTTTAGTGGGCGATATAAACACATTTACTGCTCATAGCCAAGTGAACTCTGTCAACATGTATTCAAATAGTTTAAATCCATTTTATGAGTGATGCTATGATAAATCAAACGTCAACTCGAATGGCAGATAACCGGCTTATCATATAAATAATAACACCAAATAC
This sequence comes from Sinonovacula constricta, assembly GCA_007844125.1. Classification (NCBI taxonomy): domain Eukaryota; kingdom Metazoa; phylum Mollusca; class Bivalvia; order Cardiida; family Solecurtidae; genus Sinonovacula; species Sinonovacula constricta. The sequence continues at coordinate 1,165,994 of CM017557.1, read as the reverse complement.
AGAAAACATCTTACTGAACATATCCTTGACATGTAGCAAAAACTGTTTTAATTGTAGAAGATACAAATCGTCTTCGTGTTTTCATGTTTACGGGGGCACCAGGTTGTAATTCGTCAAGTTTTATCTTGCCTGCATAGTGGCGAAACTTCTGATAGCTCAAACGTGCGACGTTGAAAGTAGCAAAGTTTGTTTACATAAGCGAGCCGTCCATGTAGCCTTGAAAAATCTTGAAATGTTTATACATTTATTTTCTCTTTGTTCTTAATTAATCATTTAAGGATGTTTAAACAATTTACGAAACGTTAAAAAGTAAAATTTGCCCATATAGAAGCAGTATTGGAGATTTTCTGGCAAATAAACAAACGCTAGGGTATCTCATCATCTGTAAATATTGCTCCAGTTCAAAGGAAATGAATGGAAACAGTGGCCTAGGTGAACGTGATAAGATCCCTGTATTGGATCGTGTTATCATTTTTTACCTCAAAAGAAAGCAGTGACTTCAACAGTTTGTGATTTCTTCCATTAGTACATTCAGTTGCTATTTACACTAAGGCCACGATCTTTCGTCTCCGAAAATAAGATGAAAGCATTCTCTTGATAGAATGCAAAATTGGTAATATGTATCCAATACATAGGATGAAAGTGTAAAGTTGGTTCAAACGGTTCCCTTATGCCTTTGAATGTTTCCAGCGAAACAAAGAATTTTTGAAAAGATGCAAAAAAACTTTCTTAAATTTGTGGTTAACTCTGTTGAAATTATTCGATTTAAATAGTGTTGCTTGCCATTTGAGCTGATCAAACAAAATCAACACACTTAGTTATAAGTTTCTGATTGATAAAAAGTAATGTTCCAAGAGGACAGTAAAACATGAGCAGATCATAGAAGTTTCTGTTTCTTAAATTAAAACGAGTTAGTCATTATATCATCATGACACATTGTACGATAACGGTCAAAGTGAACAGTTTATTCGACTTGCATAATGTATGTCGTAGTGAACACTTAGGGTACACTTATATAGAGAGCAATACATTCACATAGACATGTTTTATAGAGAGCAATACATTCACATAGACATGTTTGTTTAACAAACACCTAAATAGAGAGCAATACATTCACATATACATGTTTCTTTAACGTACACCTATATAGAGAGCAATACATTCACATAGACATGTTTTATAGAGAGCAATACACTCACATAGACATGTTTTATAGAGAGCAATACATTCACATAGACATGATTGTTTAACATACACCTATATAGAGAGCAATACATTCACATAGACATGTTTTATAGAGAGCAATACATTCACATAGACATGTTTGTTTAAAATACACCTATATAGAGGGCAATACAGTCACATAGACATGTTTGTTTAACATACACCTAAATAGAGAGCAATACATTCACATAGACATGTTTGTTTAACGTACACCTATATAGAGAGCAATACATTCACATAGACATGTTTTATAGAGAGCAATACATTCACATAGACATGTTTGTTTAACATACACCTATAAAGAGAGCAATACATTCACATAGACATGTTTTATAGAGAGCAATACATTCACATAGACATGTTTGTTTAACATGCACCTATATAGAGAGCAATACATTCACATAGACATGTTTGTTTAACATACACCTATATAGAGAGCAATACATTCACATAGACATGTTTGTTGGTACACCTATATAGAGAGCAATACATTCACATAGACATGTTTGTTTAACATGCACCTATATAGAGAGCAATACTTTCACATAGACATGTTTGTTTAACATACACCTATATAGAGAGCAATACATTCACATAGACATGTTTGTTGGTACACCTATATAGAGAGCAATACATTCACATAGACATGTTTGTTTAACATACACCTATATAGAGAGCAATACATTCACATAGACATGTTTTATAGAGAGCAATACATTCACATAGACATGTTTTATAGAGAGCAATGCATTCACATAGACATGTTTGTTTAACATACACCTATATAGAGAGCAATACATTCACATAGACATGTTTTATAGAGAGCAATACATTCACATAGACATGTTTGTTTAACATACACCTATATAGAGAGCAATACATTCACATAGACATGTTTGTTTAACATACACCTATATAGAGAGCAATACATTCACATAGACATGTTTGTTTAGCATACACCTCTACAGAGAGCAATACATTCACATAGACATGTTTGTTAAGCATACACCTATATAGAGAGCAATACATTCACATAGACATGTTTGTTTAACATACACCTATATAGAGAGCAATACATTCACATAGACATGTTTGTTTAGCATACACCTCTACAGAGAGCAATACATTCACATAGACATGTTTGTTTAACATACACCTCTACAGAGAGCAATACATTCACATAGACATGTTTGTTGGTACACCTATATAGAGAGCAATACATTCACATAGACATGTTTGTTGGTACACCTATATAGAGAGCAATACATTCACATAGACATGTTTGTTGGTACACCTATATAGAGAGCAATACATTCACATAGACATGTTTGTTTAACGTACACCTATATAGAGAGCAATACATTCACATAGACATGTTTGTTTAACATACACCTATATAGAGAGCAATACATTCACATAGACATGATTGTTTAATGTACACCTATGTAGAGAGCAATACATTCACATAGACATGTTTTATAGAGAGCAATAAATTCACATAGACATGTTTGTTTAACATACACCTATAAAGAGAGCAATACATTCACATAGACATGTTTTATAGAGAGCAATACATTCACAAAGACATGTTTGTTGGTACACCTATATAGAGAGCAATACATTCACATAGACATGTTTGTTTAACATGCACCTATATAGAGAGCAATACATTCACATAGACATGTTTGTTTAACAAACACCTAAATAGAGAGCAATACATTCACATAGACATGTTTGTTTAACATGCACCTATATAGAGAGCAATACATTCACATAGACATGTTTGTTTAACAAACACCTAAATAGAGAGCAATACATTCACATAGACATGTTTGTTTAACATGCACCTAAATAGAGAGCAATACATTCACATATACATGTTTCTTTAACGTACACCTATATAGAGAGCAATACATTCACATAGACATGTTTTATAAAGAGCAATACACTCACATAGACATGTTTTATAGAGAGCAATACATTCACATAGACATGATTGTTTAACATACACCTATATAGAGAGCAATACATTCACATAGACATGTTTTATAGAGGGCAATACATTCACATAGACAGGTTTGTTTAAAATACACCTATATAGAGGGCAATACAGTCACATAGACATGTTTGTTTAACATACACCTAAATAGAGAGCAATACATTCACATAGATGTGTTTGTTTAACGTACACCTATATAGAGAGCAATACATTCACATAGACATGTTTTATAGACAGCAATACATTCACATAGACATGTTTGTTTAACATACACCTATAAAGAGAGCAATACATTCACATAGACATGTTTTATAGAGAGCAATACATTCACATAGACATGTTTGTTTAACATGCACCTATATAGAGAGCAATACATTCACATAGACATGTTTGTTGGTACACCTATATAGAGAGCAATACATTCACATAGACATGTTTGTTTAACATACACCTATATAGAGAGCAATACATTCACATAGACATGTTTGTTGGTACACCTATATAGAGAGCAATACATTCACATAGACATGTTTGTTCAACATACACCTATATAGAGAGCAATACATTCACATAGACATGTTTGTTTAACATACACCTATATAGAGAGCAATACATTCACATAGACATGTTTGTTGGTACACCTATATAGAGAGCAATACATTCACATAGACATGTTTGTTCAACATACACCTATATAGAGAGCAATACATTCACATAGACATGTTTGTTGGTACACCTATATAGAGAGCAATACATTCACATAGACATGTTTGTTCAACATACACCTATATAGAGAGCAATACATTCACATAGACATGTTTGTTTAACATACACCTATATAGAGAGCAATACATTCACATAGACATGTTTGTTTAACATACACCTATATAGAGAGCAATACATTCACATAGACATGTTTGTTTAACATACACCTATATAGAGAGCAATACATTCACATAGACATGTTTTATAGAGAGCAATACATTCACATAGACATGTTTTATAGAGAGCAATACATTCACATAGACATGATTGTTTAACATACACCTATAAAGAGAGCAATACATTCACATAGACATGTTTTATAGAGAGCAATACATTCACATAGACATGTTTGTTTAACATACACCTATATAGAGAGCAATACATTCACATAGACATGTTTTATAGAGAGCAATACATTCACATAGACATGTTTTATAGAGAGCAATACATTCACATAGACATGTTTGTTTAACATGCACCTATATAGAGAGCAATACATTCACATAGACATGTTTGTTTAACATACACCTATATAGAGAGCAATACATTCACATAGACATGTTTGTTTAACGTACACCTATATAGAGAGCAATACATTCACATAGACATGTTTTATAGAGAGCAATACATTCACATAGACATGTTTTATAGAGAGCAATACATTCACATAGACATGATTGTTTAACATACACCTATAAAGAGAGCAATACATTCACATAGACATGTTTTATAGAGAGCAATACATTCACATAGACATGTTTGTTTAACATACACCTATATAGAGAGCAATACATTCACATAGACATGTTTTATAGAGAGCAATACATTCACATAGACATGTTTTATAGAGAGCAATACATTCACATAGACATGTTTTATAGAGAGCAATACATTCACATAGACATGATTGTTTAACATACACCTATAAAGAGAGCAATACATTCACATAGACATGTTTTATAGAGAGCAATACATTCACATAGACATGTTTGTTTAACATACACCTATATAGAGAGCAATACATTCACATAGACATGTTTTATAGAGAGCAATACATTCACATAGACATGTTTGTTTAACATACACCTATATAGAGAGCAATACATTCACATAGAGATGTTTGTTTAATGTACACCTATATAGAGAGCAATACATTCACATAGACATGTTTGTTTAGCATACACCTCTACAGAGAGCAATACATTCACATAGACATGTTTGTTTAACATACACCTATATAGAGAGCAATACATTCACATAGACATGTTTGTTAAGCATACACCTATATAGAGAGCAATACATTCACATAGACATGTTTGTTTAACATACACCTATATAGAGAGCAATACATTCACATAGACATGTTTGTTTAGCATACACCTCTACAGAGAGCAATACATTCACATAGACATGTTTGTTTAACATACACCTCTACAGAGAGCAATACATTCACATAGACATGTTTGTTTAACATACACCTATATAGAGAGCAATACATTCACATAGACATGATTGTTTAATGTACACCTATGTAGAGAGCAATACATTCACATAGACATGTTTGTTTAACATACACCTATATAGAGAGCAATACATTCACATAGACATGTTTGTTTAACATACACCTAAATAGAGAGCAATACATTCACATAGACATGTTTGTTTAACAAACACCTATATAGAGAGCAATACATTCACATAGACATGTTTGTTGGTACACCTATATAGAGAGCAATACATTCACATAGACATGTTTGTTTAACGTACACCTATATAGAGAGCAATACATTCACATAGACATGTTTGTTTAACGTACACCTATATAGAGAGCAATACATTCACATAGACATGTTTTATAGAGAGCAATACATTCACATTGACATGTTTGTTTAACGTACACCTATATAGAGAGCAATACATTCACATAGACATGTTTTATAGAGAGCAATACATTCACATAGACATGATTGTTTAATGTACACCTATATAGAGACCAATACATTCACATAGACATGTTTGTTGGTACACCTATATAGAGAGCAATACATTCACATAGACATGTTTTATAGAGAGCAATACATTCACATAGACATGTTTGTTTAACATACACCTATATAGAGAGCAATACATTCACATAGACATGTTTGTTGGTACACCTATATAGAGAGCAATACATTCACATAGACATGTTTGTTGGTACACCTATATAGAGAGCAATACATTCACATAGACATGTTTTATAGAGAGCAATACATTCACATAGACATGTTTGTTCAACATACACCTATATAGAGAGCAATACATTCACATAGACATGTTTGTTCAACATACACCTATATAGAGAGCAATACATTCACATAGACATGTTTGTTCAACATACACCTATATAGAGAGCAATACATTCACATAGACATGTTTGTTGGTACACCTATATAGAGAGCAATACATTCACATAGACATGTTTGTTTAACATACACCTATATAGAGAGCAATACATTCACATAGATATGTTTGTTGGTACACCTATATAGAGAGCAATACATTCACATAGATATGTTTGTTGGTACACCTATATAGAGAGCAATACATTCACATAGACATGTTTGTTGGTACACCTATATAGAGAGCAAAACATTCACATAGACATTTTACTTCATTTGTCATTTAGTAGAAATAAAATTCTGCACCAAAGATTTATTTACCTATTTGTGGCCATAGAAAGTTTGTTAAAAAAGAATATTGACGTATTTTTACACGATAATATGAACTTAAAAAAGGCAGCAACTGTTTGGTTTATATAATATTGTAATGTCTCATCTCGGTGCATCTTGTAGCTTGTACATTTGACTGGCTAGGGAATACTTTTGTCTTTTGCACTTTCAAATCCTAATATATGTTACAATACTCACAGGACCGTCATAATTATGTAGTAAACAATGACTACAACACAACTGGGATAGACGGAAGATATCAAAGCCAATATTATGATACATGCATTAATCACGTATAATAAAGCTTTACCTTTTAGATTTTAGCATGGTTGTCATGTTGCTTTGAGACTTTGTAGCAAATGGTGCAGATCCGGATCAAACAGCTTCCATCGGGAGCTTGCTGGTCGGTGAATGTTGGCCATAGCAGTCTGAAAGTTTTGAATATCCAATAACAATCGAAAGCTGTATTATGTTACTTCATATTGTACAAATATTTATGAGCGTATCGAGTGATGTTTATAATGTGTGAGCCACCTCCGGGGAAGTCACTGAGGTAGGTCAGAGTGATTGCACACGATTATGTGATGCTGGGTTTAATAAGCTTTTATAACTAATAGCCTTCCAAGCACGAATTCTTCGGATATAAGTAAATAGTGAGGATTGCAAGGAGTCTGATCGGGAGCCGCAACATTTCCTGCTGGGCTGTTTATCGCTTTGTTTTGTTTTTGTTTTTGTTTTTGTTTTGTTTTTGCGTGGCTTTTGTTAGTTAATAGTTTAAATTGTTGTATTGTTTAGTTGTTAAAGTTATATTAGAATGGTTAGCGTGATAGAGATGAGATTATTATGCTTGGCAATGATAAGGTCAGTTAATAGGAACCTAGGACCATCATAATTGACAAGGCTCGGGAAGATTTTCACTATTCAGCACGCGATCTTTATCATACGTGTGCATTGTACGATAAATTGGTTAACTTAATTAAACAACGATATTCGGTTATACTTAACTTAATCAACAACATGATAAAAAAGAATCGCACTTTTTAAGTGACTTTTCTGATAATTCTAACATATTACCTGCCCTTAAAAGGAGTTGGTTTTTTTTCAAGATTACAATCTAGTATAAGTCATTATGTTTACTTATAGTCAATATTACATAAAAAGTTTGCATATATTTTAATGTCAGGTTATATACAATTATTCAACTTGAAAGACGCCATGCAGACAAACCATTAAATGTGAATGTTGAGGCGATCGGCTATCAGATGTTAATAAATATTATATTTTAAAATATGCTGATGACAAAACATGCGTATATTAAAATCCCAGGTACTTTCCCCGCAACCCCGGGGTCGCATCTGTCTAACTTTTTCTCAAGAAAAAACGCCCATATTTCATCGAGTGCTACTTTCGTTTATACAATATTAAAACTGTACAAGACTCAGCTGCCGTGCAAAACGCTGCACTGGTGAACAGTCTTGTCTATCCTTGGCACCATGGTTACCACGATTTCCATGACCACGCTACACTTATTTACAACCAACACAAAATCTTATTTTTTGCCAACACATTGGTAGAAAACTATTGTTAAGGACATGGCATCAAAGAGTGCAGATCCTGGTGTACTTCGGTCAATTATTCATCATAAATCACACTTTTAAGGAGCTGTCTAGCGTACATGCGTGGCCTTCTGTGGATGTAGAAAGAGACAGAGGAAGATTTCAAAATACATTGTATCTAATGCCAATTGTCTGTATACGGAATGATTATATGGCATTGTTGTAAATGGGCCATATAAATTACGCATATAACCATAATTAATGTACTGCTGCTGGAGATGACAGACGTACTAGATTGCGGACGGCGGACATTGCTTTGCAAAATGAACCTCCAAATTGCATGTTTTGAAACTTATTGGTTGAAGTTTTGTTAAGATTCTCGAACCGTTTGAGCGAATTTTCTTAACATATTTATCAAAACTCATTTTATTTGAGCGTTCACTTGTTTCCTAAAACATTGACGCTGCCACCCAGCAGTCTGTGTGCTGTCTGCGACATGTTTTCCTGATAAGACAAGAGAGTGGGTGTAACAGTCACAAGGCCATGAACATTGTCGGTAATATCAAAGTCTGCGATGCATTCTGAAATTCCAGTTTGCAAATCTTAAATTCATCACGACATCAGGCACTTTCGATGCAAGCGGCTGCGCCCGGGGAATGGGGCAGAAGTCATATGTCGACTGCAACAGTTCGTTAGTTGGTTGATAACGCGCGCGCGGGGCTCGTGCAGAAGTGTGGGAAACTTGAAATATACACAGACTCAGCGTGTTGTGTAAACAATTTCATACACTTGAGCTCTCCGATTGACTGCTCACAAAAAGGGTGATGGTTACCGGTCCAATCAAGTTTGAGCCCATGACGGATATAAAAAGAAACAGCCCTTGCAGTTTGCCATGTGTCCAAATGATAACTGTTTTACGGTGGCTTGACGATGATAAAGGAAACCTACTTGTTTATTGTTTCTGTGCCCCGTTGCTGATTTTCTCCCACGGTTCCCTGTGGAAAGGGCATCCGTAGATTGTCAATCTTTGATGACATTAAAATGTATCTTTACTTTATTTTTACGTTTTATTTCGCAATTCTGTCATATTAGTTCAAGGCCATTTCGCGACTTAGTTTAACACTTCCAGTATGTGTAACGTCTTTGTTTAAAATAATGACTAAGTTGCAGAAATTTTACATGAAAATTTGCACCGAAGCTTGATAATTGACTTGAAGCAGATATAGTGCTGCCTTACTATGTATAGCATGCTGTGAACACCTGGCATGATGCCACACAGTCACATTATACTGACACCGGGCCAACCAGTCTATATATATATATATATATATATATATATATATATATATATATATATATATATATATATATATATATATATATATATATATATATATATATATATATATATTTACAGTAAGTAAAAAGATAATGTTTTCAGGCAATTCCATGACTTTCATTAAATCATAAAAATAAATATACATAAATTAAATCATCTGAAAGTGCTCGATACATGAAACTCATTATTTGTCTTTAAATTTTGTCTTTGACTTTCACTATCCTAGAACTGTAACTTTGTCTCGATAATAAATGTAGTGAAATTTTCAAATTCAGTTTTTTTATTTATTTACATTAGGGAATTTGTTGCTTTTATATCACGATCACCAAATAAGAAAAAATCAATATAGAACAACACATAAGGAAAAAACATTTCATAATAAGATTTATATGTGTCTTGGCCATGTTCCAACTTGTGTCACAAAATTATATTTGAAAAAAGATCAAATGAGGAGAAATAGAGTCATGGTTGACGAATCATGCAGGATGACAGTCGTGCAATACCAAACTAGTAATTAGAAGGGTTAGTCACGCAGGTAATTAACAGGAATTCAGCGAAAACGTGATTGACAATTAAGAACTATGGAGCACGCCATAAAACATGTGGACAACGGTTTTTTATCATTATAATGAGTATGTAAAGTATAGAAGCATGCGATGGATGGCATCCATAATTAAATATCACGGGGATTAGGTTATTCCGCGATTTAATATTTTCTGTTAATAAAAATTTAAAGCATAATTAAAATTGCTAACAAGCAGCACGTAATCGCCACTGAGAAACATGTCTGACTGAACGGACGTTTTAGTTTCGTGTCACAAGATTCTCGCTGAAACTGGCGGCCATAAATCATCACGTGACCGCAGCAGGCGATGCAGCAGACGACTAATTCCTTCCTGATGGCTGCGCGCACCCAGCCTCTAACCGTGGGAATAAGGAAGTCTTGGGTACCAGGGAATAAACAAACGGTCCTTACGTGTTGCGTTTCTGGGAACTCGGTCCCCGGCACTGTCCCTTATCCGTGATAGATCTCGGTTAGCCATTGTGGCGGTGTTTGTCTTCATGACAGACGGGACCAAATAAATCATCCATAACTACCCCGAATACCAAGCAGTTCCAGCAAGTGTAGGATTACACAAAATAGGCCCAATGTTGGTTTAGCACATATTGAAATAAGTGATTTGGAAATAAAGCCCATTAGGGGTTTTGGTTATTGAAGAAACTGATGCTGACCTTTATATTATACTTATTATTTTTTGTATGGAATAAACTATTGATAAGGATGGGATGGGATTTGCCGGCATTTTTGCCGAATACTGTGCAGCGACATTTCTGTCATTATAGCACATGGGCACATGAGGTACCCAGGGACTGAACCCGACCGGTCCATTATACTAACACCGACGAGTCAGGCGTAATGCTGCCCCCTTAGCCCCGAGCGTTAGGAGGGAAGCCACTACTACCAACTTTATAGTCTTTGGTTTGACCCGGCCAGGGTTTGAACCCGCGACCTCCCGATCCGCAAGCCGACGCTCTGCCAACTAAGCTACTGATAACTACTTAATATTAGAATATTTAAAAATATCAACAGTTAAGATAAGAATTAAATTCCAGAAAAATATAAAGCTGAGTACTACATAAACATGAATTGTGAATGAGACAAAATTAAGAGTAGTTTATTCATACAATAGCATTCATATTGAAATTGTACTTTCATTTTAAGCTAAATGACATTTTACATCCGTAATTTTAATTCACTGTTTTAAAATGGGGAAGTACGAGTACTTTTAAAAATCAAAGAACCTTTACTGATGTGTATATACTTGTATGTATGTTTATCTTGCAATGTTTTAACATCTTAGATTCTGTGGGTTTTACTTAGTGATAAGCTAAATTTTCTGTTTTAAATTTTTATTGTATTTATTGCATGTCTCGTTTGATTTTTATTAGTTATTGTACAACGCCATTGAATATGATATTGTATAAAAATAGGCGTTTAATCAAATAAAACAGTTTCAGTTCAGTTTAAAAGTTGTGATGTCGACTGGATTTGTTATTTGTTATACACGCATATCGAGGAGGAAGTGCTTTCAATTGCGTTTCAATTATTGCTAAACAGTCATTTAAAGTAAACTCTTGGCCTTTTCAAAGGGATTTTGTCTAAACCTTAAATATACAACCGCATACAACGTTTATAAACAAACAATAAGGGGAACTATGGCCACCAACTGGAACGGAATTTTAAGAAAACCGGCCCATGCTTCTTCTTATTTACGAATGTTGAATGGCTTCGAGATGTATTTTTTTATCAAATTAAATCAGAAGAAGAAAAGGGAATAAAAAACCCAAAATTGTTCGTTTTTGTTTTCTGATTTAGAAATTTTATACACGAGATAGAGTAAAAATGTAGTAAATGCGCATTCTTCATACTCTTTGTCCCGGCTTGGTAAGAACGAGTTTTGTATCTTTGAGTTTAACGTTGGCCTTTATATCTCGCATTTAAAATAGTATTATATTATTTTATATATCTTTCATACCTTCTATTTTTTCTTTTTGCTTTATTATAACTTGTGTATGTCTTTTAAATCTATTGATAAGGTTTATTTAATCTATTTGTATACTTGTTGTTCGACATTTACAGAATATGTTTTATTTTAACTCCAGAAAACATAATCAGCACAAACTGAAGCATGACGAAGCCTCGGTAATATCATGTTACATTATATGATTCGTGTGACTATCTGACTGATCATAAATCAATAGCCATGTAACGCCATACCGATCTTGTTTTGTAAGTAAACAGTCACTGAAGACGACTTCTAGAGCTCCGTGACCTTTATGGGTCACCCTCCCAGACTTCTCCAATTTCAAGAAAATTTAATGTCCTTGATTTAATTTTCGCCTCTGCACGTGCTTGTCGTTAATGCACACCTCGTGCAAAATACATCTACCACTTCCTAGCCGTTTGTGTCACGTGGCATTATTTGAATGGTTCCCATGGCCTGTTGCTCGGCGGGATGCCAGTGTTTGCGGCTGCTCGAGGTAATCTGACGAGCCGGGAGCCAATGTCTGGGTCACCTTCACCCTAGAGCTATGGCCGGGACCGCTGACCGGGACTAAATAAAAATGAACAGAAAACCTACAGCGGCCATTCGATACACGCCCGGCATCGTCTGCTTGCTAGTCGAGCGACGACCAGCTGATCGCGTGGAAATGGACAAACCATTGACCACATTGTGCACGAGTCTGGGAGTTCTTTGAAGTTGAATTATCGCAGTTGGTTTAATTTTGTAGGATTTAAACCTGAGAAGGATCAAAACAAAGAAACAACATATACAAGTATAAAATTAAAAGTGCAGGCACTTAACCACAAATGCACCATGCTGATGTTTCATCTGGGATTTTATAGTTTCAAGAGCTATAAAATGCAATAAATGAAAAGTGCATCTTATGAAAAAAGTGATTGGCAGTCAACTTTAACATGTCTGAAAAAAGTAATATTGGTTAATATTTTTAATTGTAAGACTTAATTTAATTTCTTGCCATAAACATTTTCGTAGCAGTAATGAACAAATAAATCGCTTTCTTTTATAAGTTCAAGTTATAAGTCAGAGTCTGTCTCTAAGAAATCTCGTTCCATTTCACTTGCTCTCTCCAGCTTCAACACGTGCTTAGTCGTGCGTCCTTAGCAACCTCGATACAAGAAGAATTAATAAAAAGAGGAATTAACCTAAGGCCACAATCCGAAGCGTGTCCTCGTGATCATTTTTATAAAAGTACTAAACGAGTGACGTCATGCAAAAGAAATTCCTAATGGAATAAACAGCAGCTTAGCACATGTCGCAGAACGTGCATGGAGCGTGTGAACGCCTCTTTTATGTTGACTGTGTCAGTCTCTTGACCACAGAAAACCCATAAAATTGAGCAAATATAAAATCGAGCAAACTGAAAGACAAAAAATGAAAAAAGTACATCTACTGCAAAGAATAGTGCGCCGTAAGACAAAATATGGTACACAGATGTTTTTACTTATCGACTATACCGCATAAACATTTAAGAAAGGTGGGAGTCGCGCGCGCACTGCTTTCCCGCCAATCGCAATGCTTCGTCTGCTTATAGTAAATAGTTGCGTAAGAGAAGCATTCTTGAGCCGTGAGAACCGTTCGGAAGAGTATGCCCGTGGTGAAAAATGATACACAGATAAGAAAGTACTTAGTGTTTTTGTCTAGCAGCTACATGCCATGTCTTTGTTATCCGCTGTCTTCGAAGAAATCGTGGGAATTTTCCCGCGAGCATCGGCAGTGGGACAAATGAGAAACAGGAAATGCGCATAACATGCATGATAATAAAACACCGAAGTCTCTCTATAGGCTGGATTTTGTTTTATGAGGTTGAGACAATTAGGGATCTTTGGGACTTGTTTTGAAACTTGTTTTTTTTTCTTCCTGGAATCGATTTTGCAGTATATCTTACGCTTATTTGTTGTGGTTGCGACCCTGCAACAGGGAAGGGCGCAGAATGACAGCACACAACAAAAGAATGCAACCAATTTCATGTTTCCGGTGAGAGGACTGTGTTCTCATAATAATTCCATTAAGAAAAACTGTGTTTTGACAGTGATAACAATTAGGATGTGAGGTGCAGTTTCCCGCCAAAATGAGGACATTCATTATGTCAGGCAGGAGTGGCGGGAATAAACTTTTTTTCCGAGAAAATCCGAGAAAAATCGGTTACCCGATCGTAAAGCAAAAAGGCATGATTATGCAATAAACAATTCCCAATGTTTCGTGAGTTCAAATAAGCTTTATGATAAATGAGTGAAAGTGTCAGAAAATGTGTTTTATAGTACTGTTTGACGTCAAATTATACCTCAAATAAGCTTGATTTATTCTTTAACCTTTGTTTGTGTTTTGTTTTGTTTTTGTTTTTTTGTTGATGTTGTTAAGGAAAGTTGTGTTTTTCTTGAATTTATTTACCTTTATTTAATTTGCTTTTGACGCCAACCAAAATAACACAAACTCGTTAAAGCAATAACGAAATCAGTAGTAAGATAATGTCATGTATTCTGTTGGTAAAAAAGCGCATGTTTAAATTGTCAGTAACTGCAGCCGTAAACTTGATAGTATTTAACATGTGCCATAAACTGATTTAGATTAATATTAAATAGGTGAGTGCGTTGTTGTTGTTGTTTTTGTTGTTGTTTAATTAATTGTTGTTCCATAGTTGTTGCTAATTGTTTGTCTAATAAAAAGTATGGGTTGGTCGACTCAGCAGTTCAAACAGAATTATTTAACTATAAATTAAAATCTCATTTAAGGAAAGACCCTTCGACAACAGACTCTTTCTTTTTCTTCTTCTTCTTCTTCTTCTTCTTCTTCTTCTTCTTCTTCTTCCTCTTCTTCTTCTTCTTCTTCTTCTTCTTCTTCTTCTTATTATTATTATTATTATATTATTATTATTATTATTATTATTATTATTATTATTATTATTATTATTATTATTATTATTATTATTATCATCATCATCATCATCATCATCATCATCATCATCATCATCATTATTATTATTATTATTATTATTATTATTATTATTATTATTATTATTATTTTCGTTCACTCCCTTACAGTGATGGTTCATTACCTCTCTATCAATATTCTGAGGAGGTTTATCAATAGTCTTAGGAGGTTTATCAATAGTCTTAAGGGGTTTATCATTCGACTTGTGAGGTTTATCAATAGTGTTAGGAGGTTTGTCAATAGTCTTAGGAGGTTTATCAATAGTGTTAGGAGGTTTATCAATAGTGTTAGGAGATTTATTTATAGTCTTAGGGGATTTATAAATAATCTTAGGAGCATTATTTTCCTTATTTAAGAATTGTGTGCATACATGTTCGAATACTCAACAAATATTTCAGAAGTATTTTAACTTCTATGGCTTCACGTTGCTTCCTATGTTATCTATACATTCTACAATAGCATACGATTAACGCTTTCTGATACTCCGTTTGACAGATTTGAATTGTGACATCATTACCCTAAACCGCGGGAATATTACAATTTTTTAAACTAATCTGCTTTGCACCACAATGGCGCCTATGTAAAGAGAACGCGCATAGCGGCTGATAAACGAATATTACAGAACTACTACTTCAACATCTGCAAATTTTATTTTTCTCATTGGCACAGTCTTCAGGTGAGACGCCACTAAATAAGTTTGTTCTAGATTCTATAGTGAATCGCGAAAAGATGGAAACAAATTGCACCATGACCAAGTTATGATTGACCCCCATAACCATATATAGGTGAAACGAGCTATTTATTGTCTATCAGAAAGACCCAGAAATAAGGCAACTTTTGCAACTTGTAAGAAGGTTCAGCTTCAGCGCATACCGCCAAATTGCCAGTCGGTAACCGCCAAATTTCAATGAAATATGTACTTCCTGTAAACGTGGATCAGTCCATTATTGTGCATAGGGGTTAAAGACTTTTGCTTTCTTTTAATTCTACATAGTTTCAGCTTCCTTTTGATTCCAAAGGGTTCAGATTACCTTCAAAATAGGAAATTTAATGCCAAAACATAGCAACAGACTGTTACTAAAGAGAAAAAGTTCATGTCACACATTCTACTTCCGGTCAGTATTTAGTGTAACCACCCCTTTAAGCATCACTTATTGCTTCAAAACTACTTTAAAACAATATGTTCTTAAAGGGTAATATATTTCCAAAGAAAGGATGCAATGTTTTGTATTTTTCATCAAAATTAATGAAATAGGGGTCATTTGTGCATACCAGTATTTTTGCACACATTGCATTTTCATGGCCATTTTTCCAGTGATAGTCTGTATTTAAAAATGTAAAACAACTTACACTCAAAACAGCATATAAACATGCATGTGACTATTTTATGCATTATTGGTTAGGCTGGACAACTAAATTAACATTAAAAATGATTTTTTATAAATTTTATTGCATTTATTGATTAAAAAATGGGTATTTTTTAAGATTTGTCTCAAAAATACAGAAAAATCAAATCTGCTTAGTCACAAAAAATACTGCACCAAGTACTAGACAGTTATTCTAACGTATCATGATTCCATTGTTTAATGAAAATATAGAACCATTGTCATTAGATGTCACATAGAGTAGGTGCAAATCTCTAAGGCGGCACAATCCGGCCAAGGTCTGGGTCACGACTTAGTCTTACTGAGAGAGCGATTTTAATATTTGCATGCCAGAAAGGCATGGTTGTAAGGTTTTAAGGAATATTAAGCTATCCTTGGTGAATGCAGAACACTTCAAAGCACACAGTTATAAGTTGGAGCCCCTATTTTGTCAAGAATATGATGGTGACCTGTTCAAAAATGGTTTTAAAAAATGAAAAAAACAATCACACATTGTTTTCATGGCATTCTATCCAGATTTCAACTTTATTTTTGTTTTTAACTATCACAGTAAGGTGTAAACATGAAGAATAATGCTTGTTGTATTATTTATAACACAGAAAGTAGAAAAGAGGATCATTTATATGCAAAACTATAATTTTGGTATGTGACACTGTAGGTGCCAGGTCCTGTTCCCAGCACATTTGATTCTTTTCACTGTTGTATGAAAATGGATCCTGGTACAGGTTAAGGTCATTAAAATGCATGTTTTTTTCCAGGAAAAAAAGATACAATAATGAAAAGTATCATCAAAACTCATTATCTTTAGACTAAATGACACCCAAGATAGATGTTGGGTGATGGTTGGAGTCTTTTTTGAGCATTTTTTCATTTTTCAGGCACATTTTCATATCAGGACCCCTAAATTCAGACCAAACAGTTAATTTATTTCTGAAATGTCTTCAAATGGCAAAATTCATTGATAGAACACTATTGTTATAAGGATTTACCCATCTGAAGTCATATTCAAGCCAAAGGTACAGACGAAGATTCTTCCAGAAATGTCGCTTTAAGGTTAGACGCCACTAAATAAGTTTGTTCTATATTCTTTAGTGAATCGCGAAAAGATGGAAACAAATTGCACCATGACCAAGTTATGATGGACCCCCATAACCATATATTGGTGAAACGAGCTATTTATTGTCTATCAGAAAGACCCAGAAATAAGGCAACTTTTGCAACTTGTAAGAAGGTTCAGCTTCATAGACTGCGCATACCGCCAAATTGCCAGTCGGTAACCGCCAAATTTCAATGAAATATGTACTTCCTGTAAACGTGGATCAGTCCATTATTATGCATAGGGGTTAAAGACCTTTGCTTTCTTTTCATTCTACATAGTTTCAGCTTCCTTTTGATTCCAAAGGGTTCAGATTACCTTCAAAATAGGAAATTTAATGCCAAAGAATAGCAACAGACTGTTACTAAAGAGAAAAAGTCCATGTCACACATTCTACTTCCGGTCGGTATTTAGTGTAACCACCCCTTCATAAAAGATCAATAAACTTTACATATGAATTAAGAAATAAACATACAAGAAATAACTGAAAAAAGCTTTGAACCAGCTTATCACATAATGTTTAGACATAGGTCCAGATCCTGATCAGCGAGATTCCGTCTAGACCTGTCAGATGGGATCTGCACTTGCTGCAGCTGAGTTTCCCGCAATGTGTTAAGTGAGCTTACTAAGGACAGCTTTTTGCAACACATTTGCATGTTGCATTTCTTATAGATACACGTAGAAATAAGGTTTGACATGACATGTAACGGACTGTTGGTAGCAAGAGGAAACATTTCAAAGGATCAATGGGTCTGACTATCGACTTGAGATGACGAAAACAGACTGGAAATAATGAAGCCATCAGGTGTGCTCAGGGCATGGCGTCACGGTGCATTCATGTTCCTTACATAAAAGGTCCAATCAAAGGACTGAAATTATTTCGGTGGCCAGACAAGTAATATCAATAAATGTCATATTTTCTAATTACATAATACAAACTTTGCTTTAGACCGTCCAAGAGCAGTCCATAATCTAGAGACTGAAAGAGCCCACTCTCAAGAACAATTAAAATTATATCCGTAGTTTTAGAACGCATTAATGTCTTTCTATTTATGATTTATATTTATAAAAGCTGATCTCCTAAGCAAGATGATATAATATTAATAACTATAATAAATGAGAACAGAGGATATAACTATATTTAACTGCCAGTGAGATGCCTTTACATCAAGAACGACTTTCCGGATGATGTTTCTCCGCGCCATTGGAAAGCCCCGTGGGAGCATGTCTGTTCATTATTACGACGTAAATTCCATTTGACAAGGACCGTTAATTACACAAAAGAAAATGACAGTTAACTGCATTTTTTCTCTTATTTGTAGAATAATTTATTTCCATGGGAACAATTCCAAGGATTTTGAAATGACAGGAAGCGGAAGAGAGTTCATCAAAGAAATCTAAGAGGAAATGTCACGGAATTGTAAACAATTACTTAACATGGATGTTTTTGTTTATAGACCGTCATGTCCTGCCCAGGACGAGCGTGGGAGTCACTTGATGCATAAATCAGACGAATGAGGCACTGGACGCGCTGTAAGTCTGCCATGTCACATTCAGTAGCAGACGACAGTGCACGTGCACGCGCGACATTTTCCGCCATTTCTATATATCCGTTTACAGATTTTACGAGATGATACGAGCGTGACTAATGTTGGCTGCCAACCTCCTTCCCGACCCACGAGGGGCGAGGTGGGATGTTGTTATGCTTTGAAGGAAGGACATTCTTGGGTGTGTCACGAGTGTCTATCTTTATGGAAGAAACAACTGTAACCAAAGGGCCATTGCGACCTTGATTTTATTTTCGTGCATTTTATAATTGTATGTGTAGTTTAATGTAAAACCTGGCTAAATAAATGTATGTGTATTTTTGAAATCTTGTGTACGTTTAGTGTATTGCTTACTGTGACGAAGGTGCTGAAATCTTTGCTTTTGGCTTTATTTATTTACTTCTGTAACTTTATTGTTGTTGTTCCGCCTAATCAAAGTTACATTCCATTACAAGATAATTCACTTGGACAACAAGAAAGCATTCACGTTCCTAATGATTTTATTTTCTGTTGTTTCTTTTTTTACCCTTCTAATATCACTCATACGCATGCCCAGAAATTTAAATAAGCTGTTAAAACATATGTAATTTATTTTCAAACTGGTTATTGCATTTTTCCTTTCAAAACAAAAGTTTGAGCGAAACAAAAAATAATTGCAATTAAAATGGCTCTTCTATACTTCATGATTCTCCCATATGTCCTTGCATCAGTCCTCAAAACTATTACAGGCAAATGTATTCGACGAAATGTTTAAAATTCAGTATGCCATGTTCACTTTCATGTACACTAGTCTTGTCTTAGTATACGAGATCCAAGGAGATGTAGAACACCGACCAGCTATCAAGTAAGTTGGCCATGGATATTAAATTGTTGGAATCTTTAGTGTGTTCTTTTCTCTTATTGGTACCTTGTAATGAGCCGTGGAGAGTGACATTAAGTGCCAGCCTAGGACCTATATCACGCGTGGTATCGTACTTATAGTCGACATATCAACTCATACATTTGCGGTCCATTTCCTCTAACATCGAACCCCGCTGGTTTCCTTGAAAGCCACCACAGCCGGGACACATACGGGCCGCTTCTCGCCTTGTGTCGTTTACTGAACATAATTAGCTATATATACTTTGGTGGCAGCGTGCAGATAAGCCGTACAACTGACAAACATAAAAGTTAATTTCGTCTCATTTTCCCGCCCGGTTCGGCTCAGCCAAGAGTTTAGTTCCCACACTTCTTCACAACAGCCGGCTGAGTCATAGCCATCCAATGGTTCCCAGCTAACTGCCTTCTTCCATCAAGCGCCGCTCTGGAAACAAGGACCCAGTGAATGTCTCATTGCGATAACTGGTGAGATGTTCCGACTGCTGTATTATTATGTGGTTTTAACCCTTTTTATGTTATGTTAATTTAAACAGCTCCTCTCAAGGGTTACCAGACCAGTGGAGACTTGGAAGCAAGTAGCAAAGATCCTGATCAGACAGGCCCCTCAAGCAGCCTGCTGATCTGGAGAGCCTTACTCTCGTCAATCCGTGCCTTGCAGACTCCGAGTTAATCGTTGTTAACAAATGTTCATATGTCACCTTGACTAACAGGTGTAGGCTGTGAAAACGGTAACAATTACGTGCTGAACATGCCTTTCAAAACTCGTGGAAGTAATTACGCCATTCCTCAGCGATAACATTAAATGCCACTAATTATTTCGCCAAATATATTTATTGACATTGCATTAAAAAGGCTCATGTTGCGTGATATAATTATGGATAAAAACCGATGCAGGTTGGCCTACAGTTTCACTGTGATGCTATATGCTTACAAAACCTCCATGTTGAAAACATAAAATGACCTTGAAATTGCAACTCCTTGAGAAGACGCATTCAGAACTAGAAGCTATATATTTATCTAAAATGCAAATTGTAGCTTAAACATTTCAATGACAATATTTGACAGTACAGAGCAGAAATTAAAGCATCTGCAAAAAACGAACATGCTGAACAAGTGTTCATATACTACGCTAGTTAATTAATTAAAATACTTTGTTTAAAAAATGAAATGTTTGTCAGAACAATTTGTGTGTGTGTGGGGGGGGTGCATTTTACCACGACATCCCGATGAACGTTGTTTCAAGCAGAAATCTTCATAAAGCGACTAGAAAATGCCGGTACTCGTGTTAACAAAAGAATTTTAAAATTGCATCTCAAAAACTAAATCAGTAGCACGCGTCGTTCTGGGAACTGCTGACCTCACCACTTGATCTCCTCCACGTGACAGACTCGCACCTCATCTGTACTTGAAGTGAACGTGACAAACGAACAATAACAACACGGTTTTTTCAAGTTTGTATAAAATAGAGGTCTTTCAGAAAAACCTTTTAATTATTCTTTCTTAGATATCGCAGACAATATTGACAATCCCCTGAAGCCTTTGTAAGGATTGAATTCTATTAAATCGTTAGATTTCAAAATGTTCTCGTTTTTCTGCTTATGTAAAAGTGTAGTTTCCTTTTGTCCATTACTTTTAGTGCTTGCTTCTAGGGTATCTTACATTAGCTTCTTTCTCGTCATTTCCGGTTTCGGTCTCCTGGTTTTCCGTTTTAATTGTCGACCAATTCAAAAATATTTCTCGAAAAGACATTCTGTTTTTATACGATCGTGTGGTCCGACGTTCGACCTTGAAATCTTCAAGACCATTGCTCCAATTTAACCTTACTAACACAAGCTTCGGGATAAATGCATTGTGACAGTGTGTGTGGCTATAACGGATAATTAGTTTATGTATGGATCTTAGTCCCCACAAGGCAACATGTGCGAACTTGAACTTTTCAGATTTCGTATCACCATTATTCTTGTTTCTGGAATTTTTCCTAATATTTTTTGTTTCGTTATGCTAACACTTAATAATGTCAGATTTGTCTAATTAGCACCTTATCAAAATTTAGTTTCTAATTAATGTTCTTATCGTATTATAATGATGGTTTTAAAAGACATGAAATCACGTTTTGTTACTTTTTTGTATGTACCTTATCCAATTATGTATGAAATTGTTTTGAAAATTATGCTTATATAACAATAATTGTAAAAATAAAAAAAAATATATTTACAATTAAAGCTGCACACTGAAGTCTTACCCTACACCATTTTACTTTTTTGCACATTTACTGCATTATTTCTATTAGCATATCTTGTCCATATATTCCTGATCCATGTGCAAATGTATTCTGAATTAGTATATTTCTTATCAGTGTATACTGTATCAGTCTATTCCTTACCATTGTATTTCTGGGTCGTGTATTCATGGTCCGTGTATTCCTGGGCCGAGTATCCTTTGACCATGTTTTCTTGTCTGTGTATTCCTGATACATACCTTATCCGTACATCCCTTATCCGTACCCGTACATCCCTTATCCGTACATACCTTGTCCGTAGATCCATCCCTATCCGTATATCCCTCAGCCGTACATACCTTATTCGTGCACACCTTATTCGTGCATCCCTTATCTGTGCATACCTTATCCATATATCCCTCATCAGCTCATACCTTATCCGTATATCCCTTATCCGTTCATCCCTTATCTGTGCATACCTTATTCATATATCCCTCATCCGCTCATACCTTATCCGTGCATCCCTTATCTCTACATCCCTTATCCGTTTACACCTTATACGTGCATCCCTTATCCGTACATCCCTCATCCGCTCATACCTTATCCGTGCATCCCTTATCTCTACATCCCTTATCCGTTTATACCTTATACGTGCATCCCTTATCCGTACAATCCTTATCCGTTCATCCCTTATTTGTGCATACCTTATCCATATATCCCTCATCCGTTCATACCTTATCCGTTCATATCTTATCTCTATATCCCTTATCCGTGCATGCCTTATCTATACAACCCTTATCCGTACATCCCTCATCCGTTTATACCTTATACGTGCATACCTTATCCC
Source organism: Sinonovacula constricta (assembly GCA_007844125.1). Taxonomy (NCBI): domain Eukaryota; kingdom Metazoa; phylum Mollusca; class Bivalvia; order Cardiida; family Solecurtidae; genus Sinonovacula; species Sinonovacula constricta. The sequence goes on along the minus strand of CM017557.1, from coordinate 1,142,912 downwards.
TTTATACCTTATACGTGCATCCCTTATCTTAACATCCCTTATCCGTTTATACCTTATACGTGCATCCCTTATCCGTACATCCCTCATCCGTTTATACCTTATACGTGCATCCCTTATCCGTACATCCCTCATCCGCTCATACCTTATCCGTGCATCCCTTATCTCTACATCCCTTATCCGTTTATACCTTATACGTGCATCCCTTATCCGTACAACCCTTATCCGTTCATCCCTTATCTTTGCATACCTTATCCATATATCCCTCATCCGTTCATACCTTATCCGTTCTTATCTCTATATCCCTTATCCGTGCATGCCTTATCCATACAACCCTCATCCGTATATCCCTCATCCGTTTATACCTTATACGTGCATACCTTATCCCTTTATACCTTATACGTGCATCCCTTATCTTAACATCCCTTATCCGTTTATACCTTATACGTGCATCCCTTATCCGTACATCCCTCATCCGTTTATACCTTATACGTGCATCCCTTATCCGTACATCCCTCATCCGTTTATACCTTATACGTGCATCCCTTATCCGTACATCCCTTATCCGTACATCCCTCATCCGTTTATACCTTATACGTGCATCCCTTATCCGTACATCCCTAATCCGTTTATACCTTATACGTGCATCCCTTATCCGTACATCCCTCATTCGTTTATACCTTATACGTGCATCCCTTATCCGTAAATCCCTCATCCGTTTATACCTTATACGTGCATACCTTATCCGTATATCCCTCATCCGTTTATACCTTATACGTGCATACCTTATCCGTATATCCCTCATCCGCTCATACTTTATCCGTGCATCCCTTATCTCTACATCCCTTATCCGTTTATACCTTATACGTGCATCCCTTATCCGTATATTCCTCATCCGTTTATACCTTATACGTGCATCCCTTATCTCTACATCCCTTATCCGTTTATACCTTATACGTGCATACCTTATCCGTATATCCCTCATCCGTTTATACCTTATACGTGCATCCCTTATCCGTACATCCCTTATCCGTTTATACCTCATACGTGCATCCCTTATCCGTACATCCCTCATCCGTTTATACCTTATACATGCATCCCTTATCCGTACATCCCTCATCCGCTCATGCCTTATCCGTATATTCCTCATCCGTTTATACGTTATACATGCATACCTTATCCATATATCCCTCATCTGCTCATACCTTATCCGTGCATCCTCTTATCTCTACATCCCTTATCCGTTTATACCTTATACGTGCATCCCTTATCCGTACATCCCTCATCCGTGTATACCTTATACGTGCATCCCTTATCCGTACATCCCTCATCCACTCATACCTTATCCGTATATCCCTCATCCGTTTATACCTTATACATGCATACCTTATCCATATATCCCTCATCCGCTCATACCTTATCCGTGCATCCCTTATCTCTACATCCCTTATCCGTTTATACCTGATACGTGCATACCTTATCCGTATATCCCTTATCTTAACATCCCTTATCCGTTTATACCTTATACGTGCATCCCTTATCCGTACATCCCTCATCCGTTTATACCTGATACGTGCATCCCTTATCCGTATATCCCTCATCCGTTTATACCTTATACATGCATCCCTTATCCGTATATCCCTCATCCGCTCATACCTTATCCATATATCCCTCATCTGCTCATAGGTTATCCGTGCATCCCTTATCTCTACATCCCTTATCCGTTTATACCTTATACGTGCATCCCTTATCCGTACATCCCTCATCCGTTTATACCTGATACGTGCATCCCTTATCCGTATATCCCTTATCCGTTTATACCTTATCCGTGCATCCCTTATCCGTCCATATCTTATCTGCACATCCTTTATCCGTACATATCTTTCCGTGCATTCGTTTTACTCGCATTTACGATCCGAAAATTACTGACACATGTTTACACAGCACGTGTTTTCCTTATGACCTTAGAAACTATCGAAACTAGACTGTTTTTTGTAACTCTTGTATTCCTAAGGTCATAATCCTATTTTCCTGTTAATTTTTTATCCGTGTATTCTTTATCAATGTTCCCATTATAGATGAGTACTTATCTATGAATCTCTAGATGATGATGATGATGATGATGATGATGATGATGATGATGATGATGATGATGATGATGGTGATGGTGATGATGATGAGGAGACGGAGGAGGAAGATACCTTATACTGTTGAACTTGACTTTGAAAATGTCTTTATTATACTTTTACATTGTTTACCCCAAGAGGCAATTCGTGATACCTTTGTGATATTACTTATTATTTTCTAATTATTTAATTATTTCCTGCGACATACAACAAAACAAAACAGCAGGAGATAGCCTAGAGGGTAAAGAATTGTGGTCAATTATAATCAGCCTTAATCAAAACAAATACAATGTACATGTCATCAAAATAAGACCTACACGTGCTTGAAATAATCCTCATCCGAGGGTAGGCAGTATACAGAGATAGAAAGAAAATGTTGAAAAATAATGAGGTAGGTATCCAGGATCCCTTCAGTCAGATTGAAGGTGATGGATAATTTCAAATGTACATTAATAGTACTCATTAAATAGTACGTACGTGTTTGATATGCAAATATATGTACAGTGAGGTTTTCGAAACATTTTCCGAATTACATATGTTTCAAAAAGCATCACACACCTTTTAAGATAAAGCCTAGAAAAGTTTATTTGTCGTCGTCATCATCATCATTATCATCAACATCATCATCGTCGTCGTCATCATCAACATTATCTTCATTAGTTGCTGCAAATTTACAATATGTCCAGTAGAACTATGAATATATATTTGTCGGTAATTTGTCGTCGTCACCTTTTTGTAATTCAACAGCAACATGAACAGAGTTTCCTGATAACACAGCGTTAGGAATACATGCACAATGTCACATAACGGGAGATAGCAATGACAGCAATATGAACATTGTTTCGGATAACACAGCGTTAGGAATACATGCACAATGTCACATAACTGAAGTTAGCAATGACAGCCAAATGAACAGTGTTTCTGATAACACAGCGTTAGGAATACATGCACAATGTCACATAACGGAAGATAGCAATGACAGCAATATGAACATTGTTTCGGATAACACAGCGTTAGGAATACATGCACAATGTCACATAACTGAAGTTAGCAATGACAGCAAAATGAACAGTGTTTCTGATAACACAGCGTTAGGAATACATGCACAATGTCACAGGACTGGAGTTAGCAATGACAGCAAAATGAACAGTGTTCCTGATAACACAGCGTTAGGAATACATGCACAATATCACAGGACTGAAGTTATCAATGACAGCAGCATTAACAGTGTTCCTGATAACACAGCGTTAGGAATACATGCACAATGTCACATAACTGGAGTTAGCAATGACAGCAAAATGAACAGTGCTCCTGATAACACAGCGTTAGGAATACATGCACAATGTCACATAACTAAAGTTAGCAATGACAGCAATATGAACAGTGTTCCTGATAACACAGCGTTAGGAATGCATGCACAATGTCACATAACTGGAGTTAGCAATGACAGCAATATGAACATTGTTTCTGATAACACAGCGTTAGGAATACATGCACAATGTCACATAACTAGAGTTAGCAATGACAGCAGCATGAACAGTGTTCCTGATAACACAGCGTTAGAAATACATGCACAATGTCACATAACTGGAGTTAGCAATGACAGCAGCATGAACAGTGTTCCTGATAACACAGCGTTATGAATACATGCACAATGTCACATAACTGGAGTTAGCAATGACAGCAGCATGAACAGTGTTCCTGATAACACAGCGTTAGGAATACATGCACAATGTCACAGAACTGAAGTTAGCAATGACAGCAAAATGAACAGTGTTCCTGATAACACAGCGTTAGAAATACATGCACAATGTCACATAACTGGAGTTAGCAATGACAGCAGCATGAACATTGTTTCGGATAACACAGCGTTAGGAATACATGCACAATGTCACATAACTGGAGTTAGCAATGACAGCAGCATGAACAGTGTTCCTGATAACACAGCGTTAGGAATACATGCACAATGTCACATAACTGAAGTTAGCAATGACAGCAAAATGAACGGTGTTTCTGATAACACAGCGTTAGGAATACATGCACAATGTCACAGGACTGAAGTTAGCAATGACAGCAATATGAACATTGTTCCTGATAACACAGCGTTAGGAATACATGCACAATGTCACATAACTGGAGTTAGCAATGACAGCAGCATGAACAGTGTTCCTGATAACACAGCGTTAGGAATACATGCACAATGTCACATAACTGAAGACAGCAATGACAGCAATATGAACATTGTTTCGGATAACACAGCGTTAGGAATACATGCACAATGTCACAGAATTGTAGTTAGCAATGACAGCAATATGAACATTGTTCCTGATAACACAGCGTTAGGAATACATGCACAATGTCAAATAACTGAAGTTAGCAATGACAGCAATATGAACATAGTTTCTGATAACACAGCGTTAGGAATACATGCACAATGTCACAGGACTGAAGTTAGCAATGACAGCAATATGAACATTGTTCCTGATAACACAGCGTTAGGAATACATGCACAATGTCACAGAACTGAAGTTAGCAATGACAGCAATATGAACATTGTTTCTGATAACACAGCGTTAGGAATATATGCACAATGTCACATAACTAAAGTTAGCAATGACAGCAGCATGAACAATGTTCCTGATAACACAGCTTTAGGAATACATGCACAATGTCACATAACTGGAGTTAGCAATGACAGCAATATGAACAGTGTTCCTGATAACACAGCGTTATGAATACATGCACAATGTCACAGAACTGAAGATAGCAATGACAGCAGCATGAACAGTGTTCCTGATAACACATCTTTAGGAATACATGCGCAATGTCACATAACTGAAGTTATCAATGACAGCAGCAACATGTCAAAATAATTGCAGTTATATTGCTTTTATTGGTAACTACATAGTACTCATGGTTCTCAACATCAATGTTCTTTCAAGAGTTTCTTCAGATTTTAACTTTCTACCATGTATTTTTCGTTTAAACTTTAAAGCGACTGTACCAAGTTTGTCGAATTTGCATTTTTGTTTATTTATTTATTTATTCATTTATTCGTATTTTACATTATTTTAGATTTTGCTTAAAATTAAAAGAAAAAGCTTGATTAACCACGAACAAATAGGATTTCAATATTACCTATGCTAACCAGATTTTAACTGCAAATGTTTTTTAACAAATGTGTCTTCTGTATGTTAGGAGTATAGTAACTGTTTTAAACTATTTTAGCCATATTAAGAAATGATAACAAAATCATACATCGCTTTAAACACGCACACACGCAATCAAAATTTTAAAAAGAAACTATTTTCTTATTTTAATAGATGTTTTTGTTAAATCCTATTAACTTCACAATAAATACGGTGCATGGTACATTCACAGTATAGAAACAAGAAGCACATAATAAAGGTATATTAAATTTGGCAAGATCAACCAAAATACTGTCCTTTTATACAGGTTTACTTATGTCTTTGTATTACTCAGAGCTCGGTGTTGTTGTTTGTTTGTTGTTTTTTGTTAATAAGACAAACTTATAAGAATAAAGTGTAAATACAATCTTTTATTAAAATCAACTGTTTTCTGAAGAAATTAATTAAATCCTCATTTCGAAGTTCGAGTCACAACAAGCATTTAACTTGATGCTCCTATACGTATATGTACGATAAAACACTTTTCGTAAAGACAGTATGGTCGAAAGTTTAGAATGTGCATATATTGAAAACAGAGACCTGTTAATGTCCGAATTTTAGTTGAAAACAAAAATCAATATTGACAAATGTGGTTTTTAAGTTTCAAGACAAGCGTCTCCTTGAAGGCATATGATAGAACACTGTTGCTTTTCTGTCAATTTTTCACAAAATCTAGTACAGTTCTAGGATCCTGAAAGTGACATTAGAGACTCGTACATGTAAAACAAATCCAGTCATCGCTTGAAGCGCACTCATTATCTAACAATTCTTTAGATGCTTTTGATACATCCCCATGTACGATGTAATGCGTTTTTTTAACGAATATGTATTCGGAATGTCGCACAGTTAAAAAAAACACACATAAAAATTGAGTTTGTGTTAAACATCTGTCCAAATCAACCCTACTATCGAACATATAACACATACAAACAGTATGGAAACTTAGTGTTCACTTAATGCCGATATCTCAGCCTTTAGGGGTGGTTACACTAAATACCGACCGGAAGTAGAAAGTGTGACATGGACTTTTTCTCTTGAGTAACAGTCTGTTGCTATGTTTAGGCATTAAATTTCCTATTTTGAAGGTAATCTGACCTTTCGGGTATCAAAAGGAAGCTGAAACTATGTAGAATTAAAAGAGAGAAAAACTCTTTAACCCCTATGCACAATAATGGACTGATCCACTTTTACAGGAAGTACATATTTCATTGAAATTTGGCAGTTACCGTCTGGCAATTTGGAGGTATGCTCAGTCTATGAAACTGAACCTTCTTACAAGTTGCAAAAGTTGCCTTATTTCTGGGTCTTTCTGATAGACAATAAGTAGCTCGTTTCACCTATATATGGTTATGGGTGTCCATCATATCTTGGTCATGGTGCAATTTGTTTCCATCTTTTCGCCATTCACTAAAGAATTTAGAACAAACTTATTTAGTGGTGTCTAACCTTAAAGCGACATTTCCGGAAGAATATCCGTCTGTACCTTTGGCTTGAAAATGACTGCAAATGGGTAAATCCTTATAAAAATGGTGTTCTATCAATGAATTTTGCCATTTGAAGACATTTCAGAAATAAATTAACTGTTTAGCCTGAATTTAGGGGTCCTGATATGAAAGTGTGCCTGAAAAATGAAGAAATGCTCATAAAGATTCCAACCATCACCCAACATCTATCTTGGGTGTCATTTTGTCTAAAGATAATGAGTTTTGATGATACTTTTCATTATTGTATCTTTATTTGCTGAAAACATGCATTTTGATGACCTTGACCTGTACCAGCATCCATTTTCAAACAACAGTAAAAGGAGTCAAATGTGCTGGGAACAGAAACTGGCACATACAGTGTCACATACCAAAATTATAGTTTTGCATATAAATAATCCTCTTTTCTACTTTTCTGAGTTATATATAATACAACTTGTTATATATAATTCTTCATGTTTACACCTTACTGGGATAGTTAGAAACAAAAATTAAGTTGAAATCTGGATATAATGCCATGTAAACAATATGTGATTGTTTTGTTTCATTTTTTAAAACTTGTTTTGAACAGGTCAGCATCATATTCTTGACAAAATAGGGGCTACAACATAAAACGATGTGCTTTGAAGTGTTCTGCATTCACCAAGGATAGCTTAATATTCCTTAAAACTTTACAACCATGCCTTTCTGGAATGCAAATATTCAAAGCGCTCTCTCAGTAAGACTGAGTTATGACCCAGACCTTAGCCGGATTGTGCCGCCTTAGAGATTTGCACCTACTCTATATGACATCTAATGACAATTCTTCTACATTTTCAATAAAGAATAGAATCATGATATGTTAGAATAACTGTCTGGTACTTGGTGCAGTATTTTTTGTGACTTAGCAGATACTATGCACTTAAGGTTGGATTTTTCTGCATTTTTGAGACAAATCTTCATAAATATCCATTTTTTAATCAATAAATACAATAAAATTAATAAAAATCATTTTAAATGTTAATTTAGTTGTCCAGTCTAATCAATAATACATAAAATAGTCACATGCATGTTTATATGCTGTTTTGAGTGTAAGTTGTTCTACATTTTTAAATATAGATTTTCACTGGAAAAAGGGCCATGAAAATGCAATGTGTGAAAAAAATACTGGTATGCAAAAATGACCCCCATTTCATTAATTTTGATGAAAAATACAAAAGATTTCATCCTTTCTTTGGAAATATATTACCCTTTAAGAAAATATTGTTTTAAAGTAGTTTTGAAGCAATAAGTGATGCTTAAAGGGGTGGTTAATTAATTAACTAAATACCGACCGGAAGTAGAATGTGTGGCATGGACTTTTTCTCTTTAGCAACAGTCTGCTGATATGTTTTGGCATTAAATTTCCTATTTTGAAGATAATCTCATTCTTTTGTTGTCAAAAGGAAGCTAAAACTATGTAGAATGAAAAGAAAGCAAAAGTCTTTAACCCCTATGCATAATAATGGACTGATCCACGTTTACAGGAAGTACATATTTCATTGAAATTTGGCGGTTACCGTCTGGCAATTTGGCGGTATGCTCAGTCTATGAAGCTGAACCGTCTTACAAGTTGCAAAAGTTGCCTTATTTCTGGGTCTTTCTGATAGACAATAAATAGCTCGTTTCACCTATATATGGTTATGGGGGTCCATCATAACTAGGTCATGGTGCAATTTGTTTCCATCTTTTCGCGATTCACTATAGAATAAAGAACAAACTTATTTAGTGGCGTCTAACCATAAGACGGATAAACAGAGTACAGTTATTACTGAGGCGCATCAAAAGTCGATGTTCTAGTGCAGACTCCGCATGAGACGACTGTGGTCATATTGTCTCTTACTGAACTCTACTGAAGGCGATTCGGAAGAACCATGCATAAACCAGCCTGTTTGAGACTAACATTGAAACCATCTCACAGAATCGTTTTATGACATGGCGAATATATCAATTTGTTATATTCTTGTATTTAGGAACATTCGGTTTACTAGATCAATTTAATGGCAACAGTAAAATTTGTAGCTTAATATATGAAAGGGGTTCTTAAGTTTGATGTAATTGTACTGCAACTGAATAGTATGAGGTAGCTTATTATTATCTACATATTTTAAGGTACCAAGATCAGAACGTTTACTAGTTTTAACTGTTTCACTACTTTATTATTCTTTTAACAGAGATTTTGTCAGGGGTAAAGCATTATTCCCCCTTTATTTAAACACAGAACAAGAAAACTCTGTAGGCGTGGCACCACAGACAGGATGCGCTTAAAGCAAAGAAATGAATGGCAATAACATACGGTGACCGGTATCAGTAATAACCTAAATTTTATGGCCGATTATACATTTAACTGTCAGTGTGGATAGGTATTTAAATGTGAATTGTTATTAATTGCTTTCTTAAAATGTGTTTTGTTATTTTCTACAACTTTGCTTTCTATTTGTTCTCTTCTACGTTGCTATTTTGTATTTGTAAGTTGACTGCGAATTCATGTTATTGCCTGTTTTGCTTTTCAGTTATTTTCTGCCAAATTGATAATTTTGTTATTGCAAGCTGCACTAATGTTGTTATGTTGGAAAACATTCACCATGACATTGCCAAACAGGTGCGAATTGCTGTTATAAGCCCCTCCGTTTTTGTCTCTACGCACAGAACTGTTTCATAAAAATGGTTTAAATTATATATTTTCAAGACTTAATTTACCTTATAAAATAATATACGAAGGAAATGGTCTTAATTTCTGTACAGAGTCGTCTGGTATCTGTAAAATGGAAAGGCAGAAAGTCCTTAATTGATTTCTTCTCAAGAATTGGGCTTATCTCGAATGGAAGGAAAGGTTTTGTGTCCTTTTATTTATAAACTTGTCTTGACATCTTTCAGAAATGAAGGTGTTTATTTTGGTGAGTTTTGTCGAATATAGAAATGATTTATTACACACATAACAATGCCGATAGACATTGTTTAGTTATCCCGATAAATAAAAACAATATTAAAACTCTAAAGTGTGAACTACAATTTTTACAATGTATTTAGGATTCTTTAAAGTGTGGAAACGTTTCTAATTCGTAAAAGGAACACCTATCCTTTGACCATATGTGCATTTTTAATTACATGTACTTTGGCTTTTATCTTTCAGTTAGCAAAGTGTGTGGTTTTAAAAAAATCAGACAATGACGAAATTGGAGAAGAAAAAAACCCAGATAAATCAGTATAGCTGCGGTATCGTCATTGCAACTACTTTCTCAGCTTTATAGTCTTCAAGTGTCTTATATCTCTATGTAACTCATACTGTGTATTTGTTTTATTTCCGTAAGAAAGATACAATGTTGTCTACGAGTACCTTGTTTTCTGGCCATGCACTGTTTCTTGTGCATTTTATTCCTTGTTTTATCAATATAAGTAATAGGAGTGAAAATTAAGGACAGAAATGGTCATCACCACGACTGTATGTGTGATGCTTACGATTGCAGATGGTTGCCACGTCCAATATGGTCACGATCATGGTTACAGGGCGTCTTGTTAAACCATGCTGAAGCGGCTTGGCAACAAGTGAGTACTAATTGGCGGGTCTTCAGTGGTGCAACATCAGAACCATCTCATGGTGTCCCGTTAATGGAAAGGCGGCGACATCAATATTATTATTTTACATGTATGAGATTGTGGGTTTCCGTGTTCTATTGGCACAGGTCCTGGTCAGAAACAATTGGATACTAACTGGCGGATCATCTGTTGAGCAATATTGGAATCGTTCCATGGTGTGCCATTAATGAAACGAACATGTTAGCTTATCAGGTGTTAAATGATTGGGCGGCGATATCAAGGTTGTTATTTTACATTTACAGTAAATCCACCAAGTTGATCGTGCCGCTCAGTACTGTGGGACACTATGTGGTCAAATCTCCAGCAGCTTTGTGAGAGGTGTTCTTTCACATTTATATATAATTAGGAAAACTGATAAATAGAAAGCGTTCGGTAATATTATACCTACAATACACTGTTTTAATTCTATCTATTTCTCTTGATAGAATATTCAGATATTCTATGAATCTCTAAGTTTTACTCTTAAATTTGAAAGTTACTCCGCTGGTGTCAAATTTTATTTTCTCTCCCTTGTCTATAACTGATTAAGAGCTGACTATGCTAGTTTGGTGTTTTTCGGAAGACTGTGTTGTATTAGAAATTACAATCCACATCAACGTTACTATGTATACATCTACATAAGTTAATGGTATTGTTTTAAATATACACGGTCATGCTTTACACTTTTAAAAAAAAAATTTTACTTAGTAACATGACTTTAACCATGTGTCCATTGTTAAACTATCGCATATACGAGAGCATCTTTACACATATGCCTTAAAAAGTCTGCTTTGTCTGTAAATATTGAGTACATTATTAAATTAATCTTTACAAAATATTATCTGTGGTTAGTATTAATGCCGTCTGTGTGGCTAGACTTTAAAACGCCTCATCGTTCTAGTGCAGAAAATATCGTGGACCTAGTTGTCTACGTTTCTTTTTCAAAAACAGTATAATACAACCGAATCATAACCGTGTTATACCGATGACCTGAATTGTATAGTCAGCTGTGAAACATATATTGAAAAATTATTCTTCTTATTTATTTATCTTAACCTAGACTACCTTTCCATTTGTCATGTCAGTTCCACCCACATCTTATTTGTCAGGAAACTTTAGTGACTCCATTGGTGATCGTTCTGTCAGCAGTTGTGTGGCGACATTGTCATCTTTCTGTTGAACGTTATTTCGAAGGCCGTAAGCCCCAAACAAATATAAGAACGTGCGTCATAAGAAGGCGTTCTATATTCTTGCCACGTGTGACTGCGCTGGATCACAACAATTTCCTCTATACAAGAACGTGGGCGTGCAGATTTAAATGCTAACTCGAGTTTCCACGTTGAAACAATGTGGCATCACTTGTCTCAACCTCTCTTTTTTAGTTTTCATCATATAAAAATGGTTTTGCACTAATCTATAACAAACTCTGATTCATTCTTGGTGCATATGGTGTATGAGTAACGAACATACACGTCATTATATTGCCCGTTCTCACCCGGATTCTTTTAAGTAAAAATGACATCTGCAGATCAGCATCATTTAGGTTGTGTTATGTTCAAGTGGCATTGCGAGATGACGCTTGTTCGTGTTGTGTAACGGCAATATATGTCGGAATGGTCTCTTATTAACGGAAACCTCTTGGTTTTATCAACATAAACATACAGGTCACGTTGTCTTCATTCCAAAGATAGAAGGACGATCGTTGAGCAGCTGACATGTCTGGTCACACAAATCGTTTTCTGGTGACATTACTGCCATTACATCACCATCAAAACATGCCCGCTAAATGAAGCATTGAATACCATGCTGGAATCCAAGGTCACATGATTCCCTGTGATTTCATAAGCCACGTGACTCTGAGACTGGAGAAATAACTTACCCATTAGGGCCCGTGGCGACATTCGATCATGAAAAGAAAGTATTCATACGCCGCATATGTTAATTACTGGAAGCTTTTGAAAGTATATTTCACGATGCGATTTGAAACATCAGAGCCGTAAACGATGCCGTACCGTTAGTTTGGTTGGAGAAATGAGGCCTCGAAATTCGAGATCAGAAACACGACATTAATGTCGTACGTTTTAAATATTTTCAAGACTTAATTTACCTTATAAAATAATATACAAAGAAAATGGTCTTAATTTCTACACAGAGTCGTTTGGTATCTGTAAAATGGAAAGGCAGAAAGTCATTAATTGATTTCTTCTCAAGAATTGGGCTTATCTCGAATGAAAGAAAAGGTTTTGTGTCCTTTTATTTATAAACTTGTCTTGACATCTTTCAGAAATAAAGGTGTTTATTTTTAAATGACAATTGCTTTGTTCCACCGTTTATAATTTGTCTTTGTACATGAACTTTTTGATTCTTAATTAATACTGCTTACCTCTCCTATATAGTTTTTTCACAAGCGGTTCATAGTTAGATTGTCTACTTAACTTTCTGACTAAATCTTACGAAGAGTTGCGAATAAATTCATCAGTTTCGGGCATCGTTTATAAAAATCGCTTTATAACGACTGATTTGTTTGCATGTTGATGGAAACTGTAAATGCAATTAAAAGTCAAACATTTCAAAATTCAGTAAAACTCTTATTTGGAGCTTGCTGCAGGCTGGATGCACTTGACGACATTTTGCATTTAAACGTGTGTGAAATTTAGTCAAATTTTCAACGGGAGCCTATTATCCACAGTACCAGAATATTTGTATCTAGTATTAGACTCGATGAAAAATTTTATCCTAACAATTTATTTACGAAGTTTAAAAATTGTATCCTGCTAATTGTTAGTGCAAAACAGGTGGACATACATACAAAAAATCATGACTGAATTCCCACTTGATGCCTGAGAAGCCAGGCACCAGCTTCCTGCGGCGTGAACAACGACCTGTCACTGTGGTGTCGCGGACCCTCTGATGTTGCCGACCAAAGTCTCCATGCCCCTCCATCCCCGGGCACCAAGCTGTGACAAGACACCCCTGTATCGGGCGCCATCAAGCGGCAACTATTGTCCATTAAAAAGGGTGTTAACTCAGCTAATAAACAACTAATCAGGTGTACAGTAAGTTGCCCAGGGTGTAATAAGCCCCTTTACATTGCAATCGGTAAATAATAGATCTAGGACGATTGTGATAATCCGGCAACTAATAGGTATTACAAGAAATCTAGGAAAATAAATTAGCGGAAATCATCTTCAGTTGTTTGATGTGTAGCCGAATGTTAGCATGTACGGGAAAGAAGAAACAAAGTTGTGCAAGGTTATTGAAGCATAATAGGGGAAACAATGAAAAAATACAGAGACGCCTTTCAAAAGGCGATGTAAGACATACAAGCCATTTTTACACAATACAAAGTATATAACGACCATCTGGTTCCACACAACGTTATTCACTGCTTACAGTTTATAATAATCAGCCACGATATATTTTAGTTGCTATCTTTAGCATCCATGGGCAAATTGAAGACATTTTCCTAAATACGTGACAACGAATAGTGCAGATCCTGATTAGTCAGCTCCCAGCGAGATGGACTTGCACTATTGACCGAACTTTATAAGTCCAAATTTAGTCGGTTAAGAGTTGATGTTAACATATTGTTATTGCATTCCCGTTCATGAAACAAAGAGTGCCATTTGAATCATTAAGTTGATTTGTGGTGCTCATAAATAGCGAGCCGTGTCGAAATTGTATAATTTTAATTATATGCAAAAATAACCAAAACGCGTGTTGTTGTTGTTTTGTTGTTTTTTTTTTGTTTGTTTTTTTGTTTTTTTTTTTGGGGGGGGGGGGGCGGGGGGGTGCGTTAAAATGTCAATGTTTATAGTCATTTAGCACATAAAGTTTAGAATATGCAAATGTTATTTATCAGTATTTCCCTTTCCTTGGGGAAAATAGTGCACACAAAAAATAACATAGTAATGCATTTATGCCATGATAATATATCAGGTTTTCTCTTTAAACAATATGTTTATCAAATATCATTTATATTTAATATAAAGACTAAATTTAATTTCATTTAATGTATAGTATTAACATTTTATGGCAACTAATGTAATGTAATGTAATGTAATGTAATGTAATGTAATGTAATGTAATGTAATGTAATGTAATGTAATGTAATGTAATGTAATGCCAGTCTGATGAATAAAGCAATACATGAATTATCTTTTACAAGGTAACAATAATATAATATAGACTGATAGAAACAACAAACTATTATAAATTATGCTAGTGGGTCAATAGGCATATCCTTAGAATCCTGTGTTATTTCACTAAGCTTGCTGAATTAATGCGATTGGTATCATGTACATTTTAGACATAGCTTTTGATTGTGGTGATAAATATTTGTGCAGAATGACATATAGTTTAGTTACATATGTATCATTGCATGAAGCATATATTTATTGTTAAAATTATTCTCTTTAAATTGTTTCAGTACGCCGAAATTATAAAACTTTGCAATTCTTTGATAAAAGACATGAGTGTTATGAATCCATTGTTTCCCAAGGAAAAGTATGGTTTAAAGTATTTTAGCCTTTAATCTCTGTATTTCAGACACACTAAGAAGAAATGTTAATAATCTTCAACCATCTCTAAGTTGCTATGTGTACATACGCGCTGATATCTTTCGAAATGTACATAACACCCAGGTTTTGTACATTTACATACGCTTCGAGCACTCATAAACCTTAAGTTCGAGATATTTACTTGATATTTTGTTTCGTGTTTTTAAACTTCCATATACAGTTCCATTACCAAGTCCTGTTTAAATAGGACATATGTTAATAGTCTTGTTAGTCTGTTTATAATAATTGCTTAGTCTGGTTTAATGAGTCAACTATTTCACGCTTTATTAAGACAAAGGAAATAACGTGCCAAAAAAAGAAGCATTCATAAAACTGTACGATGCTATTTACAGTTTGTGATAAATAATTGTTCCTTTTTATACGAAAGCCGTTGACTAAAAAGGCTACTGTGATGTCGAGTCTTACTTACAAGCTAATACAACAATAGACGTTTCGTTGACGTGTATGCCAAAAAAAGATAACATCCCGTAATGATATGCGTACTTCACATCTTTCTAATCAGAAATTAATTTAAATTCTACTCCAAAAAATAAATATTACATACCTACAATTCATTGACAGAGATGTCAACAGATATAAAACCTGTGAAGAAACGATTATTACCCAATTAATCATCCAATTAAGATTCCGATTGCTCACTTGTGCGGAGGTGATGATGGGGCAGATATGTGCACGTGAGTTGAGGCACATACGTCCCTGATTGGTGGGAATGTGTGACCGAGAGGTGACAAAGATGGTGTTCGTGATTAGAAGTAAACTTACCAGAAACTTTTTTTTTCATCTTCCTCTTGTAGCACAAATTAAATATAATTCATTAAAGGTCAATACTAAATAATTCGTAAATTTAATGAACAATACTTAGATAGTAAACGGGTTTATTTATTGTACTGTTATTTCACATGTTCATTTTAAAAGCTAAACAAGGTAGCTGCTGTGTAAGGAACAGTTATTTCAGCGTCAGTCACTGTAATGTATGGACTCCTGAATGTATGGACTCCTGAATGGATGGACTCCTGAATGGATGGATTCCTGAATGGATGGACTCCTGAATGGATGGACTCCTGAATGGATGGACTCCTGAATGGATAGACTCCTGAATGGATGGACTCCTGAATGGATAGACTCCTGAATGGATGGACTCCTGATCGGTCCTGGGTTTAAACCCCACATAAAACTAAAAATGTAGTCAACTGACAAGTACTTACCTAAATTCTTATTACTTGCTGTCGAGAGCAATAAATTAAAGTTAAATGCGTTCGTGCTACATAATTATTATTGCTTGCCATAAAAAAATGCTTCAAACGTTTCGGACATATTTTCCTTTTAGAAGATATAAAGTTATATGCTTTAAGCAATCAACAATAGAATTAATACAACTATTTAGTAATGAAAGCTACACAAATCGCACGGTTTCAGTGATAATATTATGTTAAATTGTTATACTTTTTTTTACAGATAATCGATTTTCTCAGAATTGTTGGATTAGGGTGTAAATGGCGGGGCCGTTTATCCACTTAACAAACCTTTCGGGAAACTACTTCTACAAATATATACAATAATATATCTATTCGTCGAATTATATCGGTTTTCGATAGGGCTGATAAGATCAAAAACTTCCGAAAATGGTGCAAATAGAATAAAATCTGATTATCGGAATAATCAAAAGGCTTCTTGCGCTTTCTCGCTAAAAACTTGTAACGTCGCTAAATGAAAGCACAGCACACAAGAGAATGTATGTACGGTTTTGTCCGCACCTTTGGAGACATGTTGTTGTAACGGGAATTTTCTGGCCTCAAACTTGCTGTTGATGTGTCTACATAGCTGATGTTGTTGCAGTAGCAATTAACAAATCGACGCGAATCCTTTTAAGGTATGCGAAAAATAACACGTGTTCATAGGCGTGATGGAACAATGATATGGATCACACTGTGCTCAAACAATCTGACAATGGCCAATTTATATAGCATAATATAATACATTTGCATTATACAAGCTTGTTGCTGTAGACGTTATGTAATCGTGCGTGCTTATGTTTGTCCATCCAAGCTCGTCCGATGTACAATTTACAAAATGTTGTGTTGCTGTTGTTTTAAACATTATAGAAACGACCTTTTCATAGTAGAATGAAAATCAAAACATTCACTGTAAGCATTGCAAAACCAATAGCTCAGGTGGTAGAACGTCGGCTTGCGGATCGGGAGGTCGTGGGTTCAAACCCCGGCCGGGTCAAACCAAAGACTTTAAAGTTGGTAGTAGTGGCTTCCCTCCTAACGCTAGGGGCTAAGGGGACACCATTACGCCTGACTCGTCGGTGTCAGTATAATGAACCGGCCGGGTTCAGTCCCTGGGCACCTCATAAGTGCCCCTGTGCTATAATGATAGAAATGTCGCTGCACAGTATCGGCAAAAATGCCGGCTAATCCCATCCCATTACAAAGAGTAAACATGTGTACGAAACGTTGTATTTAATTGAAAACTTGTCGGTTTGACCTGTTTTGCCGGGTGTACCAGTTCTGTCGTATCTTCAAATATTATGATTATGGCAAACGAACATTTTATTGGGATCGAACAAAAATGGACGAACGTGAAGACAACGAATGAAGATTAGCCTTCCAACTCTGTGTTTGTCATCTTTCTATAATATGTAAACACATTTTAGTGCACTTTATAAGCTAGTTAATGGCAGGACAATTTCATCAGACAAATGCATCAATGCTGACACCTGCTGCAGAAAGACAACCTCTCATGTATGTCCAAATATTGACTATAGGTAGTGTTCCGACCAGGATGGAGATTAGTATGGCTTACACAATCGCATCATTGTTGAAACCATTTAAATGCATTATTTGTATAAAGAGCATCCAAGTTAATCAGATAACGGGAGGGTCGTCCGGCGGATTATCGATTGGACGCTGTCGGTCCATGGAACAATATTTGAGCAGATCAGGTGCCATCTTAATGGACCCAGGCATGTCCTGCCACAGTTAGGTGCTCGAAGTCCTTATCAGATCCCTGTGTATACTTACTAGACCACTGTAATCCGGGGCTCGACCCCTCTCACAATGTAGACTTCCACCGGTGCAAAAACACAGTCACGTGACCGATCAGTGCCATCCACGTCAATTAGAGGGATGTTTTGATCAGTTAATCCATGCCATTTCCGTGTACAATCGTCTTTGATTTCTTGTTGCGCTATCTTCTTACCTATCCAATCTTATCAGACAGAGTCTTCTCTCATCCACATGGATTATCCCTGCATGGTCCCCACTGTAGCGGGACTGACACGCCGCTGGATGCATGCCAGTCAATGGCTTATCAGGCCCACACCCACTCGGGGAGCGTGGCAGAAATATAGGGGTACTTACGATGACATGGGCCAATATTAATTTCTGATATGCTGTAATTAAGTAGTAAATTTATAAAACTATGGCTATCGAATTAATCAAAGATGTAAATATACAGGTTTGCGGTCATGACATATTTGGCAGGCGATGTTTCAGGTGTAGTTGTGGAAAAAATATAATTGGACAGTCTTTACCAGTTTAGTAAGACAACCGAATAAGGTGGGAGTGCATTGCATTTTAAATCAATTGCTGAATACCTGTGAAGTATTATCCCGTACGGATCGAACTTTCCTGAAAACAAACAGGTCGCTTTGCAATTATATTCCTAAAAATGAACGATTGTGTACTTGTTGTAATACAAGAGATATTGAAGATACCTATCATTTTATACTTGTATGCCCTTTATATAAAGATTTACGCACAACATATATACAACCTTCAATCTATCGTAGACCATCGGTGTTTAAATTAGACTTACTGATGATAGATAGAAAGATAATATGTTTGTTAAAACATTAATGTTTACCACGTGACAAAATGTTGACTGAGATGTGTTATTAGACAATGTATATTCTTACAAGTCTGAATAAAATTGGTTCTGGTTCCTAAAGGTAGTGGATACTCACACTTTCTACGCACCAACACATTTGTTGTATATATGCAAACCCGTCTCACTACATAGCGTTTTCTCGGAAGCCCTTCATTAAACGCCTAGGTTGTTTAACCAAAGGGGACATTGACGCGATCATTATACATTAATATTCAAAGCATGCATTTATATTTATTTTCTTTTGATTGATTGTTTTTTAGTTTAATCTATATGAATGTCACTAGACCTCCATTTACTGCTGTCTGTAGTTCCAACCTCCATTCATCAGCTGACACAGCTCAACCTAATTACACTGTTTTCTTTGTACATTATTCATTTTCTTTTTGTTGACAAGAAGCTTTCGTGTTTATTCCAATAATATATATGTTCTGTTCAGTTCAGTGGTTAGTGGATAATAGCTACTCAAAATCAGATTATATTTCAGGTAATTATAAGGTATATTATCGGTATATGGATACAAAACACATTTCTAACCATAATAAAAATGAAATGCCTCCTAAATCTTACCTCTGGCGCAAAGCAATAATGTGAAATTAGTACTTTTGTTACATATATTTATTTATTCTAATCTTTTAAACATATTTACCTTCCACCTGATTGTGGCAATCAGTTAATATATTCTAAAATGCATTTTCGCAGTGTTAACTGCCAATTAAATAAGAAAACTGGAAATACTAACTGAAGTATTCAATTCAAATGTATTTTTTCATAATGTACTTTGCAAGAATTGAAGGAGAGAATATTGCAGACTCGGGATCTGCAGTTTATTGCAAAGTATTAAACAAGATGCTTTGGTACGTTTGTATGTAAATGTAAGAAAATGATTATGAATTATTTTGAATCATCTATACACGTAGAATGAAAGACTAGCGGTTCTGTCAGTGATATTTTGTACCTATCAATAGGGACCCCTGTCAATATAACGGTTCATAGACTGATTCTGATTCCGTGCCACGCCCCACCAGTGAGAGATTGGATGTTGGCTCTGACAGCAGGATTGCTTCATGATCTTCTCGTACCTGACATGAAGACTTTATCCATTGCACCTGTAATTATTAGCTGACACTCACTGACATGAACAAATCGGAAATTTGCTAGTTCTGCCAAATAAATTCGGTGTTATTAACAATATATGCTTTTCAATGTCTGAATGAGTTTTATATGCATTTATTAATTTATTTTCAAGCCAATGGAAAATGTAGAAATGTAAGATTGTGTACATAAATGAAGTGCAAAAAGTCACATCGCAAGAGACGATAATTTCTCCAGGTTTTGTCGTAGACTGTTGTACGAGTTGCATCCCTTAGATAAACACTTCCTTAAAAGGATATAATTCATAAAACGCAATTTGCTGTTTGGGGTTATCTTAATGTCAATAGAATGTGTTAATTGTTGTATTTCATTTGTTAGAATATAAAAAACACGCATTTTGTGCGTTTTTTTGCTGTTTTCTTTTTTGTTTTGTTGTTGTTGTTGTTGTTGTTTTTATTTTAAAAAGTAACGTTTATACTAACATGGTTTCATTTTCTATTTCCTTCAGCTAAACTAACATTAGGATTTGCGATATACATCTGTTTTTTAAATACAAAAGAAATATCCTATGAATTAAGTTCATGAACCTATGAGACTGCTAAAGCCTTTGATAATATCATACATGTACCTCATTCGAGTAAAACGCGCCTTATTAAGAAAGGTAACTGTGTAGAGCTTCATCAAGTGTCTAGGCATTACTGTCAAATTACCTCCCTTAGACCAAGTACAATTATCGACTTTCTCAGACTGCCTTTTACCAGCAAGCTTTACTACTACATCGACAGTAATTCGACGGGAAAAATGGCAACAGTTTTTTGTTGTTGTGCTTTTTTCCTGGGAGTTTGCCAGGGAAGGTCGGCGTGCCCTTTCCCAGGCTTTCTGTTCCTTTATCAGCATCCTGTGACATCGGAAGTTGAAAATATCATCATTTATTCTATCACTTGTCGCTCCTTTTTATCTCTATAAACACCATCTGGAATGGTCTTAATTAGTCTTTTAATTAGGTCTAAAGTGTCTGATTGGTTAACAGTCGGAACTGTACAAAGAATCTGTTCCCAAGAAAACGCGAATTGTGAACGGAAAATTGTTACGTGAAATGAAATTGTAATTTGGTTTGTTAAATTCCTATAAAAGGGAAAGCGAGTTATAATTCAATTAAGGATGAAAATTGGGGTGGGAAAACCTTAAGTAGGTACAGATGCTTTCATCTAAGGAATTTACCAAAGTTTCTCTACTGCTATTCACGAATTGATTTTCACACATTGGCCGAAATGTTATCGGTCACAATCCAGTCTAATTACGACATGTATGTGACCCTATGTTTTAAATGAAATTATTTGCAATCGTTTTGAATTGCCGGCAGATCTATCATGATTTAACCATTCCACCATTCCACTTAATGTAGGCCCCTCATCAATCATGGGGCAGCGTACATTACGTCATGTGTAATCACCAGGTATGAAAATGGTCATAGCCCACGCGTTTTTCTACTACTAGTAATATACCTGTCATGCGTGACAAAAAGTCGGCATGTGACAGTTTCGGTCATGGCCCATCATATTACGTGGAATAGTTTCTCAATTTCGTTTACCATTACATGTCCGTAGATCAATATGTACACTGGTTTTCATGTTTTAAAAATGGGGTGGGGGGGATCGGTATCTTGAATCAATGTTGTTTACATCTGAAATCGGTCAACAGGTGAATTTCAAAAGTCCAACTCGTACCTTGTTTACGAGAACGGAAAATTCATTCCTTTCATAAAAATACGCAAGGCACCCTGACCCCGATACCGAACCACGTGGTCTTGTTTATCGTCAGGTACTTTCTGGCGGGAACCCGCCGCACGCGGGAAACTGAAGGGATTCCCACGTGGGTTAAGGGATCCTCGCTCGATAACGGTTAACAAGATATTCAACGAATAGCATAGTGAACGAGAATCCCGGGAAATCACAAATTTTGAGTTCCTAAGAATCTCAAATGAAGAAATTTTAAGACTTAACACCCCATGCTTAAATGCTCGTACACTGAAACGGTTTAGGTTGTGTTTGGGATACTCTTGGTTCATATTTATACACCATGACGTCATTCTACATGACACAATTACGAATCTCTATAAATTGTCTGATTTTACGCTTTCGATGCAGTTAAGGTTATATATATATTTTCTAAATAACTATTTGCAATGTTAACTTTAATATTCAGCAACAAATTTCCTCTTCAAATCACCAAACATAACAAAATTTCGAGAAAAGGCTTCCATGTGTACACTATACACACTACCTTCAGACTGAGCGTGTCTGACTAACCGCGAGAAAGCCTTCAGCCAATCAGATTGCTCTGGCGGTTGAGACCCTCGCGCCTCGGCATGATTGACAATCGCATATCGAATTAGTCGATCGTAAACAAGTTAAGCTCCGCCCACCATAGCGCGTGAGGGTATATACATAGGGCCATGCCTTTGGTGTATCAGAATAAGTCGGAATACCACACAGTAAACATCGTGAATCTTGTATTGGAATTATATACAGTTGTACAACAGAAAATATAGCTGACAACATGTCTTCAGCTATGGTTTCTCAATTCTACGATGTGACGGATGTATTAAGACAGGTAAGATTAATCGCCATGTTTGTCTCTCTCTGTTTACAGAATTTATTTGCCGTCTTCAGAATTTATTTGCCGTCTTCAGTTTACCATCACAACTGTGTTGACGAGCACGTGTACTCACTCATTCATCTACAAATCTGTTTTCGTGTACGTTAAATGGGAAGAGTTCGTCCTCCCTTCATCTGTTACTTCTTTGAGTATGCTATGTAAATATGGGCTGTTTAATTACACAGGTCATTTCATATATTACAGTAATTTAAATATCCTGATTGTTATTTCGTTATACATTGAACTTAACTTTTAAATTTTTATATTTTGTATTTTTCAGAATTTTGTGTTCAACCCACTGAAGCCGCATCCTACGATGGAAAGACGGAATACCGTGGGTGCACCTCCCTCGGTGGCCGCTCAGCCACCCAGGAATAGGAATTTTTCTATTGGGAATTTTACACCAGTGAATACTCCACAAACGTGTGTGATCTCAAATATGGATAATCAAATGCCAGGATTGGTGCAGGACCAAAGGAAGTACGATAGATCTTACAGTGAACCCTGTGATAGGGATAGAGCTCTGAACAATACAAACCTGAACGTAACACAACAACAGGCACAGCAAAACAAACAGGCTGTTAATTCGAGCCGTTACAAGACCGAACTTTGCCGGCCATTTGAAGAAAGTGGACACTGCAAATACGCTGACAAGTGCCAGTTCGCTCATGGACAACACGAACTTAAAGCTCTATCACGTCATCCAAAGTACAAAACTGAGCTGTGCCGTACGTTTCATTCCAAGGGATTTTGCCCATATGGGCCACGGTGCAACTTTGTACACAACGACGATGTGGTGAAGAGGAACGACAAAAACAATCAACTGACGGTACAGCAGCAACAACAGGTTCTCCAACCCCCAGCTACGCAGTATTTCCAACACATCTCCCCTCCCAGCCTCAGTCAGTCTCCACCCCCGATGGTTCAGCGACCCAACTCCATCAACTTCAACTCGAGCTACAATGGTTCCCTGGGATCAACGGCCGACTCCTCCACACCGTCCAGTGTGGGCAGCGAGAGTCCATCTCTGAGCCCAGTCTTCTTCGGTGAGGACGTGCAGCCACACTTTCTGAACTCTTGTTATAGCTTACCGCCACTAAACAATTCGCTCAATTCTACAAACAATACTGTGTTCAATATGGCCTCAGATTTTGGTTCCCTGGATCTCTCGCCGTTAAACATTCAAACAACTACGGACTTGTTAACACAACAGTTCAACACGTTGCTAAACTTGAACACTTTACCGAGCAAACTTCCTGAGGTTGACGAGTGGGAGAGTTCGTCCCTGTTTGGGGCCCCTCTCTCCTCGCCGGACTCTGTGTCAGGCGACAGCATCGGCAGTTCAAGCAGCCTGTCCAGTAACACTTTCTCGTGCGGATCACCGGCCTCAGAATCGGGCAAAAATTTCCGATTACCTGTGTTCAATCATATTTCCCAGGACTAAATGACGGTTGAACTGTTGCACAACGACATTTCTGTTACACGATACACGATTTCGGACTATTGATTCAGATGACCTATTGATTCAGATGACAAAAACTTGTTCGTTACCTGCTGTTACTGTGTATTTTCTTAATTTTATATTTGATATTTATGTCTTTTGAGAAGAGTTCTGACATTTGACTCATTCCCATTTTATATGCTATTTATTTTTCTCAGTGCCTGTGACTGACTTCGGTTGAAGTCGTGTTGATGTTATTGACGCGGCCGTACGAGCCTTGCATTCTAGTATTATATATATATTTCCCAGGGCAAATTGTAACCCAATCGTTTTCTCAAGTGCCTATATCTTGGTCGGGTATACAATCTTGTGTGCTACACTGTTCACTGTTCATCTACTTGCATTTTGTTCTCAAGTTTTCATGTTTGTCAAAATCATCTGGTATTTACTGCTTTTCATTTAATCGTCAATGCAGTTATTTATATCTACTATGTCATTCATTAAATTATTCTTTCATGATGTTAATTGTACTTAAACGCAATGATCATCAAATATCAAAGTTGTTTTGTGTAGTAGAAAACTTTGTTTTGTATGCCAATTTTCTAAGTAAAATAAAAAAAATCCAAAGACTTTGGGAACATAGATGATGGCTTCGTACCATTTTCTGTTTACATTTTACATTTCTTGGATTCATGGACATTGTTAATATTCATTAATCATTTTATTTATATGCAAAAAATTATCCAGGTATGGATGAAAGATTTAATTATTGATAAAAAATAATAAAATATTTTCAATGTACATTGAAAATGAACAGTTAAACTTTGTGTTGTGTTTTATTGTCTTTCAGTGCTTTTAATTCAACTGTAATGCTTACCTAACATAACTCAATAGTGTAAATTGTGAAAAACAGATTAACATTGGTGTAATCCAGCCTTGTGCAAAGTTAAACATTACTTACGGAACTTAAATTTGCATCGATTAATTTATCAATTTTAACAACTCGTAAACACTGTTTAATGAATTGATTTCGTAGTAAAACTGGACAGCTGCCGTGTTCAATAAATACCTTACCTACAAATCCAATTTCCATACGAACAGTGATCTGAATACGAACAGTGATCTAACGAACTGTACACTGTTTAAAAGTAGTGTAACCAATTATTAGCACAAGTATACGTGTATTAACTTTAAGCGTGCGAACGAACACATACTAGTATACAGTTCTATCCTACTATTGTTCACTTAAAATATATAACAATACTTTTTCAACCTAAACTTGATTAATGTTAACTTGTTATTCTAGGTAACTTGTTATTCTAGGTACTTCTAAATGAATACCAACAAGAAATAAAAACCAACAAGTAAAGCAGACTTAAAAAACTGCCCACTGCCATTTTGTTAGCTAAACGAAGGATATGTTTGCCTGGATGATTACAGCGCTATGTAGAGAGGCGCATGCGGTTCGTTTGAAATTTTAAATGATTAGACCGTTGCAAGTTTACATGGTGGAGAGGCAATGGCCTCGTGGGTTTATCAGACACTGACCTGCCTTGATAAAAGGTTTTGTCTGCAAAATTGAGGTCACTATATATGTTCTAGAGTTTGGCTTGCACTAGCGTGCGGTAGTAAATAGAAGGCTTTAATTTAAATTCAAGTACCAAACATTATATGCTGAAAAATAGGAAGTTATCGCAAAACTATCGTTACTCTAGTCGACACTATCTTTCTGTAAAATTTAACCACAATTATTGTTCTTGTACTCTCCTCGTATTAAAACTTTCAAACGCTTTCCATGTATTTAGGGCTATTATACAACTAGTATTGCATAGAAGTACAAGAATCGGACAGGGCAACCCTTGTTGACTACTTAATTGGATACATTTATCATAATAACATATCATAATAACATAAGACGGCATGACGAACAAATCTGAATTATGATGGACTGGAGTGCAGCAGTCTCCTAGTTCTCGTTTACGAGTTTTAAGTTTGTGACATTTTAGTGAACATTTTGGCCTTGTGATATTTTAACATGTTAACTGAACCCTTGAATTGTGCCAGATTGGCCGATGATTTGCCAAATAATCGCCACAGTTCCCAGCCTGTGACATTTAAAGGCCACATCAACTACAATGGTAAACCGCGTAGCCATAAAACAAGAGCAGTGCTTTCAAAGCAGAATTGTCCACTATGTCCAGTATTTTTGCAAATAGTGTAGATCCTGATCACTCCGGGTCTTCTCTGTTTGCACCTGTCTAGCAAAATTACGTTGTTTATATATAGATTTTAACATTATTGTTAGCAAAACAAAAGAATTTTAAATCATTACCATGCTGGGATTTACAGCTTTTAGTTAACATAAGTGATCTGAAGTAAGTGAGAACGTACATATCGAACTTTTTTGTGAAAGTAATACTTTCAACGATTATAAAATCTCACTATGTCGACACTGATGTAGGACAGTTAAGAATGGGTAGACTTGTCGGGTATCCAATCTTTTGAACCAGATCTGGTAGATCTACAGGTTCGTCCCGGAAATACATGGTCGGCCTTGTTGTACAAGTGTTTTAGTCAACTACGGCTACAATAGCCCCACATTCCTGTCGACCTAACCAAGCTCGCGTAGTTTATCATGTCACATCTCTATGTATCTTGACCGCTCACCATTTTCGCCATCAGTTTGCCCCGAGAGAAGCTACAGGGTCATGTACTGTTGTCAACCTCCGTGTACGCAGCCAGATCGACATGTAGATAGGCACCAGCTCATTCAAGAGACCTTCAAAGGTGAAGACTTAAAACAAGCTACATATTAATATTGTGTATTAATTAAAGAAAACATAATTGAAAAAAAAACATATATAAAAACACCACCATATACTTGTTGAGCTAGGTCGGAGTTGCGGATCATATATGACTTTCGTTCTGCCATATATCCCATAGTTCTTACTTAGACCATATATCAGGTACACGTTAAAAGTCTGTTTAAAGAAGCATCAAGTACACTGGGTTGGAGGGGGGAAAATCCATGTCCCTCTTACTCGGGACGCAACATTATAACAATAAGTAACTTACTAGTAGTAACAATTTGTAGTAACAATCTGAGACAAATCGTTTTTAACGTCCATCATTGTGATAATTTGAAAACAGGATGCATGGAGGTATTTTCTTTCAATCTAATTAACTTGCCAGTATCGTCACGTATTGAAATTATATAAAAAAAAATAATCGTTCTTTCTCGTTATGTTTAGAGGCTGAACAAAGTCGATTGCATTGCACCTTTAACGTACAAGATTTCTAAAGACGGTAACTTATTGAACAGGTATATCAATTGCGTAACGTATAATTGATAAAGTTTCGCCAGTCGTTATATTTATTTGTTTCTATATTTTCAACCAGTCAATATATACCAGGCCATATATAAAACTCCGTTCATTGTCGAAACGTGGTGGTGGTTTAAACTTATCGGTTAACTTGAACATTTTGTAAGTGCCCTAACAGAACGGTATTAGAGAGGCCTATGTCAATATACGAAGTCGTTTGAGGACTGTAAAATGTGAGTACTGTAAGCCCTACAATGGTTGTGGACTAACCGCCTTAAAGTTACTGATGAACGGGGTGCCAGTTTCAATGATAGACAATACTATATAGCAGTTATTTTTCCGTCTTGTCTTACTGATTCAGCCAAAGGGCTAAAACTATTTTTTAAACAATAAATTGTAAGGTTCAAATATAAGGGTGCTCATCATTATGTCGTATGAATTATGTGACTTTATAAGAATAACATTTTAATAAGATTTTGATGTTCTTTTACATGAAAGTTTACTCACACACTAACAAACGGTAGCAAAGCCGTATCTAACAATATCCATGCTACTAAGTAATATAGTCCCCGCGGCATTGGTCATCTGACATGACGATACTTACTACAAAGTCTATACATGGTTGACCAACGTTGCCTTGTACTGCGCCGTACGATCTCTAATAAGCAGAAACAAGATGGACTCCTCAACTGAACAGCTGCCAACTCCTCGTGATTATAGAACAGAACAGAACAGAAATTTTATTTAGATTTGTACATATAGTATTGTACATCATCTTTACAACATATAAACATATAAATAGTAAATGTGTCACATGTATTTAAACGGATCATTTTGTTTCATCAAAGCTTTAAACAGTATTTAGTCAAAACATATATAAGATAATATTATAACCCAGTACACTTACTAGAAGAGATCAAATGATTTTTAGATATCATTGCGCTTATTTTCAGAACGCTTGTATACATCAAAATACTGTATTCTATCTGTATGTATATAAAACTCTTTCTCGGTTAGGGTTTGTAGGTTTGATTTAATCTATTGTATATGACTAAGTCTATTGTAGTGTTGTTGTTGTTGTTGTTGTTGTTGTTGTTGTTGTTGTTGTTGTTTTAAGTTCTCCTTTTATAACTACACTCAAAGGTACTTGGCACTTTTGCTAGATGCACCGCAGCAAATAGTGCAGATCTTGATTAGTCAGCTCCCAGCCTATGAATAACCAATTCGTGCTTAGCCGTTTAACAATTTACCACAACAATCAACTTTAGCCGAAATACACGTTGTTGTGAAGATAAAAACTTACTTTTATGTTATCATCATTTCAATAATATCGTCGCGTAAACGTAAACAGATTCTGTAACAAGTGCAATGACAACAACCCATCTCCCACCCAAACCGCTCCCTTCTCCCCTACCCTGCCGGTGGGTATGCAAGGACAGCCACTTGCACCTGTACTGATTGCTAGGGAGGGTTGGGGGTAGCGTAATCCCGCCGAGAAATACACACGATACACTGCAGTAGTCCTATCTCTACAACACTGTCTCGCCTGGTCCCGTAGTCTCGCCTGCTGACAAGCGGGTAGATCGGAGTTGTCGGCCCCTACACCGCAGTGGGCAGAGCCCAAACTGATAAATCGGGTATTTAGATGTAATTAAACAGTACCGAATGTTCCAACGTCGTTCTTATGGCTTAAGACTCTTACAAAGTCCTACTGAATATTTTGGCTATCAAGAGACGAATTGATTTGAATATGATGCTTCTGTACTAGTGCTGCCTGCAATGTGATTTCCGTGAACACTATAACATAACCAATTAATTAAACCAATCTCGTTATTAGACCCGTACTTAGAGGGTGTAACTGGTCACATTGAGCAACACGAGCAATACTTGTATCATTTAGAGACTTTTGCATGAAAACCTTGGGAGAGAAATGCTGCCGAGAAAGAGGTGCTACAGCTCTCTCTGGAAATAAATGTGATTATTTATAATAATTTTTAAGTTTCAGCACATCTGACAGAATTTTATCGCAATGTTGTCCAACTACGACTAATTTAGAGAATTGAGAATTTCATGGGGATTTTTTATTTTATTTATGTTGACGATGTGTTGTGCACGCTATTTGTTAATATTTACTAATAAGCAGTCGTAACTGACTTATCTCTATGTACTTTGTTGCACAGCACTTTTATAGATATACATGTAGTATATTGTAAATAGGTATTTAACTACTTTTGGGTGAAACATTGTACTAAAGACAGATGTCACACATGCAGCCATTTCGATCATTTAAGATTCAAAATTAAAAACAATGCTTAGAAATAATGTTCCAGTATTTGGTGATACATCGCTTTAGATTTTAAAGGCTCTTTTCACCCCCACTCCTTTAGCGGGCACCTGGTATATTTTATAAACCTCAGTAACCCAGTTTCAATTCGTGTTCTGTTTCATATATGATGTATGACGTCATTATGAATGAAATGACGTCATATAACTTGTACCAAAATTTCATTGAACAAAAACCAAGGAGTGGTTTATAATGCGAGGGTCTTTGCGATGTGATTCGTCTCTCTTTTTTTAAGTCAGACTTTATCGTAACGCTTTTACACTTTTATTGTCTGTTTTTTTTACGGTCCGTTTTTTTCTACGTAAGTTGGTAGTAAAAATGTATGGCATTTTCACAGAAGTGTAAATGTATTTCAGGCTTTGTTGTTCTGTGTAATCTGACCTCTCGCGAGGACAATCATTTGGCAGCTTTTGTTTACGAGAACCACTTGGACAAACTAAATCAACATTAAAGTCAATATCGAAATAAAAAGCGCCATTTTCCTCAAGCAAACGCTACTCGCTTAGATTATTTGCATACAACTAATAACTGTGTAACTAATGACACAACGTTACGTCTTGTAACGTAACGTAACTGCAATGGACCGAAGGATTAGGCTATACCGGGTCTAAGAGGAGAAGTCGATAAAACCATTGTATAGCATCGTGAACCCTTTGTTTAAAGCTTTGGGTGTAGGCCCTCTTCTCAAACTACTTTCTTCTTCCTCCATTTTCTCTTCCCATTTTTCTTCATTTTTGTCTGTTTCTTTCTCGTTGTATTCGTAGTCCGCGTTGATATTATTGTGCAATTTGCTTCAGTGCTATGTTGCTTTGTTATTGAGCAATATTTAATTACACATCGTTGTTATATCCATTAACATTAACAATATCTTTGAAATGAACATATATAATGGCTCTCAGGAGGACAATAAGAGTCGACTTTCTAACTAATGCAGTCACTGTGCGAGGAAGATGTATCTTTATTTCGTTCAGGGTCGTTCGTGGCTATGTTTGTTCACAGTAAACAAGCGAATACATCAAATCAGTTGATCAGGATGACAAACGCCTCGGGACGTGACCAAACCTCAGGAGTGACCACAAGACGGATCCTTCGACAACAGTGAAGGACGGAAGGCTGTAACCTATTCGACCATTGAAAACCCTCCGCTGCTTATAACAAACAATCTATATGAACACCGACCACATCACTAATCACTCGTAAGTCTGTACTGAGTGTATGACTGTCAAATGTAAAGATCATTCAAATGAAATAAAAATAATGATATGACATTACGCTGCTGGTGTTATCGTATGTATTGAAAGTAAGCGGTGTTTATGCCTGAAGGGAGCTTCAGGTTTTCGTCAAAATTTCGTCTTACTGACAGCACGGGTTCTGTGTCATGAATTAAGCACATACTTCGTTGTTTAAGTTGTTTATTCTGTTGTTGTTGCGTTTTAGTTGAATTGTAAATGCTGTATGCTGTTCAAATTGGGTAGCGCGAAAAAGAAATTTCAATTAATGAGATAGTGTGTCTGGATTCGAAATAAGTTTTCGTTACGACTTTAAATATGAAGGAGACGTTCTCGATAAAGAAAACGTCCGAATAGTGACAAATTTTACGTCATTAGATCTACAAGTCCATTTTCATAAAATAATGTTCATTTTAATGTTAAACGATATAATTACGTGCAATAAGATTAAGTATTAAGTTTAACTCTTAGCTTATTAAGCACCACTTAGTTCGGCCAAGGCAAATAACGTAATCAAGAGGTTGAGTCGATAAGGTCTCGATGTGAGCGGGACCGCTGTGAGCGGACCGCCGATCAAATTCTGCAACTTTTGCTACAGTTTCTGCATTTGTTTTTATAGCAGTTATTAAATAACTACACGGTTCTATTGCTTATTAATAAATGTAGCAAGGTAAAGGTTGTTGAAATGAGACAGGTCGTAAATACCTGATAGAATACTATACACTGAATGTACATACGATAACTATATTGCATATTACACACCATACCGATTACAACAGAGTTTTATATTAAACAATACGCATATCAAAACATTTTAATATATTACTATACAATATACATATATCAGGGACCAGCCGTCTCCAGACAACTGAAATACTATCGGAGCTATGGCCGATAAACCCAAACAACATATATATGATCCTAACCCCTATCAAGTAGATCTGCACACATCAGAACCCGCCGCCTTCCATTGGTAGCGATGACATCATCCAAGTACGGAAGATAAATGCAACAATGCTGTAGTGTTTATGTAAACAACAATTGAGATGTTCATCATTGTAAGCATGTTGTTGTTGTTTTGTTTTACAATGTCACATGTTTATACATTGTACGGCGTCTTCGTCCTCCCATTGTAGAATGTAAACATGTCACATGTATAGTTTAATTGCTTTTCTTTTAAATGTTTCTTTCTTACACAAAGTGCCGCGTACTTTTTAAACTTATTTTCCTGACACGAATATTGCTTTTCAGGTTGTGCATGTAATAAATCATGTAATACGATAGGCAACAAAGTGATCCAAATACTTAGTTTCACTCAAACAGGTATACAAATGATGGCTTGCTCAGACTAGTCATACAGAGGACTAAATAACTTTTATAACAGACGACAACTTGTGTAATATAAAAAATGGACATGTAAATAGTCGACTATACATGTACATAGCTGCGTCGTTTTCGTGTTTCGTACACGGTGTAAAGATGTTAGCATTATGCTTTACATCCTTTGGCAAAATGTTGCAGCTTTGCCCATTGCTTGCGTCATGATGAGATTTAAATTCCGATGCTACAAGGCAAACGAATGTGTTATCAGAGAAAGTACTGGGGCAAAACATTGAAAACACTAACGGTGTAGTCACCAAAGTATAGCAACGCCGGTTTTCAATTAACATTTTTTTTTGGGGGGGGTGGTTGAAAAAAAAAAAAAACACGACAAAGGACACATCTCATGCCGAAGGATGAGCATGTATACTGGTTTTCGTGAATAGATTATTGCTAACTGCTCGACAGATTGTTCACGAATGGTTGACCTTAGACACACAACACAGAGCATTAAAAATAAAAGTTTGATGAGACAAGGCAAGTTGGTGAAATGCAAGGTCCACTTTAGTATTAAAGAACAGTGATGCAAATGCAATGCTAAGTCTGATTGGTGCTTTTGCACTTATTTACTGCCATGTTTACACGTGTGCACACTCGTCTGTGCCTACATTTTTATTTCTTTGTGCGCGTACCGGCGAATGCTTTTGTTGGTATTATTTCCTTTGCCTAACACATTAAAGGTGTTACATTAAGGGTTACTCCTGTTCTGGACATTCGTGTATAGTTGTGCATAAACTATTAAGCTAAAATAAAATGCAACATCTGATTACACAGATGATCATGTAATGGTCTCAAAAGTCGGAAGTCATGTACTTCGTTTAAAAATAGCTTACTGTGCAGCGTGGCACGGATATGAAATAACCCGTTTGTAATGCAGTGGGTGTCATGCTTTACTATTCATGTGCGGATGAAGCACAGCTATAAACAACGCTTCGAGAATCTTTTCAGGAAACAATCATTTATATGGTTGCTTGAGAGAAAAATGACTCTAAGCTGTCGGTTACCACCTTAAATTGCATTTTCATTAATGGCTCGTTTTCAAATTACATAGATCTAAACAAAAACTTGTCAAGAGAAAATCCACCACCTGTGTCCATATACAAAGACAGACCGCCAGTACACGTGTTACATTGGATAACCGAGATAGATCGTCTATTTTATGTCATGTGAACATGCTTCAGCATACGTAGCCAATGCATTTATATTTTTTATCACGTTGATTGTTCGAGAAAAAGTGTGTCATTTTCTCTAGACGGCTATAGACAGATGTATAGACGTATATATATATATATATATTTATATAGTTGTATAGACCAGGTAATGGCAATTTAGCCCCGTCTGTCGCCTGGTAAAACAATAGGCCGACATGTTAAGCGTACCTATTCAAGTCTCGAGGGTGTTATTTGACTATTCTAACTAGCCTGGGGCGCACAGAGTTACTGGATTATGATAGGAAAACACTTGATGTGGGGTGCCTTTATCTTCTTGTTACCGGCGGATTATCTCGCGTTACTCAAATAAGGAGCGAGTGTCGATAAGTGGCCATTTGTGATTTAAATATGGTTATTGTTTCTCAGGTGTCCTAAGAATACGCCTGTTTTTACAGACGTAGGTTAGTCCTCTGAAAGACTTACCGCCATGTTTAAAAAACGTCACGTGGTCCGACAGTTGTGGTGTAATATTACGCGTATGTACGCCTATAAGACCTGGATATACATAGTTCTATGCTTTATCTGTGGTACTTTGTTTACTCTGATGACTACATGTTATTATCAAATCTTTACAGTACTCACAGTATTAACGCGGTAGCAGTTGGTCATTTTTGCATGTTTAAATTAAATTTAAATAACAACGACTAACGGGAACAGTGTAACCTTTAATTCCTAGAGTATATGTGACAAAGCTGTGCATCACAGAATGTGTATTTTTTATGTTTCGAGAATTTAAAGCGATAGTTTTAACTATTTTTAACTCCTTTGACTGCTTAGCTTCTCATCGCTTGGGTTGAAGTCCCATTCGAGGCGAACGATTTATTTGGTAAGGTCTTCCAGCTGGCATGTGGTGCGCCAGTGGTTCTACACAGACATTTTGCTGGGGTTTTCCTAATGATCATCATTGGTCGCTGAGATGTATTTCTGAAACAAAACAAACAAAACAAAACTATTTTTACCACCTAATATATCTGCGAACTGTGTCAGGTGTATGAATATATGAATAACCATACGTTGATGTGTTCAATAGTGACTAAATTATGTCCATGCCGCTACACATGAAGTGCGGATCTGTGTGTTATGTACCTACGCAAAGCTGTGGACAAATCTCTTTAAGGTGTAAAAGAATCGAAATAAAATTGTCGTAATAAGACTAAGAAAGGCATTTATCGTAATGTTAGAAAAATGGCTCTATTAATTATTATCACTGTGCCCAAATACCCTAAATAGAACAAAGTGCCTGTAAACGAGAGCAAGGGAAAGAAAGAGGACATGTTTTCTGTTTCTTTGATATGACACTTATTGAGGACCTAATTCTAGTCCTGGCCTTTTTGTTTTTTATTTGTAAAAGTAGAAGTAAAATGAGTCCTCTGCTATTGATTGGGTAATTGCAAGAAACAGTATATCCACGTCTATAGGAGAAACACACGTTTTAAAGATAACGACTTAATTTCATTACAATTTCATAAAATAGCATTATAGTTTTAAATAATAAAACTTGAAGCTCGAGTCAGAAACCATTTACCAGCAGGCATTTGATTGCTACGATTTGGGATTTTGTGTATGTATGTGTGAGGGGTGGGGCGTATGAATCAAGAGATCCATTCAACTTTATCGCACATATGTATATACAGAGAGAGAGAGAGAGAGGGAGAGAGAGAGAGAGAGAGAGAGAGAGAGAGAGAGAGAGAGAGAGAGAGAGACAGACAGACAGACAGACAGACAGACAGACAGACAGACAGACAGACAGACAGAGACAGAGAGAGACAGAGAGAGACAGACAGGCGGACAGACAGACAGACAGACGGAGGGACAGACAGACAGACAGACGGACGGACGGACGGAGGGAAGGAGGGGCAGACTTCAGATGGGGCTTTACTGGCAGTAAGTCTGGATAAACCGTCCTCAGATGGAACTCTGTTGGCAGTAAGTCTGGACTATACCGTTCTCAGATGGAACTCTACTGGCAGTAAGTCTGGAATATACCGTCCTCAGATGGAACTCTACTGGCAGTAAGTCTGGCGTATACCGTCCTCAGATGTAACTCTACTGGCAGTAAGTCTGGAATATACCGTCCTCAGATGGAACTCTACTGGCAGTAAGTCTGGAATATACCGTCCTCAGATGGAACTCTACAGGCAGTAAGTTCACTCTTCGATTTATAAATGCCATTTCCGTAAGTAAATCACAGAACATCCGTCGGAGTTGTCGGGTAAATTCCGCCCGAGATGTTTCGTGGTTTCCTTGTCACACTGGGAGACAGAAATGTCTCCGTGGCACATGTAAATGATAATCAAATCCGCTGTTCCAGCGAATTCATGGCTTACCTAGCAGATCATGAATCAGAAGATCGTTTTTTTTTTCTTGCGGCATCAAGTTTAGGCGTAAAATGGCGAGCACTCTTCGGAAGACGGCAGAGTGATGTAAAGGTAACGAATAATTGTAGCTCGAGGCACGTTGTCCTGGTCGTTGTGGATGCCACCACAGAGGGTGCCAGCCGTTAGAACCACGTGATGGTATAAAACAGGTTACTTTATATAAGTGAGTTTGGCGGTATGCATGACCAAAGCCTTTCGCTACAGAAATATACTTGGTCGCGGTGCTATCGCCCGAGTACATAACTCTTCGCAAAAAGCACTCGTGTTGTCACCAAAAATATGAATTTTATTGTCAGGTTAGGACGGGAAAGCGTTTGTTAGAAGTCCTTTCACCTGGTAGACCCTTGGTAAATTCACGGGAGGGATTCTGACCCGGGAGGGATTCTGTCCACATTGGAAAATTAACAGGAAGGATTATTTCGACTTTGGAACATTAACGGGAAGGATTCTGTCCTGACTT
Organism: Sinonovacula constricta; assembly: GCA_007844125.1. Taxonomy (NCBI): domain Eukaryota; kingdom Metazoa; phylum Mollusca; class Bivalvia; order Cardiida; family Solecurtidae; genus Sinonovacula; species Sinonovacula constricta. The sequence continues at coordinate 1,106,536 of CM017557.1, read as the reverse complement.
TGGAAAGTATACGGGAAGGATTCTGCCCACTTTGAAAAATTAACAGGAAGGATTCTGTCCACTTTTAAAATGAACGGAAAGGATTCTGTCCATTTTGGAAAATTAACAGGAAGGATTCTGTCCACTTTAGAAAATTAACAGGAAGGATTCTGTCCGCTTTGGCAAATTACCAGGACGGAATCTGTCAACATTGTAAAATTAACGGGAAGGATACTGTCCTTTTTGGGACATTAACGGGAAGGATTCTGTCCACTTTGGAAAATTAACAGGAAGGATTCTGTCCACTTTGGAAAATTAACAGGAAGGATTCTGTCCACTTTGGGACATTAACGGGAAGGATTCTGCCCACTTTGGAAAATTACTAGGAAGGATTCTGTCCACTATGGAAAATTTACAGGATGGATTATGTCCACTTTGGAAAATTAACAGGATGGATTATGTCCACTTTGGAAAATAAACAGGAAGGATTCTGTCCACTTTGGGACAATAACGGGAATAGATTCTGCCCGCTTTGGAAAATTAACAGGAAGGATTCTGTCCACCTTGGGACATTAACAGGAAGGATTCTGTTCACATAGAGACATTATCGGGAATGATTCTGTCCACTTTGGGACATTAACGGGAAGGATTCTAACCACTTTCGAAGGATTCTGCTCGGATACAAAAAAAAAAAAAATAAATACAAAATACATGTTTTTAATGACGATTGGAGTGTTATGCTTCACGTACTTAGATATGGGACATACTTAGATATGGGACATACTTAGATATGTGGACATACTTAGATATTGGACATACTTAGATATGGGACATACTTAGATATGTGGACATACTTAGATATGGGACATACTTAGATATGGGACATACTTAGATATGTGGACATACTTAGATATGGGACATCATTTAGCTGCATTTCGTGGAATCTTGTCATGTTACAATGATTTCTCTGGATGTTTGTGACAACAAAAATAGGGTCTAAAATGTCGGGTATGGAACATTAGGGAGAATTTTCGATAGCCAACACTAGTTAACGTACCAAAGTTCGCCGCAAGATTGTTACTCTCGTCCTGTATTAGTTAAGTCAAACGTAGCACATATCTCCATGACAGCTATGTTTTACGCGCTCATATGGTGCATTAATAAACGTGTTAATTATGTCGCAGAGTTTTTACACTTACCTATTTATCTAGTTGAGCATGCCGATTTTATTAAAGTAAACTCCAGATGGTTTTGCTCTGATACCCAATTTATCCGTGTCACTCTGTCTTTCGCTTAGCATCGAAGCATAGAAACACAGTACTTCTTGTCGCGTTGCATCAGGTCGGCAGGTTCTGTGAAAGACAGTAGCTATAAATTCACTGCGATCACGTGTTGTGTAACAAGTAGTTCAGATGTACTTGGACCTTTCTTATAACACTAAGGGATGATGAGATGAACTGAAAAGAAAGATATATCATACAAAAAGGTAAAATAAGCAAGAAGACAAATCCGCTAAATTAAACTAAGTGATACGATATGTATTAATTTTATTTCAATCCTTTCTAACACGACAAAAATCTACTACATGTATTTGAAATGTATGGTTAGGGCGTCCGTTGTATAAGGTGAGACGTCGCTGACTTCTCAGCCCTTTACAGCGTGAGTTCCAGTCCTGGTCTGAGAGAGGGCGGACTGAGGAGATCTTACATTTGACCTGCGGTACGGCGGTGGTTCTTCTTCGACATTCGTCTACGGTCTTCCTTAACCAATAACCAGCCCGAAATCGAGAATCTGACTATAATTGAGTAGGTGCGGAGTAGCTATATATAAATATATGTATATTTGCTTATACAAACGATTCCACTCTGAAAGTACATAGATTTAAAGTGCCCCGTTGACTGTGAATAACTTCTACAGTGCCAAGTTTCAACCAAGCGTTTTATGTATTCAAGTCGAAAAGTGTGCCGGAGTTTCAAACTTTTAACCGATACTTGTCTGATTCATAATAACAAACCACGTGACCATAACCGAATATATCACAATGTTCCATTGTTAGATATTATATGTGATAGTTCGAACATTACTATCAGTATGTGTTAAGTTTTACAGAAGTACTAAAACAAAAGTTCTTTGTGTAGCATGAAAGTTGGATTATGACCAATGTTTGATGTTATTTCCTTAAATGGCGAATTTCCACTTGCTGTGAATGTTGTCGCTAGGATCAATGGCGGCATCAGAATGGTCAGATATTGGTCAAAAATGTCAGACGATCGCACATGAAGGGAGATCGTGACATGGACGCAGAGGGATGACGTCAATCGGTAAGAAGTGCAATAGAAACGTGCGGAAATCAGTTCGTGGTTACCTAGGAAACCAGAAGGAAACATGCTAGATACATGCAACTGACAACCTACACCATGAGTCGCTTGGCAACTGAAGAAATAGCGACTGCCATATATAGGAGAATATACTGTCAAATATGTCAGGTGTATTGAATGTGTTTCGGTGCAATCCGGAAGTGATGCCGGTCATTGGCAATTTCTTCCATGTGTTAGTCATACAGACAAAAACATACGTACAAATGTAGATTGTGAATAGAGGCGAGAGTACATAGATACAAATATAGATTGTGAATAGAGGCGAGAGTGCATAGATACAAATGTAGATTGTGAATAGAGGCGAGAGTACATAGATACAAATGTAGAACGTGAATAGAGGGGAGAGTACATGGATGCCGATGTAGAACGTGAATAGAGGGGAGAGTACATGGATACAAATGTAGAACGTGAATAGAGGGGAGAGTACATAGATACAAATATAGATTGTGAATAGAGGGGAGAGTACATAGATACAAATATAGATTGTGAATAGCGGCGAGAGTGCATAGATACAAATGTTGATTGTGAATAGAGGCGAGAGTACATAGATACAAATGTAGAACGTGAATAGAGGGGAGAGTACATGGATGCCGATGTAGAACGTGAATAGAGGGGAGAGTACATGGATACAGATGTAGATTGTGAATAGAGGCGAGAGTACATAGATACAAATGTAGAACGTGAATAGAGGGGAGAGTACATGGATGCCGATGTAGATTGTGAATAGAGGGAAGAGTAAAACGTGAAAAGAGGGGAAAGTACATGGATACAAATGTAGAACGTGAATAGAGGGGAGAGTACATGGATACAAATGTAGAACGCGAATAGAGGGGAGAGTACATGGATGCAGATGAAGAATGTAGATTGTGAATAGAGGCGAGAGTACATAGATACAAATGTACATTCTGAATAGAGTGGTAAGTACATGGGTACAAATGTTAAGAAGATTAATATAGAGGAGAGAACATGAAAACAGATGTAGAATGTAAATAGAGATGAGAGTACATGGATGCAGATGTAGAATGTAAATAGAGTGGAGAGTACGTGGATACAAATGTAGAACGTGAACAGAGGGGAGAGAACATGGAAACAGATGTAGAATGTAAATAGAGTGGAGAGTACATGGATACAAATGTAGAACGTGAAGAGGGGAGAGTACATGGAAACAGATGTAGAATGTAAATAGAGTGGAGAGTACATGGATACAAATGTAGAACGTGAAGAGGGGAGAGTACATGGAAACAGATGTAAAATGTGAATAGAGGGGAGAGTACATGGAAACAGATGTAGAATGTGAATAGAGGGGAGAGTACATGGAAACAGATGTAGAATGTGAATAGAGGGGAGAGTACATGGATACAGATGTAGAACGTGAATAGAGGGGAGAGTACTTGGATACAGATGTAGAACGTGAATAGAGGCGAGAGTACATAGATACATATGTAGAACGTGAATAGAGGGGAGAGTACATGGATACAGATGTAAAACGTGAAAAGAGGGGAGAGTACATGGATACAAATGTAGAACGTGAATAGAGGGGAGAGTACATGGATACAAATGTAGAACGCGAATAGAGGGGAGAGTACATGGATGCAGATGAAGAATGTGAATAGAGGGGAGAGTACATGGATACAAATGTAGAACGTGAATAGAGGGGAGAGTACATGGATACAGATGTAGAATGTGAATAGAGGGGAGAGTACATGGATACAGATGTAGAACGTGAATAGAGGGGAGAGTACATATATACAAATGTAGAACGTGAATAGAGGGGAGAGTACATGGATACAAATGTAGAACGTAAATAGAGGGGGAAGAACATGGATACAAATGTAGAATGTAAATAGAGGGGAGAGTACATGGATGCAAATGAGGAACGTGAATAGAGGGGAGAGTACATGGATACAAATGTAGAACGTGAATAGAGGGGGAAGAACATGGATACAAATGTAGAATGATGATGATGATGATGATGATGATGATGATGACACTACTACTACTACTACTACTACTGCTACTGTTGCTGCTGCTACAGCTACAACTACCACGACCACGGCGCTATTCTTCTCCTCATTTAATATTACGCCAGCGACGACAAAACCACTAGTTGAGGGTTTTTTAAAGTTATACGCGCATATTCTTTTTATCATATCAATTAAGCAAATTCATCTGTTAAGCGTCAATGACGTCAAAACAAAAACCCGAACGTTACTTCGAGCGGCATACGCATTTAAATAAACTCGAGAACAATATTGACTGTCTCATTAACGTCGATATTGACCTGTTTTCTTGATGTATCACTACGCCGTTATACATACGCGAGGGTTAATGAAACATCGACGTGTAACTCCGTGACGTCATGCGTCATGCCGACGTTAGATGTACCGAAATGGATTAATGTATATCTTCACCTTTAGACAACTTTGGTTACTCCTTAGACAGTCTTTTGAGTGTGTTTCGTCCAACATACTTTAGCTGAGTAACATACTACGTTTCATATTACGTGTTTATTTTTACCAAGAAAAGTCACATTAAATAGTGGCAGCAAGATGACGTTGTTGAGAAAAAAAGCACATTTGTGGTAGGCGTGGGACCCAGCAACTAATGACTACCATGTATAGACTCAACAGTGAAGTAAAAATAAAATATAGATACGAGTTCAGTGTGACTTCTTTACATGCGGCGAGAAACAATCCACATTGACAAAAGCACACAAGCTGAGAGAGACAAACCACACAAGTTTACCCACAAACACGCAAAAAAGGTCTTAATGTTCAGCCCATCCAATTGTCAAGCAAAAAGTTAAAGTTACAAACCGAAATGAGAAAACTTGTTTAATGGCGACAAGCGTGAAGGGAAACAATGTCGGTTGTTGGCGTGTTTGCTCGACGTCTTAACGGAACGTTCCGTCGCTGAAGATGGTACGGGTTATGAAATCGTAGTGACATTAAGCGTTATTCAACACATGTATTTTTTCATCTTCGGTGTAAAATTTCCCCAAGCGAAACATATTATTCTAGGGCTATTAACGTGCTACAAAAACTACTTACGCGAAACGCTCTATCTTTTTTTTATTTATAAATATTCAACGTTTCGTGCTTAGAAGGGCCATTTTGAAAGTTTAATAACTCATAGAAAAGCATTCTTAAAACATGTAAAAAGTTGAGAGGTAATATAACATTCATACTTACAGAATAAAGAAATACATAGAATGTCATACTAGATAATGTATGTTGATCTAGCAAGGTGGGACGAGCGTGAATAAAGTATCGGCGTGTGTTTAGCGGCACAAGGGTCACGGCAGGTCCACGACAGGACACGGGTGATTAATGGTTCTTTCCAACTGCTTCAAAACCATCGACCGTACAATAAAGGAAAGACATAGCGTAATGATAGACGGAATCAACAATGAAGACGGTCCCCACATTTAGATGTATAAATTATGTTTGAAGAATGATACGTTTTATGAACCTAATATGACTTACTTCATAAATTTCTTATTCATGCATTTATGACCGTGGCGCATTGTAAATGACAGTAGATGATTTACATCTGCTAGGCTTGAACAAGTCAGAGGCAAATAGAGAAGTTCCAGATCAGCCAGCTCCCGAGGAGGGATTCTGATCGGCGGCTGTTCTATTTGCTGCTTCGTCCCCAGCGATATGTCACGATATATTTGCATGTAGATATAAAATGATGCTAAAAAATTAGTATGTGTATGGGTTCTTAGCAACATAAAGGCTAATTAAAAAATGTAATGGCGACGCACTGAAGCGCTGGAGCGAGACTGCTTTATTATGACTGAATATATATATATATGACAGGATATATCCGATAATTTTCTTGCTTCACTTAACATTTACATTTTGTGTCTTTAAATTGCCTTGTATTTTTCTTATAAGTCATGCACATGAAGAACCCGTTATCATCATATTACAATTCTGAAACAATAATAAGAATAGAATTTCTGATTTATTTGTCTTTAAAATGTTTTTATAAGATCGCTTATATGTACATTATATAATGCACGAAGCACATGAACAACCAAGAAACGTCCATCAACAGTTTGAAAGAAAGACGGTAGACTTTGGCTGTTCAGATGGTTTATGTGGATGCCCATTCTAAGATAGTATCCGACAGTTTGGGCCACAGTATTGTAAAAAAAACCAACAACAAAAAAAAACAACATCAAACAAACAAACAAACAAACAAACATGTCATTGTTATCTACAAAATTATGCCTATATATGTATGAAGAGTGAAGCATAGATCCCCACACGTCCGAGCCACGCTGCACAGTAGGCTAAGCTATTTTTAAACTAATTTTTATTTTTAAACCACGTGACCACTTACTTCTATAATTAACATATTCACCCGAAAAAGAATCTCTGACATCAATGTCTTTGTTGTATCTGAAATCCCCATCATGCTTATTTATGCAATTTAAAACGACTAAATTCACGATATGTGCTGGGTGTTTTTAACACGTGTGGTTATGTATAAGTGTATGTATCGATTATGCCCAAATTTCCAGAACAGTGGCGAGAAACTGTTACATCGATATCTAGGTAAACTGTCTGATACCGCCTTAAGCTCGTCTGTACTATACACTATACATTTGTCGTTATAGTTGACATTGTCTATTCTGACGTTTTCCGTGAGTGCCCTTTTTAATACTGAAAAATAATCCTTTCAAATGATTAACACTGCAACGTTACAGATAAACAAATATATTGTCAATGTGCATGTATAATATATAGCCAAATGTAATGTCATGCACACATCGACAAGTTTAAAACATTATCTACAATAAGCTGACAATTATCACACTGAATATTAAATCACTTAAATTTTATGTTAAATGTTTAAATATATTTTAATGCCAAATAGTAGTAAAAGCAGCAGCGGTAGTAGTAGTAGTAGTTGTTGTTGTTGTAATCGTAGCAGTAGCGGCAGTTGTAGCAGCGCCGTCTAAATGATATACTGTAAGGAAGAAAGCCTGTCGCAGCTGTGACGTCATTATTCGACTATAGGCAAGTTGAACCAGCTTGTATTAATACGCAATATGAACATTGTGAGCCAGCTGCTGATGTTGGTGATGAATGCTCGCTGTGTGCCACATTGAGCTGTAGTTACATGGTCTACGTTTATCGAACATGCATCTCCTTTCATCTGTTACAATGTATCAAGAATGTTATAAGACAATGGTTGACCGTAACAACAACTCGGTGAGAAAATAGGCATGATGTCGCCATCTTGTGACTGACTGACTGACATACACCAGTCTCTCTGGACATGCAGAGAAGACGGTTCGTCCTCAGTCTACCATATTTTTGACTTACCCCGTCTCAATTATTCCTTATTGGCTTAGAAATACTAAGCAGCAAATAGTTAAGACCTTGTTGATCTGATTCTACAATATTTGCACAGACCTCGTCAATTCGTGCCGCAGACCAAGAGTTAATCTTGTTGTGGTTCACTTGCACCTATTGCTGTGGTTCACTTGCATTCCCAGAGTAGATGGGCATTGCATCATGGTGGAAGTAACGACCCGAAAGAGCATGTGCGGTAATTGTAATGTCACGTGCTGAATATGAAACAAAGTCTGTCCTCTGGTTGTTCAAGTGTAAAATTGTGCGATGAGACACATTAATAATAAAAAGAAACAACTTACTTAATATAATACATAAATACAAAAACAAAAGAAATGTGGCTAAGATATGGAATTCGTTTCTATATTTAATAAGTTTTTATTTCAGGAATATAAAGCGCGCAAATGCACATCTGCTTTACTGCCGGCCTCCTACATTGTGACAGCAAACAGAAGAATTTACTAAGTGATTGTGAAGTTTGATCTTTAATTTCTAAGTAACATCTCATGACACTTTAATACCTTTAGCATGTGCTTCATATCACTCAATACTAGTTATTATTCTGATTTTTTAATAACATGAAAACATGGTTATTTTGCGGATATTAAAATGCACGTTAACTCGGTTCCTAGCATGAAAACAGAACTTTTGGTATTAATACAAGAGCACTTAGCTTGCGACATTAAGAACAGCTGAGAGTTTGCAGGTAGTAGGTCGGTAGCGGAAATGGGTCAGATATTCAATTTAATCACTAATTAAAGATAAACATTCATTGGCTTTACTGTAAGCGACCATAATGTCTCTATAATTGTTTGTATTTTCGATTATCTACGATGTTACCTTGACCTGAAAGGTGCTGGATATTAACAAGACCCAGATTTATTGGGGTTGTTTTTTTGCCCTAATGACTGCATTTCAGTTACCGATATTTCATTGTCAAATGATGGTACTGTTTCGACCAGACAAACCTACTGTGAATAACAGACTCTCGCAATAAAGCAGCAAGCCAATAATTGCCATAAAGCAACCTCTTACCTCTAGGCCTGCAAAACACAAACTGATAACGGAAATAGTGTACATCCAGATCAAGCAGCTCCGACTAGGAGCTGTCTGATGAGAATCTACACTTTTCACTGCTTAGTCTATAATAATAAAATCAACACTATTTCTTGCCATTGCACCTAATATGGGTAGGGAAGATTGACTAGAGAGACGGACTTGCTTGGTAAATGACGCCCAGCATCAGGGACCGGAGGGGATCAGAGAGACATAGTGATAGCGACAAATAGTGCAGATCATGACCAAACAACTACCAGTGGATCTTTGCTGATCTGGATCTACACTATTTGCCTTAACCTGGGATATAGGAGTCTGTTTGCCACGTCATAAATAAACTACAGAAATAGCTAGTTTTATGACCCACCACAACCAAATTGATTCATAATTGCTGATACACGTGGATCTGTCAAGTAGATTTCAGGACTATGCAGTTTAAATGTTAGTACTTCAAATGAGGAGATTGCCTACTGTTATAATTACTAACGTAAACTTAAGATCCGGTGGATCTATTGTAGATTGGAGATCTACCGGATGACGTCCTCTCCACAGCCCGGTGTGTGTTGATAGGCTGCGACTTGAGCCAACACGAGCCATGTCTACATATTGATGTCTCATTGACTTACTTGGCCCACTTGGATTCGCAGACAAGGTCGGCCGGACGGACGTATTTGCTTTCTAGCAGTTGACGACATTAATGGCATGATGGACGCATTTCACCACAAAAACATCCTTTCTCCGTTTTACGTGTATAAATTGCGGCGGAAATCGTTGTAGATTGTTAAATATTTGCAATGTTTCTGGCAAGGTCATATCGATAATTAAAATCCCATTTTCGTCAGGTTTCTAAACGAGGTCCAGGTTCGATGCTTGATGTCCTCTGGTACACTGCAACCGAAGAGGATGGTGACCTGATATACCCGCGAACACCATCAATAGGCACACAATTAACGGACGGAATATATTAATTAAAATGGTGAAAGAACCATTGACATGCGATTAATTGCGGCTAGGGTTTCAGCGGGGAATAAATATGGCAGCAAAGACATGACATTATGGTATTTTTGCTGCTGTTGCTGCTGACGAGGATGTTGTTGCTGCTGTTGCAGTTGTTGTTGTTGTCTGGTGTTGTTGATTGTAATTTGTGGAGATAATGATTTTTACCAACACGACGACAACAATGTCAAACATCATCAGACATGGACCATAATTATGTCATAAATTTGCGATACAAAACCGTCGTTCGAAACACTTGTTCTATAATTACCGATACATGGCGAGTCCAATTTATGAGGCGAACAACTGCCTATATAATCGTGTCAATGGCGTGTTCAGAGAACGATTCGCACTGCACTACATGATGAGAACACACGGATGTCCATGAGGTTTTATGCGATTGTGTGTTGACAAAAATCAGCACACGGAAAATGCTACTAAGTAAAGACGCGAACACGAAATCAGTGCGTAGGTGACCACCAGCAACCACATGAGTAGAGCGTTATACAGACAACAGTTCGACAATGGCAAAATTTAGTTTGGCTTGGTCCTACCACAGCAGGTCCTACAATTGGTCCTCTATTTTATTATTGGCATTAGTTCACTATTTTCTATTATCCAGTGTTCAAACTTTGATTATAATACACAACAGACAAATGTTCGCTGGAATATAGGATAATATATTGAATGTTTAAGTACAATCATATACATTTGATTGAATCTTTTTCTCAGTACAGACCAAATATATGCCACATAGTTTGTCATAATGATCTGACGTTACTTTATTTGACATTTATTACCCCTGACTGTATGGTTCCTATCGGGGGTTCGAGTCCAAGCAAGGGCGAGCACCTTCATGACGAGCGCTCTTCCTTCTGACCTATGGTACGTCATAGTTTTCCTCCACCTAATAGCTGGACTTCGCTATAATGATCAGAATTGTGTCGCTGCGATGTATTTAAAAATGTATTTAACATACAAGTGTTCAAGTATATGTCCTCTTTAACTTGATAGAGTGTTGCCTTCACTATGACATCATAAGGATATTGTGAGAAGATCATATTCAATTGCCGGAGATAAAGTGTTGATAGATCTCTGCCGTTGTTAACAACGATCTACATCTAATGTGGCCACAGTTACACTTCTTGGCTCTGGCAGACAAGCATAAATGGTACAATTACATAACATATTTACAGGAAACATAAAATCTACCACGAATAGTACTAGTATGTGAACAGGATATCATGCGATGTACAGCGATGAATAAACAGGCAGTATTGCCATCTGATTCGTAAGTACGAAGCTGTCACATCCCTATAGTTGTCACCCTAAACAGTGTCACGTGTATGTCCCCTTTTCGTCAACTCTTCAGAATCAAATTTGTAGATGTTTTAAACATACAATGTCAATGACTATTAATTACAAATCAATCAAGAATAACTATACGCTGCCAGAATCTTGGCAATTTGTTCATCTGTCGAACTTGTCAAATTCTGAACGTTATCGGACGAGTTCGAACAGCCTTGGGCCGAATCATTTAAATTTTAACCTTGACGTGTATCAAACCGTACTTGACGTTTAAATATGCATACATGTGTCACTACATCTTGTAATGATGCAGGTCACATCTATGTTTCACACAACACCTCAGGGTAAAAATCATCCGCAATATATCTATGGCATGGACTGCATTGAGTTTCAACACGAAATAATGTCATCTTAGCGTCTGTTAAATTAAACAACAACAACAAAAATTCATCCAAACTTGTGCGTTTTTTGTTTGTTTCCCGTTCGAGTTGATTTTAAAGTTGAGATTTGACTGTTGTAAATCCGTGTTGAATAGACTGCTTGTTGACATGTTACATACAGTTGTCGGTATGGGGGTCAAACAAAGATTAATGGATGTGGCCCGTGAGACTGCATGTTACATGTTAAATAGTCCAATATTGCAAAGTCTCCTCATACTGGGTCGTGTTCTTGGCCAGCTATGCTGCATTTTGTTTAAAAATCAACGTAAAAAATTCTTTCTTTGGAACGGTAAAGTTATCTGCAGTACGGGTTGTATTATTGGCTATTTCAATGTACGAACAAACGGGAGTATATCCTATGGAAACCGACGTCCAGCTAAATATATCCTGCTAATAGCGACCAATGACGCGTGTCATATTTATGTTGGAGATGATTCCAAACATTGGATATCATTGGATATCAGAACTCGCGAAAGGAAATGCACAAGTTAAAACAGAAACCATATTCCATATCTGGTAACAAACCAGGCGCAACGTGCGAGAGTCGTTGCGGATCATGCAATTTTAATTAAAAAGTCTTCATGCTTAGTTGATATAGTAACCGTCTCTTTACATTAACATTATCTTACATTGAACGGCAATGTTAAATGTATTGAGATAATTGCAACTCAAAAGAAAAAAAGGCGGACTTTTAAAGGGATTTATGTAATAAGCTCCCTGGCGAGGTTTCCGATTAGTATTGTCATTCGGATGCTTGTTTACGAATGGATATGTGATTCAACGTTACTCGGCTATATTTATTGTTTAAAAGATCAAGAAACATTAAAAACAAGATGCGAAATCACTCGATACTTTGTTTTACGTCTGTAGTTTTTGCTTAAGATTGAATCGATCTAGATTTAATGAAGACTGCATGGTTGTTCGTATGATGCTTGCATCTCACGTGACCTTGCACCTGATTTGATCTTGCACCTGACGTGACCTTGCACCTAATTTGACCTTGCACCTGATGTGACCTTGCATCCAATTTGACCTTTCAACTGACGTGACCTTGCACCAGATTTGACCTTATACAACACAATCTACCTCTGGCAACATCGGACCTATCGGATATCATGCTCTTTGCACAATGATATTCTGTGACAGGCTCCAAAGAACAATGCGACCCCTACATCATCAGCGTGACTCTGTATAATTGGGTTATTTTAAAACAACCTTCTAGTATGACCATTGATGTCATAAATAATAGCTATTATTCTACATGCTTACACATTTATTCCTTTTTTATCTAAATATTATGTGTCAGCGTATAATCCCTCTGTTGGTCTGTCTGTTGAAGTTTGAGCGGTCTATAACAGTCGCATTTCAAGTGTATCCGTCTGGCAGACCGATATCTAGTAAGGCGATTTTGCTTCCTTATTAAACGTGACCCATAATGTGCAGAATGATAAATTACGCTTCCTTAAGACTGGCTATCAATTGTTCAATTTGCTTTACAGTTTGATAAAACAATCATTTATATATCCGACAATTACAAATACTGATTTGCATTGACTGGAAGGTCCTGTATGAATATAATAGACTTCGAATCCGATTACGGCTGCTGATAATAATGATGATGATTATGATGATGATGGAGATTCGTGTACACGAATGTTACAAACTCGACCCACATCCACCGTAACATATAACGGATGGTCTATTGTACATATATAGCAATATATTGTTCGTTTGTTCCATGTTCATCCATTGTATCCTAGACCTAGACAAGTTTGTATATAATCTTGTGCACACCAGCATCATTTCGTGAAGAACAGGTACACACATACGTAGGCAATAATCTTTCTGACATAGGGTTTAATATTGTAGCAAATAAGAGACAGACTCACTTAGTTTAGTTGTGTGAAAGTAAGCGATCTTTGCTTGCGATTGACAATCCTAAATCTGCTGACGTAGCACCCCTGTAGGGCCAGAAAGACCATCCATGAATGTGGACAATCTAAACTTGAACCCTTATTCGCATTACAATTCTCGATTATTTTTTTAACTAATCAAGTTCAATAGCGCTACAACATTTGCCAATTGATGTGTTTTTTCACGTCTCTGTTGTACTCACTCAAGAATGTAAAAACAAAACGATGACGATAAACAAGCAATCCTATCAGTAGGCGTCTTCAATCATGCATTCTGTCGCAGCATGCATTCTGTCGCAAGAAGCCCTGTGTCATTTGCGTGCAGTGTCAACAGAAACTTGAACTTTGCCACTAGTCGCCAAAATGGTGTCATCTTACTGGATGTTTGATGAACGTCCGCTTGCGTGGGCCGAGGAAAGGAGATCGAGTCTGAGATTGGGTGTCAAGTAAAACCTGTGGTTTCTATCAGAATATTGGATCAGATCTCCCATCTCCTTACAGTGAATAGCACTGCAAAATTGGGTACTGGCACTTGTTGTGCAGTTGGTAACTTGTCTGATCAAAGTGGGAGACGTTCAGTCCCATAATGGGATACTTCCCCCAAACTAGACTTACATCTTGCTTATATGGGTCGTTTCAGCACCTTTTGCTTCAATGTCAGTAGAATGACTTTGTATGACAGGGCACGTGTTCTTGGCATGATTTCACAGTTACCCCAGCCGAGTCTGTATATACTGAAATAAGAATATATAAGAACTATGAGCATTGCAACATATACAAAAATTGGTGGGATTCTACCCCTAAAATATTTTAACCAGCTCACTTTGCCACACAACTTACTGACCTTACGGGGGCTGGTAAACACACGCCTTGTAACAGCAGTAATGTTGTCTCGGCTGTGTAATAATAACCCATTTGCTTTGTTGATTTCTTTTATTTCGAATGATAATTATTATTTTCTTGAGGCTATATTACGACAAAATATTAATGTTTGATTCGCAGCCGTAAATGATGTAACGGCGGTATACATGTGGTGTTGTGCTTTTGGTTTCTAGATCATATCTTGGTCATTAAAGATCCCGTTGACCTTACAAAGGGGCGTGGTGTGCCCAAGGCCCCAGGCCCGACCCCCTTAACTCTTTAATCAGCCTTTGTATGATTAGAGATAATGTTTGAATCCTAGCGGTACAGCCGCCTCGGGAAACTTTGTCCGGAGGAGAACGAAGATGGCCGACACTTTACGATGTTTCCCTCCGGCATTATACCGTTTGACAGTTGAACAGCATAATAGGTGTCAAAACAATACAATTATTGTATATTCAATTACTATCTGTTTTGTTAGGACAACGACATCTTCGACACTGCATGTCAATTTTAATTGGTAACAAACCATTAAAGGCAAAAGCGCGTGGCAGGGCGATGTCGCATTGTTTAAGTGATGTTATATTCGGTGCTTATTACATTATGATTGGCCAAAGTGTGAAATAGGCAGGCGAAAATAACAATCGATGACACAGTAAGACAATATAGCGAACGTGACATCGGTGTGGATTGATACTGCAAAATAAGAATACGTACATGTAATTATTATAAGGCTAGATCATTCTTCACGGCAGCATTCAAAGTATAGGTTGCACAACTTTGCGAACGAACCTTGCAATCGCATTTTACTCAATGAAAAGATTACAGAAAGAGGGGCGGGGTGGGGGTGGGTGGGGGTAACATGTAAGCTTAGACCAACGACATGCTATTATTATTTGATTTCAACATCTCATATTTGACATTTATTGGTGGGGCTGAATCCAATAGCACTGAATCGTGCACATGTATATGTGGATTTCATGTATATGTTGAGATAAAATAAAACTACAACACTTGTCTTCATTTATCATATATGTCCACATGGAAGATGGTTCATGTTTGTTTTTATAGTGAACACAAATGTATAACTGAACACCCGGAGACGAGTACATTGTAAGAGAAACTCGTTAATTACAGACATCAACAGCTGTTTTATCGAAATACTTCATTCGTAAGCAAAATCGGTGCACACCGGTGGCTGATGTTACAAGTACCGTGGCAACTTTCCAGAGAATACAAATGCTAATAGATACAAGATCAAGTTTTTAAAAAAATGTAAACTTCTGCTATTTTAAGTGTATATCAAATTAAAATTCACAAAGATTGATTGAATCGCTTTAACGTTGTGAAATAAAACCTAACATATTTTTATATATATATTTTTCTCAAATCACGAGAGTTCATTTTAAAGAAAGATTGTTTATCGACAACTGAGAACGATACAAAACTACATGTGTATATTAAGAAACCGCTTCCCTGTTTGGCGAGGTCTTGTTTCAGAAAAGAAACGGACTATGTCGATTTTAACATTGCAACTTGCAGTTACAGACATAGCGGACCTTTTATTGTTTAAAGCGCATGCAAACTGCCTCATTGAATAGCGAACTTGGGTCCCAACAATGGAAAAAAAAACATGGCGATTGCCAGCGTGTTGGCACCCAGCCAAGACCAGCCTGGAACACTCTGGATTTTTCTGCGACAAACGGCTGGGCTGCTTGACCAAAAGTCAAGGATGTGCCCACGTGATTCAAGTACAAATCGAGTGGCTGCCAGACAGTATCAGGATT
Organism: Sinonovacula constricta; assembly: GCA_007844125.1. Classification (NCBI taxonomy): domain Eukaryota; kingdom Metazoa; phylum Mollusca; class Bivalvia; order Cardiida; family Solecurtidae; genus Sinonovacula; species Sinonovacula constricta. Next base: position 1,090,446 of record CM017557.1, on the reverse strand, counting down.
GTGTAGTGATACATGTACTATGTACTTATGTGTGACTGAAGTGCATTGTACATGAAATGGCCCGTATTGCGAACAAGAGAGGACACAAGTCCATAAGTCGTTATGCTTTTATCTTCCGTTTTTCTTTTCCTTGGAATTATTGGTCGTATCATTGTGTTGAAAAAAGATTATGGATTCTTTTAAATATTATTACTAAGCTTAACATATATACATAAGCAGTTTTCCTGTGGCATCATAGACCATCAAGGAAATTTTCAGTTCTATCCTATGTACCGTACCGTATTTTCACAATAGCGGAACATTCATGCCTATTTAAAATAATGTATTAACTCTATACCGCATCAACAATAACATACTGTCGAAATATAGCTAGCTATCTTATACAATAAAGTTAAAAAACAACAACACAATGAGTAGCTGTAAATACACTTAAAGAAAGAATATCGACATATCATAACTGAATACATGCAAAACTGCCATGAGTGCATTTTCTTTTTAAGTAAATGGCTACACAATAAAAACAAAGATTTTTAACACACAGTTATCACGGCCTGGGATGTACACGGAGAAAATAAAATAAAATAATAAATAAAAATACACAAAAAATAAATCTGTGACCGGTCACCACTTGCTTATTTATTTCATGAAAAACACATAATCAATCAGTGACGCCCTGCATTGAAACATTCAATTAATCTCGGTGATTGGCGGGCCTGACTAGCCCACGTGACAAGTTATGTAACTGTAACAGATTTTTTGGCAGTCGTCTAATTTCTCCATGTCATGTATGTTTCACTTATGTAACGTAGTGGGATTCGCGAATTCCAAGCTGACGTGACGTTTTTGACGTTACGTTGACTCCTGGGCCGAAAGTGATAATGACAGTCACGTGACATATATAATAAGGCTCGAGCCGCGACCTTAAGACCTCTCGCCTGTCATCATGGAGAGGAATCACGTGATTAGCGGGACATCACAAGGTCATGAGGTCAAGATGGCATTACGCCACTGCTTCAATTATATATTTATGTAGGGGTTTCTGTATTATTTGTTCAACTCATTTCAATTCCATTATTTATCGTTCGAGATATATTATTTCTTTTAGAAAAGACTGATTTTACGTGCCTATATAATATCACAGCTGTTAAAATGTGACATTTAATAATAATCTGGACATTGTAAGGATGCTTAATACGAACCATTTCACACATTTCTCAGTTTTACGCGTTGTGTTAAAGATTACCGCGAACCATGAAGTGACATTTTTAAAAACTCGTGATTTACGCAATTTATGACGTTGGAGAGTTAACACGTGTAAACGGATAGGTCACATTAAATGTTGCACTTGTTAGCATAAAACCGTTAGGAAACTTCCACAATGGTTACTAGGAGATTGGATGAAACATTCCTGGAATAAACTCACACGAAGCAGTAGTTGTTAATTATATCCACTTCAATTCGCCTGTGAAATGACGACTGCACCTAAATTTTCACCAAACCGTGTCTCATAACTAATAACAAACAGCAACAAACAAAACTAGTGTTAAATTCTGGTTTATCAAAGATAAAGTACAACTTGAAGACGTGACATTAAATACACTCTTTTAGCTCAGTAAAGCTCACCGAAGATCATGGGAGACTCGTGCCCATTTTCCTTTTTTCCTTCTTAACTCATTAGCCTTCCGCAGCATGGGTTCGGGTCCCGGTCGGGTCGAGAACTTTCATGTGGTGAGGTCTACAAGCAGGCCTGCTATGCGCGGGTGTTGCTACCCTGACATGTGTCCGGATTTATTCCTCCAGTAGAAAGTAGCACGGCGTCGCTAAGCTAATCCAAACACATAATGGCTGAGTCTAAAAATAGTTAACAATGTTGCGTACACAGAGATAAGATTCACCCAGCTGAAATCAGGTTTGTGCTATTTCAAAACTACCTCGTACACAAATCAATGGATTTACAAACAACCTTAAGAAAGACCTTTAAATGTGGTAGCCGACAGTTTGGACCAAGTATATTTTCATCATACATGTGCATCTAGCATAATTTTTATCTGAACAGATCTCGTAAAATGTTGTTTATTGATGTCCTACACCTGTCGGAAAAGTGAACCCTAAAGCAAAAATCGTCATTACAAACATGTATTTCCTATCTGAGCCACGCTGCACAGCAAGCTATTTCGAAACGAAGAAAACCATGAGACCACCAATGATTTAGTTCATCACGTCATCCGCTGTGACGTCAATGTCTATTTTTAGCAGGAATTCCAGTCGTTATAAGATGCAGGCAAACTGTCGGATATATCCTTTAAAGTCAATAATATATATTTTTTAATAATATATTTTTTTTCATTTTCTTCGAGATTATTTTTGACACAAATTGAACATTATCTATTCGGCGAAAATGTATATGATTGTTGATTATTTACGGGCTCGCAATATGTCGCATTTTTTTTCAGGTATTATACCAAACCAATTAAGAAACATTAACAGATCTGTCAACAGTGAAGTATACGTGTGCACACACATGAACAATGACTACAGCCCATAAACATAAAACACTACAATATACCGTACATGGCACGTACTGTGAATCTGCTTCAAAATGCATAAGGACACTAAGGACGTGATCTGAATCCACATTCCGTTTTGGCGGGGTCATCCGACAGCTTCCATGACCTTTTCCGGACATTGACGAGTAGTTATGCGCGGCCATTGCTCTGCTGTAAATGTCAAAACACGGCTCGAGTAGATACAGCCATTCTTTATAATGGCGGATGGCTGTCATTCCATTGTAAATCGTATGATTTTCTATGATTTACTACATAATCGTCAAATGAACGTTCTCATTATGGCAATTTTTCCAACAGCATTCCTGTGTGTACTGAGTGGATCTGGTAGCTCTAGTCAGCTCAGCATTCCCAGGGATGTGTGCACTGAGGGGATCTGGTAGTTCACGTCAGCTCAGTTTTCCCGGGGATGTGTGCACTGAGGGGATCTGCTAGTTCACGTCAGCTCAGTATTCCCGGGGATGTGTGCACTGAGGGGATCTGCTAGTTCACGTCAGCTCAGTATTCCCGGGGATGTGTACACTGAGGGGATCTGGTAGTTCTAGTCAGGCCAGTATTAGTGGGGATGTGTGCACTGAGGGGATCTGGTAGCTCTAGTCAGGCCAGTATAAGTGGGGATGTGTGCACTGAGGGGATCTGGTAGTTCTAGTCAGCTAGGCCAGTATTCCCGGGGATGTGTGCACTGAAGGGATCTGGTAGTTCTAGTCAGGCCAGTATTCCCGGGGATGTGTGCACTGAAGGGATCTGGTTGTTCACATCAGTTCAGTATAAGTGGGAATGTGTGCACTGAGGGGATCTGGTAGTTCTAGTCAGCTCAGTATAAGTGGGGATGTGTGCACTAAGGGGATCTGGTAGTTCTAGTCAGGCCAGTATTCCCGGGGATGTGTATACTGAAGGGATCTGGTAGTTCTAGTCAGCTCAGTATTAGTGGAGATGTGTACACTGAGGGAATCTGGTAGTTCTAGTCAGGCCAGTATTAGTGGGGATGTGTGCACTGAAGGGATCTGGTAGTTCTAGTCAGGCCAGTATTCCCGGGGATGTGTACACTGAGGGGATCTGGTAGTTCTAGTCAGCTCAGTATTCCCGTGGATGTGTATACTTAAGGGATCTGGTAGTTCTAGTCAGCTCAGTATTCCCGAGGATGTGTGCACTGAGGGGATCTGGTAGTTCTAGTCAGCTCAGTATAAGTGGGGATGTGTGCACTGAGGGGATCTGGTAGTTCTAGTCACCTCAGTATAAGTGGGGATGTGTGCACTGAGGGGATCTGGTAGTTCTAGTCAGCTCAGTATTCCCGGGGATGTGTGCACTGAAGGGATCTGGTAGTTCTAGTCAGCTCAGTATTAGTGGGAATGTGTACACTGAGGGGATCTGGTAGATCTAGTCAGCTCAGTATTCCCGGGGATGTGTGCACTGAGGGGATCGGGTAGTTCTAGTCAGGCCAGTATTAGTGGGGATGTGTGCACTGAAGGGATCTGGTAGTTCTAGTCAGGCCAGTATTCCCGGGGATGTGTATACTTAAGGGATCTGGTAGTTCTAGTCAGCTCAGTATTCCCGGGGATGTGTGCACTGAGGGGATCTGGTAGTTCTAGTCAGCTCAGTATTCCCGGGGATGTGTGCACTGAGGGAATCGGGTAGTTCTAGTCAGGCCAGTATTAGTGGGGATGTGTGCACTGAAGGGATCTGGTAGTTCTAGTCAGGCCAGTATTAGTGGGGATGTGTGCACTGAAGGGATCTGGTAGTTCTAGTCAGGCCAGTATTCATAGAGGTGTGTGCACTGAAGGGATCTGGTAGTTCTTGTCAGGCCAGTATTAGTGGGGATGTGTGCACTGAAGGGATCTGGTAGTTCTAGTCAGGCCAGTATTAGTGGGGATGTGTGCACTGAAGGGATCTGGTAGTTCTAGTCAGGCCAGTATTCCCGGGGATGTGTACACTGAAGGGATCTGGTAGTTCTAGTCAGGCCAGTATAAGTGGGGATGTGTGCACTGAAGGGATCTGGTAGTTCTAGTCAGCTCAGTATTAGTGGGGATGTGTGCACTGAAGGGATCTGGTAGTTCTAGTCAGACCAGTATTAGTGGGAATGTGTGCACTGAAGGGATCGGGTAGTTCTAGTCAGGCCAGTATTAGTGGGGATGTGTGCACTGAAGGGATCTGGTAGTTCTAGTCAGGCCAGTATTAGTGGGGATGTGTGCACTGAAGGGATCTGGTAGTTCTAGTCAGCTCAGTATTAGTGGGGATGTGTGCACTGAAGGGATCTGGTTGTTCTAGTCAGGCCAGTATTAGTGGGGATGTGTGCACGGAAGGGATCTGGTAGTTCATATCAGCTCAGTATTAGTGGGGATGTGTGCACTGAGGGGATCTGGTAGTTCTAGTCAGGCCAGTATTAGTGGGGATGTGTGCACTGAAAGGATCTGGTAGTTCTAGTCAGGCCAGTATTAGTGGGGATGTGTGCACGGAAGGGATCTGGTAGCTCTAGTCAGGCCAGTATTAGTGGGGATGTGTGCACGGAAGGGATCTGGTAGCTCTAGTCAGGCCAGTATTAGTGGGGATGTGTGCACGGAAGGGATCTGGTAGTTCTAGTCAGGCCAGTATTCCCGGGGATGTGTGCACTGAAGGGATCTGGTAGTTCTAGTCAGGCCAGTATTAGTGGGGATGTGTGCACTGAAGGGATCGGGTAGTTCTTGTCAGGCCAGTATTAGTGGGGATGTGTGCACTGAAGGGATCGGGTAGTTCTAGTCAGGCCAGTATTAGTGGGGATGTGTGCACTGAAGGGATCTGGTTGTTCTAGTCAGGCCAGTATTAGTGGGGATGTGTGCACGGAAGGGATCTGGTAGTTCATATCAGCTCAGTATTAGTGGGGATGTGTGCACTGAGGGGATCTGGTAGTTCTAGTCAGGCCAGTATTAGTGGGGATGTGTGCACTGAAAGGATCTGGTAGTTCTAGTCAGGCCAGTATTAGTGGGGATGTTTGCACGGAAGGGATCTGGTAGCTCTAGTCAGGCCAGTATTAGTGGGGATGTGTGCACGGAAGGGATCTGGTAGCTCTAGTCAGGCCAGTATTAGTGGGGATGTGTGCACGGAAGGGATCTGGTAGTTCTAGTCAGGCCAGTATTCCCGGGGATGTGTGCACTGAAGGGATCTGGTAGTTCTAGTCAGGCCAGTATTAGTGGGGATGTGTGCACTGAAGGGATCTGGTAGCTCTAGTCAGGCCAGTATTAGTGGGGATGTGTGCACTGAAGGGTTCTGGTAGTTCTAGTCAGGCCAGTATTAGTGGGGATGTGTGCACTGAAGGGATTTGGTAGCTCTAGTCAGGCCAGTATTAGTGGGGATGTGTGCACTGAAGGGATCTGGTAGTTCTAGTCAGGCCAGTATTAGTGGGAATGTGTGCACTGAAGGGATCTGGTAGTTCTAGTCAGGCCAGTATTAGTGGGGATGTGTACACTGAGGGGATCTGGTAGTTCTAGTCAGCTCAGTATTCCCGGGGATGTGTATACTTAAGGGATCTGGTAGTTCTAGTCAGCTCAGTATTCCCGAGGATGTGTGCACTAAGGGGATCTGGTAGTTCTAGTCAGCTCAGTATTCCCGGGGATGTGTGCACTGAGGGGATCTGGTAGTTCTAGTCAGGCCAGTATTAGTGGGGATGTGTGCACGGAAGGGATCTGGTAGCTCTAGTCAGGCCAGTATTCATAGAGGTGTGTGCACTGAAGGGATCTGGTAGTTCTTGTCAGGCCAGTATTAGTGGGAATGTGTACACTGAAGGGATCTGGTAGTTCTAGTCAGGCCAATATTAGTGGGGATGTGTGCACTGAAGGGATCTGGTAGTTCTAGTCAGGCCAGTATTAGTGGGGATGTGTGCACTGAAGGGATCTGGTAGTTCTAGTCAGGCCAGTATTAGTGGGGATGTGTGCACTGAAGGGATCTGGTAGTTCTAGTCAGCTCAGTAATAACGGAACAATAAAGGACAAAACTGTTGTTCAAAAGCTTCATTGACTGTGGGTTTAAACCCCATCTTATCTGCTTGTAACTGCAGCGATGTAGAATAATTCATACGGGCCACTGCAAAGAGAAAGGGTAATTTATAACACCTACATGACATGCGCAAAGAAAACTCCTTATATATACTATATTTAAAGACATATTTGGCGGCCAACACGTGTGATTTATCGCCCTGACGTCCATACATATATGGATATACATGTATAGAGATAGAGCGGGGCAGGAGTGAACATAACATCCAGGCTGTATAAACGTGTAAATTGTTTCCCCACTCGTCATATTTCACCTGTTGAGTGGTCATGTAAACAGTAAACACAAATTATTATTTGCAACACCGATTTCGGATAATTAGAAATACATTTACTGAAAGTAGAACAGAAACAGAATGATCAGTAGTTAAATTCGGGTGTCTGTCTTTGCCCCTGCCTATTTGTCCCGGATTTCTTCTGTTTTTGGTTGGTCGCTGATCTGTTGGTAGGTCGCCGGTCTGTTGGTAGGTCGCTGGTCTACTGGCAGGTCGCTGGTCTGTTAGTAGGTCGTCTGTCTGTTGATAGGTCGCTTGTATGTTGGTAGGTCGCTGGATTGCTGGTAGGTTGCTGGTCTGTTAGTAGGTCGTCTGTCTGTTGGTAGGTCGCTGGTCTGTTGGTAGGTCGCCGGTCTGTTGGTAAGTCACTGGTCTGTTGGTAGGTCACTGGTCTGTTGGTAGGTCACTGTTCTTTTGGTAAGTCACTGGTCTGTTGGTAGGTCGCCGGTCTGTTGGTAGGTCGCCCGTCTGTTGGCAGGTCGCCGGTCTGTTGGTAGGTCGCCGGTCTGTTGGTAGGTCGCCGGTCTGTTGGTAGGTCGCCGGTCTGTTGGTAGGTCGTCTGTCTGTTGATAGGTCGCTTGTATGTTGGTAGGTCACTGGTCTTTTAGTAGGTAGTCTGTCTGTTGATAGGTCACTGGTCTGTTGGTAGGTCACTGGTCTGTTGGTAGGTCACTGGTCTGTTAGTAGGTCGCTGGTCTGTTGGTAGGTCACTGGTCTGTTGGTAGGTCGCTGGTCTGTCGGTAGGTCACTGGTCTGTTAGTAGGTCGTCTGTCTGTTGGCAGGTCACTGGTCTGTCGGTTGGTCACTGGTCTGTTGGTAGGTCGCTGGTCTGTTGGTAGGTCACTGGTCTGTTGGTAGGTCGCTGGTCTGTTGGTAGGTCACTGGTCTGTTGGTAGGTCGCTGGTCTGTTAGTAGGTCACTGGTCTGTTGGTAGGTCACTGGTCTGTTGGTAGGTCGCTGGTCTATTGGTAGGTCACTGGTCTGTTGGTAGGTCGCTGGTCTGTTGGTAGGTCACTGGTCTGTTGGTAGGTCACTGGTCTGTTGGTAGGTCACTGGTCTGTTAGTAGGTCGTCTGTCTGCTGGCAGGTCACTGGTCTGTTGGTAGGTCACTGGTCTGTTGGTAGGTCACTGGTCTGTTGGTAGGTCACTGGTCTGTTAGTAGGTCGTCTGTCTGCTGGCAGGTCACTGGTCTGTAGGTAGGTCACTGGTCTATTGGTAGGTCACTGGTCTGTTGGTAGGTGACTGGTCTGTTGGCAGGTCACTGGTCTGTAGGTAGGTCACTGGTCTATTGGTAGGTCACTGGTCTGTTGGTAGTCGCTGGTCTGTTGGTAGGTCACTGGTCTGTTGGTAGGTCACTGGTCTATTAGTAGGTCGTCTGTCTGTTGGTAGGTCACTGGTCTGTTGGTAGGTCACTGGTCTGTAAGTAGGTCGTCTGTCTGTTGGTAGGTCACTGGTCGCTGGTCTGTTGGTAGGTCACTGGTCTGTTGGTAGGTAACTGGTCTGTTGGTAGGTCGCTGGTCTGTTGGTAGGTCGCCGGTATATTGATAGGTCTTAGGTCTGTTGGTAGGTCACTGGTCTGTCGGTAGGTCACTGGTCTGTCGGTAGGTCACTGGTCTGTTGGTAGGTCGCTGGTCTGTTGGTAGGTCGCCGGTCTGTCAGTAGGTCGCTGGTCTGTTGGTAGGTCGTCTGTCTGTTGGTAGGTCGCTGGTCTGTTGGTAGGGAACTGGTCTGTTGGTAGGTAACTGGTCTGTTGGTAGGTCGCCGGTATATTGATAGGTCTTAGGTCTGTTGGTAGGTCACTGGTCTGTCGGTAGGTCACTGGTCTGTTGGTAGGTCACTGGTCTGTTGGTAGGTCGCTGGTCTGTTGGTAGGTCGCCGGTCTGTTGGTAGGTCGCCGGTCTGTCAGTAGGTCGCTGGTCTGTTGGTAGGTCGTCTGTCTGTTGGTAGGTCGCTGGTCTGTTGGTAGGGAACTGGTCTGTTGGTAGGTCGCCGGTCTGTTGGTAGGTCGCCGGTCTGTTGGTAGGTCGCCTGTCTGTTGGTAGGTCGCCGAGATGTTGGCAGGTCGCTGGTCTGTTGTAGGTCACTGGTCTGTTGGTAGGTCGCCGGTCTGTTGGCAGGTCGCCGGTCTGTTGTAGGTCACTGGTCTGTTGCTAGGTCGCCGGTCTGTTGGTAGGTCGCTGGTCTGTTGTAGGTCACTGGTCTGTTGGCAGGTTGTCTTTCTGTTGGTAGGTCGCTGGTCTGTTGTAGGTCACTGGTCTGTTGGTAGGTCGCCGGTCTGTTGGTAGGTCGCCGGTCTGTTGGTAGGTCGCCGGTCTGTTGGCAGGTCGCCGGTCTGTTGGTAGGTCGCCGGTCTGTTGGTAGGTCGCCGGTCTGTTGGTAGGTCGCCGGTCTGTTGTAGGTCACTGGTCTGTTGGTAGGTCGCCGGTCTGTTGGTAGGTCGCTGGTCTCTTGTAGGTCACTGGTCTGTTGGTAGATCGCTGGTCTGTTGTAGGTCACTGGTCTGTTGGCAGGTCGTCTGTCTGTTGGTAGCTCACTGGTTTGTTGGCAGGTCGTCTGTCTGTTGGTCAGTCACTGGTCTGTTGGCAGGTCGCCGGTCTGTTGGTTGGTCACTGGTCTGTTGTTAGGTCGTCTGTCTGTTGGTAGGTCGCTGGTTTGTTGGTAGGTCGCTGGATTGCTGGTAGGTCGCCGGTAAATTGGTAGGTCGCTGATCTGTTGGAAGGTCGCTGGTCTTCTGGTAGGTTGCCCGTATGTTGGTAGGTCGTGGTCTGTTGGTAGGTCGCTGATCTGTTGGTAGGTCGCCGGTCTGTTGGTAGGTCGCCGGTATGTCAGTAGGTCGCTGGTCTGTTGGTAGGTCGTCTGTCTCTTGGTAGGTCGCTGGTCTGTTGGTAGGGAACTGGTCTGTTGGTAGGTCGCCGGTCTGTTGGTAGGTCGCCGGTCTGTTGGTAGGTCGCCTGTCTGTTGGTAGGTCGCCGAGATGTTGGCAGGTCGCTGGTCTGTTGTAGGTCACTGGTCTGTTGGTAGGTCGCCGGTCTGTTGGCAGGTCGCCGGTCTGTTGTAGGTCACTGGTCTGTTGCTAGGTCGCCGGTCTGTTGGTAGGTCGCTGGTCTGTTGTAGGTCACTGGTCTGTTGGCAGGTTGTCTTTCTGTTGGTAGGTCGCTGGTCTGTTGTAGGTCACTGGTCTGTTGGTAGGTCGCCGGTCTGTTGGTAGGTCGCCGGTCTGTTGGTAGGTCGCCGGTCTGTTGGCAGGTCGCCGGTCTGTTGGTAGGTCGCCGGTCTGTTGGTAGGTCGCCGGTCTGTTGGTAGGTCGCCGGTCTGTTGTAGGTCACTGGTCTGTTGGTAGGTCGCCGGTCTGTTGGTAGGTCGCTGGTCTCTTGTAGGTCACTGGTCTGTTGGTAGATCGCTGGTCTGTTGTAGGTCACTGGTCTGTTGGCAGGTCGTCTGTCTGTTGGTAGCTCACTGGTTTGTTGGCAGGTCGTCTGTCTGTTGGTCAGTCACTGGTCTGTTGGCAGGTCGCCGGTCTGTTGGTTGGTCACTGGTCTGTTGTTAGGTCGTCTGTCTGTTGGTAGGTCGCTGGTTTGTTGGTAGGTCGCTGGATTGCTGGTAGGTCGCCGGTAAATTGGTAGGTCGCTGATCTGTTGGAAGGTCGCTGGTCTTCTGGTAGGTTGCCCGTATGTTGGTAGGTCGTGGTCTGTTGGTAGGTCGCTGATCTGTTGGTAGGTCGCCGTTAGTAGGTCGCTGGTCTGTTGGTAGGTCACTGGTCTGTCGTTAGGTCACTGGTCTGTCTGTAGGTCGCCAGTCTGTAGGTAGGTCGCTGGTCTGTCGGTAGGCCGCGTGTCTGTCGGTAGGTCGCAGGTCTGTTTGTAGGTCGCCGGTGTGCTGGAAGGTCGCCAGTCTGTTGGTAGGTGTGTCTGACAGTTACACTTGGTTGCATGACCACGAGAAAGATAGGCACACGATTTGATGAGACATAAAGCATATACATGTAGCTGTCATACGACAATGTGATTGTGTATTATTGTTTAGATAATAGTATGAAACACAGAAATTTTCGGTACGTACTTTGATCTGTCTACTCTGTAAAACAGCTTCTGTTGAAATGTAAAATAATCTTCTTTTTTTAAACAATTTAAGTGTTAGCATGGATGAAAAAAAACAACAACCCGATACATGTCATTTAAAATAAACAAAACATACCGATTTGTCTAATTGATATTAAATGACTAAAATATATTAATAAACCCCATTTTTTTACGTTAACCTTTTTACTGCTGGTACATACACGTTTATAGGTAGTGTTCGACAGTTCGCCTCTATCTAAAACATGTTAAAACATCCAACCTGAAGAATCTGTGCATAATTTATGTATAAACTTTTACTTTATTTAAGTAAAGGCTGTTAATAACATCAAGTATGAAGACAATATAAATCGTGAAATATATGGCTTAAAATATAAGTTATTTTCAAATCTATAATTAAGCACAATGGGGATTTCAGCTAAACATATATACTGACGTCAGAGCTGATTACCCAGATGATCATATAACGTGATCTCAAATGTAAGTGGTTACGTGGTTTTCTTAGTTTAAAAATAGGTAACTGTGCAGCGTAGCTCAGATGTGAAATACATTTTTGTAATGACAAGTGAGGTGTTATGCGTTACATTTGACATGGACATAGGGGCACCAATAAACAACATTTCGCTGGATCTGATAACAGTAAAACTTGGTGCAAACTTTCGGATAACACCTTTAAAATGAGCTTTGTACAGATAATGGGGGAAGAAGAGAGGAACAGCAAAACGGAAAAAGGTCAGTTAGAGAAAATTAGAAAATCAATAAATAGAATTTTGAAAAGAAATGAGAGAAAAGAAAGAAAATATGACAAGAAGACTCTCTACCCTTGCTCTTTCTTTGCATCTCGAGTTACTCTCGTAAATGACGTGAAAGAAGTCATATTCCTCCACACCACTATGAGGAAGCAATTCAATTTACGGTACGTGAAATAAGTCAGAAAACGTCGGTTGTTTGTGACATTTCGCAGAGGGCGCATCGGAAGAACGATGTGTTTACTGAAGTGTTTGTGGCGGAACTGTATATGTCTGTCGTCAAATCCGGTATATGTACAAAAAAGTTGATGAAGAGCATCAAAGTTGCCTGAAATAGTATATCAGAAAGCTACGCATATTTGGCATAGTAGCATTTAGCACCACCTCATTTGCTATTTTGGAATAAAAATGCTTCAAAAGGTTTCTTTTGTTAACTGGGTAAATTTGTAAGTGTGAATGACACTCTTTAATTCCTAGGGCAACACAACAACATCTGTGAACAACACCTACTCAACAAATGCCGTACGAAGTTTCCAAACAAATAATCGTGGTACGACTTTGAAATGGTATAAAGTCACCAACATCAGCGAGAACTCTTTACAACTTGAAACAAAAACGCTGAATTCATTTGACCTATTATTTCCTCGCAATATGTTTCCAAACGTAATATTCTTTAATACAAAAGTAAAATCATGAAGTTTAAATCTTAACACACCTTGAATACCGAGCAAGTATAACATATATGTCAATCAAAGTGTTCGAGGAAATGTGTTTGATAATTAGTTCAGTCCGTCAAAATCTAAACACACTACTAATTGTTGTAATATTCACCGAGCTGTTATTGCGCGACTCACCCCCAAAAGCTTTTTGTTGGGTTGTTAAAAACGTGAATGCGATTACTGACAGAACAGAACACATTGGTGTAAATGTAACAATGTGTTCTTTAACAGCTGAAATAAAATAATAATTTCCGTTTAAAAAAATCGATCTTGCCTTAAAAGCTGTGACGTCGCCCCATAGGCATATACAAAACCAATGATAAATATAGGGTTGCCGTATAAGGGTCTTCGATCAATACAATGGCGAGACCATCCTCTGACGGCAATAGTGTCTGGTGGACCTTCAACGGATATTGAGTCGTAAGAAAAGCAGCATACCGACAAACGTAACTAAATTATTGCTATTGTAATAAATTTACATGTACTAAATTGGTTTGAATGTTTAGTACTTAAGTATACATTGTATTTTGTAAAATGGTTGCGTGCTTTAGTCCCCGCGAAAAAGAAACCGTTTACAAAATAACGAGTTGGGTTTCTTCAAGACCAATTTCTGATCGCTTGTCAGAGTCCTATGTAAGACTACACAATCCACGGTACCTTTAACCGTTTTGCTGACCTGTTCTACTGTCCTCACGTGCTACAAATGAAGGAAAAATATCATTCGCTAGTCATAATGTGGCCATATAATGGTATAGTTTGGGAATGTGTTGATGCACAGTGACTATAATGTCAGCAACATCCTGACAAACATGCGTCATATACAGACAATATAGTCATGGGGATTCGGAAATAACAATAACAAAAGCAAAACAACAACAAACATCTCATCACACACAAAAAACAACAAACAACAAAAACAAACAAAACAACAACAACAACACTTTACAAATTACGTGAACAGAAATGACGGAACGTGATCTGGCCATGGTAAGACGTTAGTCCTAATGAAACAATCAGTTCTGAAGGATATTTTTAAATGAGCGTATCGCCGCTGAGGATTGTTTTTCTGTTGAAACAACCAGTCTCGTATTCAGCTTTTCGGAGACATTTTTCTATTTGAGTAGATATGTTTTTAAATTGTCATATCTGCAGTAACAGGTGAACTATTAAATATTATGGTTCTCTCTAGTTAATATGCAATAGTTAACTAATAGATAAGCATAAAAGGTCAAATAAACAAACACTGAATCCTGGTCGAAGTAAAACAACACGGAGTTGTGGTGTTATGAATAGTCGACTATGTATACGGCAACATAGCTCGCGGTGGAAACGAGAGTAGTCGTACAAATATTACTCTCTAGTTAAGTGAAAACATACGAAAATGCACGATATTGCAATCCCAAGGAGCAGTATTAATTAGAAACATAATAATTATGTGATCGATGGCTGAATAAATCTTACTTAAGTGCTTCCCTGTCGTTTTGTATTATTGTCTTTTCTTAAGCGTTTCTTTCTTCTTGTGGTAAAGCATGCCCAGGCCGGCTCCGTGTCCGGCAGTTAATCTGTCAGATGGTCCCACCAGCCGACGTTATGGTCCTTTTCACCCACCAACAACAAACGCTGCGGTTTGACTCGCCTGTCCGGGTTTTATAGCAGGTATTAATAATGCATGTGTAAAAAACTAGGACCAGTCCGGCTTATTATTTATTGCAGCGCTGCCCATAAACAACAATCAATGATAAGGCAATGTCTGATAGCTGTGGTCGTCCAACCGGCATGGCAGTGACTGGACAGGAGTGACCAGGAGGGACGGTTGAGAGGGATGGAGGTGGTAGAGTGAGTCTGTGAAGTTGTGAAGGAGGAGATGTAGTGTAGTAAAAGAAGAAGACATGGAACGGTTTCGGTAGAGTATATAGAAGTTTTATTAGAGAAAGCACAACACGGAGAATGAAAAGATGGACGTCATGTTGTAAATAAAGTGAAGAAACGAAGATTAAAGAAGGTTTAAAACAAGAACAGGATGAACGGATAACTTGTCTCATCTTTTTATTTAATCATAGAGACTGCAGAGAAGTTACAACATCTTCATTTTACATTACATCTTGTTTGTCACGTAACAGCCTTGTTCAATTCAATTCAATGCACTATCATACCTTGTCTTGCTGCATGAAGATAATTACTGTAAAAGGCGATATATAAACAGCAACGTAGAATTAGACAGCAATAGTGTTTGTAAACATATTTCCATACACGGAAGATAAATCAGTATAATTTTCAAAGTGGACACTTTATGCTAACAAGGATCAATGCGAACTCATTTAAAAATCTTGGATGTTTATTATTAGATGCAAACGGCGACTCTCGAGTGTATGCCGGATGACCTTTTTCTACCGGAAGTAGCACTTCGATTTAACCTCGATAATTGGCTCGTTGGGACAATCTGGATCTCCATCTAGCGTTGGTCATAATTGGGTTGAAAGTCAAACTTGATCCGCTTGTACATGGTTACAAATACTTGCGTATGATGAAAAGATAACCTCGTTAATATGGTTACATTTGTCTAGTTCGGAACAAGAATAATGAACAAGAATCATAACCCTTTACAATGATATATATTGCAGGAACATGCGTTCTAATGATTTGGTATTCTTATGTTAGTAATTGCATAACCGGTGTTAAAGGTTTTGTTCAGCGCCTTATTTTAAGAAAGAATTCCTCGTTACTGTAATCCTACCATTGGAATGATCATCTTTTGGCGCCCGTGTTGACCAGGCTATTGTCAGGCTGTTATACTCTTGTTGATATCTTCACTTTAACACCATAATTATAAAGCATTCTATGGTAGGGACAAAACTTCATGATGTCTTTTGGAATATGCTTGACCATTTGAAAACATGGATTAGAATTTTTACCAACAGTCACGAAATCTTCTGACGTTCCTTCAGGTTTCAGACACGACTTTGTGGGAATTATGACCCTCTGCTAGGTGTTGATTTATTGCTGCCTCTGGTGTTTTAGTGGGAGTTTTATTTTGCTGACACAGATGTTGTTTTGTCTTGTCAGTCACGATACAGCCATTGGATGAGGGTTAACATTGACCCAATGCTCTGAGCTAAGGCAATTTGGGCGGCCACAATCTTGTAGAACATCGTCAATGGTGGGGTCAACCCGACACTTCGGATGACCGAGTTCTTGTGTGTGTGTGTGTTTGTCTCTCTCTCTCTGTCTCTCTCTCTGTCTCTGTCTGTCTGTCTGTCTGTCTGTCTGTCTGTCTGTCTGTCTCTCTCTCTCTCTCTCTCTCTCTCTCGTAATTTAGATTAGTTATGCCAACACTACATTACAACAGTCAGTTGGTACTACAGACCATATACTCAATTAAACTTTTATTTTTAATAAGATTTAAAATGGTGTGGTTGAATTCAAGTCTATGCTTCTTTGTCGATTACTTCACTGGTGCTGATGTCAGCGCTGTAAGGAAAGAGAACAACAGCTAAATTTAAATTATGTTACTTAGTGACGGTGTTGCCTTCCAGACGCCGTACAATTACATGAAACATACACAACATTGCAACGTGCTTGAGTTGTTTATGTACAGCAGGACACTTGCTTGGTTCGTTACATGTCTCCTCCGATGTGTAGTTTGTATCTTTATTCTGAAGTCATACGTTATTAAAGTAATATTGACTTGTATGTGACTTTTCATTTCTGTAAAACGTTCAGTTTTATTATACACATAGAC
The DNA here is from genome assembly GCA_007844125.1 of Sinonovacula constricta. Lineage (NCBI taxonomy): Eukaryota > Metazoa > Mollusca > Bivalvia > Cardiida > Solecurtidae > Sinonovacula > Sinonovacula constricta. Next base: position 1,074,302 of record CM017557.1, on the reverse strand, counting down.
TGATTTGCTGTAATGTACAATGCATTATACACATAGACTGTATCCGCTGTAATGTACAATGCATTATACACATAGACTGTATCCGCTGTAATGTACAATGCATTATACACATAGACTGTATCCGCTGTAATGTACAATGCATTATACACATAGACTGATTCGCCGTAATGTACAATGCATTATACACATAGACTGTATCCGCTGTAATGTACAATGCATTATACACATAGACTGTATCCGCTGTAATGTACAATGCATTATACACATAGACTGATTCGCCGTAATGTACAATGCATTGTTCACATAGACTGTTTCCGCTGTAATGTACAATGCATTATACACATAGACTGATTCTCTGTAATGTACAATGCATTGTTCACATAGACTGTTTCCGCTGTAATGTACAATGCATTATACACATAGACTGATTCGCCGTAATGTACAATGCATTGTTCACATAGACTGTTCCCGCTGTAATGTACAATGCATTATACACATAGACTGATTCGCTGTAATGTACAATGCATTATACACATAGACTGATTCGCCGTAATGTACAATGCATTGTTCACATAGACTGTTCCCGCTGTAATGTACAATGCATTATACACATAGACTGATTCGCCGTAATGTACAATGCATTATACACATAGACTGATTCGCCGTAATGTACAATGCATTATACACATAGACTGATTCGCCGTAATGTACAATGCATTATACACATAGACTGATTCGCTGTAATGTACAATGCATTATACACATAGACTGATTCGCTGTAATGTACAATGCATTATACACATAGACTGATTCGCTGTAATGTACAATGCATTATACACATAGACTGATTCGCTGTAATGTACAATGCATTATACACATAGACTGATTCGCCGTAATGTACAATGCATTGTTCACATAGACTGTTCCCGCTGTAATGTACAATGCATTATACACATAGACTGATTCGCTGTAATGTACAATGCATTATACACATAGACTGATTCGCCGTAATGTACAATGCATTGTTCACATAGACTGTTCCCGCTGTAATGTACAATGCATTATACACATAGACTGATTCGCCGTAATGTACAATGCATTATACACATAGACTGATTCGCCGTAATGTACAATGCATTATACACATAGACTGTATTCGCTGTAATGTACAATGCATTATACACATAGACTGTATCCGCTGTAATGTACAATGCATTGTTCACATAGACTGATTCGCCGTAATGTACAATGCATTATACACATAGACTGATTCGCCGTAATGTACAATGCATTATACACATAGACTGTATTCGCTGTAATGTACAATGCATTATACACATAGACTGTATCCGCTGTAATGTACAATGCATTATACACATAGACTGATTCGCCGTAATGTACAATGCATTATACACATAGACTGATTCGCCGTAATGTACAATGCATTATACACATAGACTGTATTCGCTGTAATGTACAATGCATTATACACATAGACTGTATCCGCTGTAATGTACAATGCATTATACACATAGACTGATTCTCTGTAATGTACAATGCATTGTTCACATAGACTGTTTCCGCTGTAATGTACAATGCATTATACACATAGACTGATTCGCCGTAATGTACAATGCATTATACACATAGACTGATTCGCCGTAATGTACAATGCATTATACACATAGACTGTATTCGCTGTAATGTACAATGCGTTATACACATAGAATGTATTCGCTGTAATGTACAATGCGTTATTCACATACACTGTATTTGCAGTAACGTACAATGCATACTTTATGCATATTCATTTGCCGCCAAATTAACTACATCCATTTGTAAATGGTAAAATACGGAGTAAGTGTAAGGCAGCCATGTAGCTTAAAGAATGTGTTTTACTTAATGGGGATAAGTTCAAAGGTCATATTAACAGATTTGCTACACTAATGGAACGCTACTTTATATGCAAACTATGACATCTGCTAACAGTAAGCATCCACTCGCGGCTAAATAGATTTATTTCGGTTATGAAAGCACAAAAAGCATAACAAAAATATACAATATAGCGCAAAATTTAACATTGTAAACATTACTACAGTATTTTATAACATAATACCATGACATGTATTCAACACCTAAGATAGCACAAACAAGAATGAACTTTTAGTTCTTATAGATAGGTAACTGTGTAAGTCGACAATGTGGAGTGTTAAAGAAAAACAACACAAGGACTATCATGTATCGTTTTAATCTTAACTTAATGTTTTTTTATGGGGAACCAAATGATTTGTTTACATTTTCAAGTTCACCTATTTGTTACTGGACTGTGATAAATGACTATGCCAGTACATCTTTATGCTGAAGTCATAGTTGATAAAATAGTTGCGGTGCCATAGAAAAACACTCTGCTCATATACTTTAACCGCTGTTCAGATTGATAAGTCGTTTGTTAAAGTTCTAACTGAACACCGTCATAGGTTCAAACGCATTAAGGTGGCTGTAATACTGGTGTCAGCTTACTGGAACACAGAGGCCCATTTGGCATACATATTGAACAGCTTAAGCGCTCTGTCAACAAATCACAGCAATATATACTCAGGTCTTCGAATATAGAACTAATAAAAATAACACCATAAATACATGTCTAAAATAATTATTATATTAGTAATTATAGTTTGTCATATAGATTCCATTGCTGTACGGAGATCATATTAAAATATATGACTCAATATATGCCATATTTTCTTTCTCTCACGTCTCGCCATTCTCTGTCTGTCTGTCTGTCTCTGTCCGTCCGTCCGTCTGTCCGTCCGTCCGTCTGTCTGTCTGTCTGTCTGTCTGTCTGTCTGTCTGTCTGTCTGTCTGTCTGTCTGTCTGTCTGTCTCTCTCTCTCTCTGTCTCTCTCTCTCACTAGTTTCTTTTTAATTTATATTGCTCAATCTGTGCCACCTAATAATTCCATGTGTTGACAGACTGGTCTGTGGTTGCCATTGCCCTATAAACTTTCCCGCATATAGCTTCCGAGGTCCGTTTCTATAACTAAAATAGATCAGGCTTCCGAGTGTAAGGGAGGTTAGAAGGTTTACTTTAAGGTGCTCGCAGGAAAAAATACAAATATGTATTAAAATAAAAATTGCAAAGTATATGGCAATGTGTAGTATGTTTAAATTGTATTACACCAAGAGACACGATATACACACCAGTTCTGAACAGCAACTTATCTCTCCTTACACCTGTTAAATAAGTCTGGAGGACCGGCGATGAGTCTGGAGGACCGGCGATGAGTCTGGAAGATAAGCAAATAATAAACTGACCTCCATTCTTTATCTTTATTTTAGGCATTGTTGCTATACCACAATGTTAGTATATAAAGTGCAAGTGATTCTAGTGCGGCTGTGTGCATGCGTGTTCGTTCGTTTATGCGTATATTTACTATATTAGTATGATATGATATGTGTGTATGTACCTGCTTATGAGAAAAAAAGAAATGCCAAATTTAGGAACGCCAATAATGAGCATAATTCCATTCTAATACAAATTTACAATCATGTACAAACATTTGGTACAGCTGCATGTAATTTTGCAATTTGTGTGATTATGCTAACGACAACAACAACAAGGAAAATATCATATTTTAAAAGGCGACCTATCTATCCCACTGATCTCGTGAGGGTAAGCTAATTTTAAACATTTAATGACAGTATGTATTACGACATTAACGCTTGTCAATTAATTGGACCACTGGTTACCATGGCAACGCTGAGTCAGAGGCACCAAGATATCAACATGGGGCGGCTGTTTACATACAGGATAGATATAAATTCCATACATGGATTGCTAGATTACTTCTACAGATATGGCGTCTCGACTTACCCAGATTTATTACCCAGGTTTTGTCAACCAAATGGTTTTGGAGAGCTTCTTTTCTTTCTGTCCTTCGTCGTCGGTCGTCGCTATTGAAGTCTGATACGCATTTCCTGAGAAAAACGACCAACGTTTATTGGTGCTTTCAAATACCTTCTGAAAAGAGATATGAAGTAACGTGATTTAAAATGCAAACTGATAAACGAGCGGCCTTCGTGAAGAACAATTGGCGCTCCGTAGCATCGTACGGGTTGCATCCAATAAATAGTTTCAAAAGGAATTTAATCGCAGCTCGACAAAAGCGACTTTAAATCCGGGCGATGAGGGGAGAGTCCCAGGTCGGGTTCAGTCGCCATTCTTATTTTATTCGGTTCCCATGGTATCGGGTTACATTATAAATGATTACATCAACTTCCATTAAGAAATTTAAATTTCCACTCTGTATTCATTAATACACATGCCTCGTGTTTTTGTAGTATTTAATGAGAATGGGGTACGGGGTTTTGCAGAAACTGTGAAGAAATCTGAAGGTAATGTTTTCTTTGATTGTTTTCTCCTAAAATGTTGAATATGAATACAATCTCCGAATACTGAATGAGTCGTTCATGAAAAGTGTTAGCGTCAGTTTGTTTGACAAGATGTTTGGGTTTCTTGGTCTTGCCCGTTTGACAGTTATCGTGGTAGAAGTTGGAAGTACTATTTTCAAGTTGTCGTAAACATTACAGGTAGACCAACCCGATGTTCTCAATAGAAAACTAAAACTTTATTGATAAAAGTAAAACAACAGAATACTTACATTTTAATAAATAATGGAATTATGTTGTAAGTGTTGCTGCTGCTGATGATGTTGTTGATATTGATGCTGATTTGGAGAAGGCGAATCACCAAATAGTAAATTGTGTTGTTTTTTCTGAAGCACCATAATAAAAGAGAAGAGGAAGCCTCTTGAAACTACCTTATCAGACACAGGTACGTATAAATGGACTTAAATTGATTAGCTGATTATAAAACGCGAACACAATTGAACAGAACCATTACCTTAAATGAGTAGATGAATGAAATCGAGACTGCGTGTGTGGGAACCTTACCTTTGCCTCTGTGCGATGGACATGATAAGGAACCGTTACATGAACCTGGACTGTTGACGCGGGTGTTCTTACATTTTGGAGAATAAGGAGGGAAAAAAAAGATCAACAAATCGGCCCTTGTAAAGATTCGGATCGTTGAATAGCCCGTAGTCTGCCACATATGTGTTAAATTATTTAATAACTCAAACACTTTTTGCTAGAAACGACCAAACAATAGTAATGAGATATCTAGATCTGGCAGGAAATAGTGCTGATCTGGAGTTGCACTATTTTCCTAGACTTGATCAAGCTGTGTTTAGCAGAGACAAGACAAGAAGCAGGTAGCCGGGGAGATAAACCATGAGTGTCTGTAATCATGGACCTCTGTACATTGAATAAGCCAGGATAAATGAATGAAATGAAACGTGGTTCTTCGGTATTGGATTAACAGCCGCGGAAAGGCGTCACGCCACGCTGATGTTGATAAAGTAATCAGGACTACTCGTACAATAGACGGTCTACTATTTAACAGATTCCTGCTTAATAAATGGGCTTCATCATTACATGAGTTAAAAGTTTAAAACAGTTGCTCAACTTGGCCCCCATTAAAGATGGACGTACGACACTATGTTTGATAATCAAGCGTATGCGTTGGTGTTGTTGATTAAGTTTCTAATTTCGGAGATAGGCTACTCCACGTTTACTGGTGGCAAAGAAGAGGTGTTGTGTATAAAGTGACTCGACAACAATATAAACAGTGAGATTTTAATGAGAAAGGCGACACCTTGTCAGATCACCGTGCAGATATGTTCGATATACCATTTAGACGAACATAGTCTTACAACCTAGATTGGGAATGAAGAAGTAATTATGCTCTTAGTTGTCATTTATACTGTCCTTAAATTACCTGTAGTCCCAGTCCTTAGATCACCTGTAGTCCCAGTCCTTAGATCACCTGTAGTCCCAGTCCTTAGATCACCTGTTGTCCCAGTCCTTAAATCACCTGTAGTCCCAGACCTTACCTGTGTAAGGCATGTGACCATTAGATATGTACAGAATTGATGACAAATATGCTTAAAACATAAGGGCATGCCAATAAACCGAAACCACGTCTGTAGAGTAGAAGACATATTTCTGGAACATGAAATGTCTCTGGCTTAGATAGAGGTGCTTCTGTGGCTACTTCCATATGGCGAACCAATGAGCTTAAGAGATACGTTTTTGTTTTCTTTACTATTACTATCCTAATATTCTTACACTTGAAAAATATACTTGAATATCTGTAGGAATACGGTATTTTGGAGAAGTTGCTGTTTAACTGAACTTAATTTACTACTTACCGGGATATAAGTGTGTCACGTCTGTTATGATAATTTATTCAATTTAACTAACAGTCTGACAGGAGGACTATTAGTGTTCATTCATGTAATTTAAATACCGAAAGCGATCTGTACTTATGTTCACAAACATCATGACTAAGACAGCAAATCAGTAACCGATGTATGATTGGACTAGGACAGCAAATCAGTAACCGATGTATGATTGCTGACGTACTTATGTTCACAAACATCACGACTAGGACAGCAAATCAGTAACCGATGTATGATTGGACTAGGACAGCAAATCAGTAACCGATGTATGATTGGACTAGGACAGCAAATCAGTAACCGATGTATGATTGGACTAGGACAGCAAATCAGTAACCGATGTATGATTGCTGACGTACTTATGTTCACGAACATCACGACTAGGACAGCAAATCAGTAACCGATATATGATTGCTGACGTACTTATGTTCACAAACATCACGGCTAGGACAGCAAATCAGTAACCGATGTATGATTGCTGACGTACTTATGTTCACAAACATCATGACTATGACAGCAAATCAGTAACCGATGTATGATTGCTGACGTACTTATGTTCACAAACATCACGACTAGGACAGCAAATCAGTAACCGATGTATGATTGGACTAGGACAGCAAATCAGTAACCGATGTATGATTGCTGACGTACTTATGTTCACAAACATCATGACTAGGACAGCAAATCAGTAACCGATGTATGATTGGACTAGGACAGCAAATCAGTAACCGATGTATGATTGCTGACGTACCGACGTTTTTCATACTGTCTAGAAATATTAAAAGGCGTGATTTTTGCGCTCTGGGTGAGGGGATAAAAAATGAACGGAGGTTCAGATTATGCTGTTTGAAAGTAAAAAGTCATTACGTTTAGGTACTGAAATACCAGGTCAACAAGTTTCCTTAACACTGTCAGACGTACAGGCTGAACTGCTTTTGTTATTTTTTTAAACCTTGTGGCATTCAATTTACGTTATATTTGCTAATTACGCACGGCAGGTGTCATGGAAATAGTTATTATTACTGTTGTCACCAAAGCCGACCTGTCGACGACGACCGTCATTCATACCTTTCGCATTCCATATAGCTTTTGACAAGTTGTTGTTGAAAATACAAACAAATGAAGAAACATTCTAAAATGGAGCGAACTTGTGAAATGTAACCTATATACCTGCCAATACGTATGACATCGGCATCTCACGTAAGTGAGATTTACACGGGAGCCGTTTATCAGTTCGAATAACATTAGCGACAAAACAGAATCGACTGTTCTGTTGTTGCGGGTGCGAAAAGAACAACAGGGGAGCACTTGATGTCAAAGTATATGTTGAGTTAATTGTTTACTTATAACTGCCAGGTGCGAGCCTTCGGCCGTCCTGACCGCTGCTCGATTGAGCTCGAGTGGTCCAAGTACGGACTGCCAAGTGGGGGCCACTTGTAGCAAGTGTGAAAGGTTAATTGACGCAGCACAGAGGCGTGCTGCTGATCCTTTCAGGAATGTGATAATGTGACCACAATGGCAGCAATTGGCACTGGTGAGAGGAGTAGACATGTACAGATTAACTTATCTGGTTAAATATTGCAGTGTTTTTATTGCATGATCATATTGATAGTTTGTAATCTCTAGGAGAAGCCGCGCTGTCCAAACATTACGTTCTGTCTCCAATAACCTCCTCTGATATACCGATAGTTTCTGATAAGATAATCATTACTCGAATAAATTCAATTATCAATGTTTTCCGTCTTGTTCAAGAAAGCCGCCGATTTCGTACTGTTTATCAGTAAAAGTATTCTATACATCAGGTTTGGCATATTTTATGTTGTTCCCTTTTTCATGAATGCTGTATATACATTGATTAAGTCATTCATGACATAGCACGTCTATCTATGGTAGATAGCTCTATCTATGAAATCGTTACAGAAATCCATATTAAAGCATACTTATTAACAGAACAGTTTTGTTCTTCAAAAATCACTTGTTTCCTACACAATCGGTCAATTTTAAAATAATTCCAATACCCGTTTTTGCCCTCTTACAATTTATCTCAAACAACAAAACAGCAATATCTGCAACAAAATAGCAAAGCCAATGACCCGGGAATACAACAATCCGGTCGGCATTTAAAACAGCAAACACTCAAATGCATGTTTACAACAGTGTTTTAATGAGTCACGGCTTTATTAAGACAGCAGCAGCAACAGCACATCTCCGGTACCGTGTAGGCACACGGACCGAGTCAAGCACTTCCGACTGTATTCGTAACTACTCGGTGATATGCAGACAATCTTGGAAAACATGCTATTCCATAAGCGAAGTCTCCCGATAGAGCAGTCTGAGTCAGCTAGCCGGAAACTGCCGAGTTCTGCAAGAACTGCACGCGCAATGGGTCCCCTGAAACACATTTTGGATCATAGAATATCAGTTACGCATTCAGTTTAGGAATAACAATGGCGGTGACTAAGTTCAGAGAAACCAGAATGGATGGATGCATAAGTGAGCAGCAAATAGGCCTGCAAGCAAGTTTACCAAGATAACTTACTGCTGGAAAGGAACCGTATTTTGCATGCACGGAGTATAAAATCGAAATGAAATGTATGACATCATGCCTCTATCGGTAACAGAGACGATGTTTGAGGGTTATGGAACATCATTTACATTTTGTATTAATGAAGAAACTGATTCATTGTGCTTGAAGATTTTGTTATTCATAACTATTTGTAAAGCATACACACGTTCAAACTTTTAGAAAAAAGCCCATTATCCCCGATTCACAATCGCGATCACTCGACTCAGTGAGTTAAAACTAAATACATAACGGATAAGCAATTCGAAGTTTAGTCAATTGTTGTTATTTTATATTGGTTTCATTCGATAAGAATTCGTTTCGATGGACTTAATAATGCGTGAAGGTCGTCCAGTTGACCTGTGGTGCGCCAGTAGTTGTAAACACAGTTGTCCGGGACCTTACACATCAAAATAACTGGACATCGCTATCATGACCATA